>JAJOZX010001086.1:0-340000 GCA_023014485.1 Bathynomus jamesi
CCCCTTGTAGTTCTTCAAAAAACGCGTTTCTATCACATATCAGTTTGTCAGTATATATATATATATATATATATTTTTTTTTAATATATATATATATATATATATATATATATACTGTATATATAGCTCAGTATGAATCATCTTTCAGTATCCCAAAAACTGACAAATTGATATGCGATAGAAAACGCGTTCTTTGAAGAAGAACCACAAGGGGAAAGTATAACGGATTTCGACTTTACGACGGAGGATATTACACAAGCCATAGGGAAACTAAAAATACACTCAGCGGCAGGACCGGATAAATGGAATGCCACACTGATCAAAAACTGCAAGAATGCAATCGCTGAGCCCCTATACTGGATATGGAGACGATCATTAGACACGGGAGAAATACCGGGCATCCTGAAGAGCGCGAACATAGTCCCAATATATAAAGGAGGAGATCGATCCGAGGCCAAAAACTATAGGCCAGTGTCGCTTACATCTCATCTCACTAAAATATTTGAAAGAATAGTTAGACAGAAAATCTATGACTTTTTGGAAACTCAGAAAAATTCAATGATAACCAACACGGGTTTCGGTCAGGCAGATCATGCCTATCACAACTAATGGAACACTACAACAACATTATTGATTCACTTGAAAGTAATGAAACTATAATGTACTATACACAGACTTTGCTAAAGCGTTCGACAAGTGTGACCACGGAATCATAATACATAAACTGAAATATATGGGAATAACAGGAAAAGTAGGGAAATAGATATATAATTTCCTTAGTGAGCAGAGGCAAGTCGTTACAGTACAAGGAGTATCTTCATCAGAATCAGAGGTCCTCAGCTCAGTACCACAAGGAACAGTATTAGCTCCACTACTCTTCATAATCATACTAACTGACATAGATGAGGACGTTACCAGAGACAGCACAGTAACATCCTTTGCGGATGACACAAAGATCAGTAGAAAAATAAGAAACCCAGAAGACATAGGATCTCTACAAACCGACATAAACAAAATCTACAAGTGGACGGAAGGACAACAATATGAAGTTTAACACCGAAAAATTTCAGCTATTAAGGTATGGAAAAAGAGAAGACCTAAAGTCCATGAAATATTATACCCCAAATGGACAGGAAATTCAGAGAAATTCCAGAGCAAAAGATTTAGGGGTTGTAATGACAGATGATGCGAAATTTGAAACACAAAATAAGATAGCAGTAAACAGAGCAAAGAGAATAACGGGTCAGATATTGAGAACCTTTAAACGAAGGGATAGGAATGTAGTGATTCCTCTACTGAAAACCCTGATAATACCCAAATTGGAGTACTGCTCGGTCCTAACATCCCCATATAAAAAAGAAGACATTAGACAGCTGGAGGGGATCCAAAGAAGCTTCACAGCCAAGATCGATGGGTGCAAAGATTTAAATTACTGGGAAAGGTTACGAGAACTAGATCTATATTCACCGGAAAGGAGAAGAGAGAGATACACCATTATTTACACTTGGAAAATAATGGAGAAACTAGTCCCTAATCTTACTCTGAATCACATAACTCCCCAAACAACGGTGGAAAGTAGAAGCGGTAGACTGTGTCGTATTCCCAAATTGAAGGCGAGATACGGAACATCCTTAACCCTGAAAGAAAATAGTTTTGTAGTGAGAGGACCAAAACTGTTTAATCAGTTGCCCAAAGACCTAAGAAACACGAAGGGAGTTGCAGTGGAAATCTTCAAAAGAAGACTAGACGCCTGGCTTAGAACAATCCCCGATGAGCCGGGCGTACCTGGCTATGTGAGGTGGAGAGCGCAAGAATCCAACTCACTACTTCACCAGGCCAACTCGAGAGGAGGGGCGCCAAGCTTGACCTTCGCGAAGTGAGAAATCATCGTGCGGAACCTTTGTAAGATTGTAAGGTAAGGTTATATATATATATATATATATATATATATATATATATATATATATATATATATGTTCATTCCACGAAGTGTTGAAAGAATATATTCTAGAAGAAACGGCTCCAAAATGTACCTGAGAGCATACTTCATAATGCTTGAAAAGCAGGTTTGTCCTACCTCCCATACTTAAGATTTTTTTAGTTGATTGTTTACTATAAAGTTGCTCCAAATGTTGGGACCGTCACCGTGAAATGAATGACCATATATATATATATATATATATATAATATATATATATATATGATACACAGTTACACACAGACCGTGCATGGAACAAGGAACTCTTCTGGGAAAATTAAATCCACTATAGTCCGAATAAGTAATGGTAAATGACAAACACTATAGTGTTTGTCATTTACCATTACCTATTCGGACTATAGTGGATTTAATTTTCCCAGAAGAGTTCCTTGTTCCATGCACGGTCTGTGTGTACCATGAAAAAAACCTTAGGGGACCATTCTGAGTTCAATCTCATATATATATATTTGGGTGTCCCACTTATGACCTTTTTTTTCAGATCCATTGAACATATCTTTTTTCCTGTTAGAAATGGTTAACTTTTTCTAAATATATAAAAAAATGATTCAATTTAACAATTTTGGGGTCCCCGATCTACCCCCGAAAATGGGCCCCCTGAAAATGCTAGAAATACCCATTTTTTTGTATTGTAATCAATCTATTGTGTCCCACTTATGGCTTTTTTCAGATTTATTGAACATAGCTTTTTTCCTATTAGAAATGGTCCACTTATACTAAATATATCAGAAAAAGATTCAATTTCAATATGTTATGGGTTAAGGTACAGTAAACTGCATTTGATCAGGATAGTGGGGCTCAAATTCTGAAGTAAGAAAGGGACTTTTTTTATTTTAGCTAAGAAAGGCGCAATAGCAAGAGTTTATTGTGGAATTAACCATTTTGTGATTTTTTCAGGTATTTAGATAATAAAATATGTTTAATTATGAGGTATTGATTATTCAAAGGCTAGCTGTCATATCAATCGACCACATGTAGTAATGTTTCGTTGCTTTTGCGCATTGCGCGTAGTCGCCATATTTGACATCAACTGCCAGGAGCCTTCCATCATGCAAGATGGATGGCTTCAATCCTTTACACCAATAAAATGTATGCCTTCTCTCACCAAGCTGGCTACGATGATGTCACTATTCAAAAACTTGAAAGATTTTGTTAGTTTACATCCCCCTTTTTATGGAAAATATTGGTTGTCCTGTACTAAATCATCCGACGCTCCTGTAAATTATCTTAGATTCTACAATGAATTGATAAAATATGAAAAAATAGACAGTGAGGCTGCCGAATCTGCCCTAGCCATTTTTTGAGGTCATTATTGGTACTTGACTGAAGAGCTCGTCCCCATGGCTTTCTTTGGCTCTGTTAATAATGAAGACAAGGTTAAGATGGCCAAAGAATTAACAAAATATGATCCTCCTCAAGAGTTCACACCAGGTCAGCCTATCTTCCCTATCTGAAGAAGGTGTCAGACTTCATCGCCTCATAGGTCCAAGAATTGGCACCTATTCAGACTTCTCAACTCATCTAGGGAATGGATTAAAAACCCATATCATTATGGGAAGAAGCTGATGATTTTAAAAGAATGAGGGGCCTTATTTCATCTGCCAAAGTAGTAAATGACATGGCAGAGCGTGGCGTCAAGCTCATGCAAGATTTTCATGGGCATTGTAAGGATGAAAGTGAGTTTCAATAACTTTTGCAGGTCGTTGAACAAAATAGACATGCAATCCCAAACATGACGAAGAAAAATTTGGTCACGGCTCTGAGGTTAAAATGTAACTAAGATTATTTGTTTTTGTTTTTATTTTAAGCTTTGTTTCAAGCGAATAAAAGTTTGTTCATTGCTTCTTTTGTTTTAACCTTTATTTTCTTATGTTATTGGTAAAGATCTTTTTTGTGTTATTTTTGAGAAATAAAAAAACAAAAAAACGATGGGGTTTTGTTAACATTGTCAAAAGCTTAAAGTATTTTAATTTATATAATTTTAACCTAATGTTAATCAAGTTGTTCCCACTTCGATTCGATCTGATGAATAAAGTTCTTATTCGTCTTATCCTTTCGAGGCCCATCGCGGCAGAGCTGCATTGGGATGGTGCTCTAAGGGGGGGGCGGTAACACCCTACTACTGGTTCTTGTACCTTACTGAATAAAGCTTCGAATTACCTTTCTTTTGATATCAAATATGTTGATATTTGACAAAAATCGTGTTCATTTAGGTTGATTACAATACCAAAAATGGGTATTTCTAGCATTTTTAGGGGACCCATTTTCGGGGGTGGGATGGGGAGGGGACCCCAAAATTGTTAAATTGAATCTTTTTTTGATATATGTAGTAAAAATGAACTATTTCTAACAGGAAAAAACGGTATGTTCAATGGATCTGAAAAAAGGTCATAAGTGGGACACCCTAATAAATATACTGTATATATATATATATATATATATATATATATTATATAATTTATTCAAAGAGACTTTAGATTATACTCAGTGGGATTTTTATGAAGAACGTTACGCCATATACATTTATTATTTATAGTAAAAGTTAATTCCCATATACATACCTTGGAACACAACCAAAATCACGAATTTAAAAGGTTTAACTGGGGACAGATTGTGTTTATAATACTGGGAATTGTATTATCATACAGTAAACACACACAAACACACACAAATAAATAATTATTATTAATGTACAGATAAATAATAAAAAAAAAAATATATAATATTATATATATTATATATATATATATATATACATTTAAACTGCAAACACGCAGTATAATTAACGTAAAGAACGACGCTTGTATAGGAGAATATTCCGCGCAAGATGAGAGCGAGAGAACGAAACAAATGAAAAAAATGAGGTAACCACCCGGGAATCGAACCCGGGATCTTCCGATTGCCGGTCAGATATGATAACCATTACACCACGGGCCTCACTCATTCAAATGTCGTAATTCCTCTACATACGCGCAGAAACCAATGCCCCAAGGGGCACCTCCCGCCGTACATTATATACATTTAAACTGCAAACACGCAGTATAATTAACGTAAAGAACGACGCTTGTATAGGAGAATATTCCGCGCAAGATGAGAGCGAGAGAACGAAACAAATGAAAAAATGAGGTATGTAGAGGAATCACGGCATTTGATTGAGTGAGGCCCGTGGTGTAATGGTTATATATCTGACCGGCAATCGGAAGATCCCGGGTTCGATTCCCGGGTGGTTACCTCATTTTTTCATTTGTTTCGTTCTCTCGCTCTCATCTTGCGCGGAATATTCTCCTATGCAAGCGTCGTTCTTTACGATATATATATATATATATATATATATATATGGGGGAAAAAGAAAAATGATTCCAAGGCCTTTCGTGTATTCAGAAGTACACTCGTCAGGGAATAATTTCCTGGCGAGGTGTACTTCTGAATACACGTCAGGCCTTGGAATAATTTTTCTTTTCCCTGTTGGTTTGGATTATATATATATATATATATATATATATGAGAAAACTTATAAGCATACGTAAGTGATTATTAAAGTACATATAATTTTAAATGTTTTAAAAACTGTATTGATAAATCCACTATCAAATAATGACTACTTGTTTGTAAGGATATTTCTAATGAAATTTGTATTTACATTAAATTCAGAAGTTATCAAATACAAATACTGAGAAGTATACGTATTTATGTGCTGGGTTAAAAGTGGGCAGACAATCCATTTACTGAAACCAGTTTTATATACTGTACAAGTTAATACTGTAACAGAGCTCCTTTCCTTTAGGTTTGGCATTTGTTCCATGTATGTTGGCTGTGTATGACACACGAATAAATATCCTTACTTCATATTTTTATTTTTGAAAATGTCTCAACACCAATCTCTCATTCTCACAAGAGAAGAGAGAGGAGAGAGAGAGAGAGAGAGAGGTTTCAATGTACCTGCACTAATTTTAAAATGTTGCATATGAAATGTTTCTTCGTAATATGAGAATAATTTATATTATTCCGTTTCCTTAACAAGATAAAAGTTTCATTTTTGTTTGCGTTAAGCAGTTTTTCTTACACTGTAAAGACGTAGAGAACTCTCGCAAAATGATGCTACTTCTAATTACAGAGTCTATTGATAATAGAACAGCCTCATTCCATAGGCAATTTACACGATAGACGTTCGGTCGTATGTCTGTTGCTTTGTATTATCTTCATTGTTACAAGTGTAACAAATTACACGCATTAAGACTCGAGACTTTTCAGATGCCTCATTTTGACTTGTAATTGTTATTATTTCTCCAATTCGCTGGTTTTAGGCTTCGAGTTTTGGCTCTAACGTTCCTCCGCTGATTACGAACGAAATGAATTTGGCCGTAATTGTCTGGCAAGCGAATCACTGAGTCATTAGCGAAGGAAAAAGGGAATTTAAATTACAGAATGAATCTCACATTGTTTTATATGGTACAAACTGCTTTTCAGAATGAAAAGACGCTGATATTTAATCACTCTCTTTTTAACTGTAATTTTAATACGATGTTCTACAATTTAATTATGCTTCCGTTAATTGCAAATTATAATTTGTAATTAAGATTTCTTATTAGAACAGCTCGCGAAAGAAGTAATAAAAGAGGTGTTTGCTTATTAACTTATTTTTTAGTTCTATATTAAAACTGCCGCAGCGTCTTTTAATTGGTTTTCCTTTATTGACTCTGATCGCAATTATATGAAAATCAGGTAACATAATGGCAATGTCACCCAATTTCTTCTATTGAAATAATGGTTTTGTATTTTGTATTAGTTTATATTTTTACTTTACATGCTCTTTGCTTCAATTACCTTGCTTGAATTGATTGAAATATATTTTCCCCTTCTGAACACGTAATTCGGCTGACTTCATGACATCATAAAAATAAGAATACTTGAATGTTAAATCAGAAAATAATGTTGAAGATAATTTTTCAGTTTGTGTTTTCATAAAAAAATACATTTAGAAACTTTTAAAATTTTAAGTTAAAACAAAACGCTTTTGCCTCTAAATATATTCTTATTCTGTGAGCAACGAAATAAAATAAAGCGAAAAGAACATTTATGACTGATTATATGTAAATGTAAAATGTAATGTAAAATATGTAATGTAAAATGTTTACGTCATTGTGTGAGTTCGTTTTCAGTCTTGATTCCATTACTCAAATACAGGGTGATCAAAAGGTTGCAGTGCAGTGAGTTTTTATATTTTTACTTTTTTTATAATTATTGTATATAACGTAGAACTTATAATAAATAATACTAATACTAATAAATAAATAAATAAATAATAATAATATGATAACTAATAATAATAATAATTATAATAATATAATAATAATAATAATAATAATAATAATTATAGTAAATTACAATAATCTGAAACAAATAATCAACTTACAATCAACGCACTGTACTTTTTGATCACCTTGCATATCCATTTTAAACATATACTTTGATAATGCTTTTTTACTACAAAACTTATATACAAATATAAGATATTTTTCCTAAAACAATAATTCCAAACTAAATTATTATAAATGGCCGAATTTTTTCTTCATTATATAATTAAAAATGAACATCCCACGCTCATTATTTGGGCTGTCTAGTTCTTCTGAAAAGGATGAGGAACAAATTATTATTATTATTATTATTATTATTATTATTATTATTATTATTATGATTAAATTTAGATCCCATGCATTTTCAATGATTGCTAAAATTTCCTCTTGGTAATAATAACAATAATGGGATTTTCTATGCAGGTTTTCATCATATGAAAACCATTGCTCCTTTACATCGCATAACTATAATAAGCATCCCCTTTAATAAGCAAATTGCTTGTTTGTACATGTTTTGTAGCTTACAATTACAAATACTAGTAGCGAATTTCTGCCTTTTGCCTTGAGTATGTAAGGACTTTAGTCGCTTTGTTCTGGACTCCATCGTGGCCAGTGTCGTAAAACCATTTTCTGTGACCAGCGAAGTTAAGTGACATTGGGTATGGAGAGTAGTTGGATGGTAAACTGTTTTCTGCGTCCAGATTATGTAAGACCCGTGGTTCGGATCTCACGTAAAACTGTAGGTACCCTCCGCCATAGTTGCGAAAAAGGTTAAACAACCCCAACATTATATTTACATTCATTTCGCTTAAGCGTTGACTCATTCTGCACATATTTATATCACCACATAATACGCTATTGTGACCTATATCCGTTAGCAACATAATGAGCAGAACTCGAGTAAGTTTTCTTGTGGCATTGAGTAGCTATATGCGCATTCTGATTTTCATCAGACCAAAAATCATCATCTCATCGTTAAACCAAAAAACATGTGTTCGCTTTCCAGAAAGTCGTCATCATTCCATTGCCAGCGTTTCATTGGAAGAAAGGCAGCACAGATGTTTATTGCACTGCCAAATTGGAAGCTTTGAATCAATCAAATTTTCATCGTCAATAAACGTTAAGGAGTCACTGAAAAGAAAAATAATTTCCTAAAATTATGAATACAAACTCGAATATAAAATATAATTATTAATAGCAGTGTTATTAAAAATATTCACTGTTAACATGAAATATCAAATTTTAAAAACAAAAACTATCCTAGTCTCGTCACGTAACTTAACGTCAAATTTCGTGGGAGTGACAAACGTATGGCATTACTTACTATTACTATTACACTACGACGGGACAAAAGCTACCAAGTTTGAACGCAAAGTGTTTATGCGTTTCCTCGGTTATTTAAATGCAGCTCTTGCTTAATGCCAATGATGGTTGGAACTATAAGTGATGATGTCGAATATCTACTACCACGGAGTGTTGTTGCTCTTTCTTCAAGTGGATTTAAAAGCTTGTAAAGTTCCATTAAAACATGTTTTTCTTCTTATATACTAGCCAGAGAAGAATTCTTCAGCTTCACGGATGCTATTTCAAGCTATTCTGCTTAATCAGTAATCTGCTTTGGTGAAATAACTAAGCGCAAACATAAATTAATTTACTTCATGGGCCAGGCATGCCATTCGTTTCACTGTCAGTAACTGATATGTTTTTAATACATTAGTTTCGCTATCTGTTACAACATAAACTGGGTCGGGAAGATTCATAACCTTTAAACAATCTCTGACAGAATTTTAAATGTTTTGGCTTGTACTATATGTGCCTCGTTGCAGAGTATGTATGCAATACAGTATGAGTTAAGTTCCCAAGATTTGTTAATAAAATGTGGTGTAATTGTAAGAAATTGCTCCTGATGTTTAGTGCAAGTCCATAAATCAAATATTACAGCATATTCAGTATAACCTTTAGTACTAATATTGGATATTTTATCAATCACTTTCTTCTTCATATTTTCATACATTTCAGTTATGTGTGTTGCTCATTATATTTACATTCATTTCGCTTAAGCGTTGACTCATTCTGCACATATTTATATCACCACATAATACGCTATTGTGACCTATATCCGTTAGCAACATAATGAGCAGAACTCGAGTAAGTTTTCTTGTGGCATTGAGTAGCTATATGCGCATTCTGATTTTCATCAGACCAAAAATCATCATCTCATCGTTAAACCAAAAAACATGTGTTCGCTTTCCAGAAAGTCGTCATTTCCATTGCCAGCGTTTCATTGGAAGAAAGGCAGCACAGATGTTTATTGCACTGCCAAATTTGGAAGCTTTGAATCAATCAAATTTTCATCGTCAATAAACGTTAAGGAGTCACTGAAAAGAAAAATAATTTCCTAAAATTATGAATACAAACTCGAATATAAAATATAATTATTAATAGCAGTGTTATTAAAAATATTCACTGTTAACATGAAATATCAAATTTTAAAAACAAAAACTATCCTAGTCTCGTCACGTAACTTAACGTCAAATTTCGTGGGAGTGACAAACGTATGGCATTACTTACTATTACTATTACACTACGACGGGACAAAAGCTACCAAGTTTGAACGCAAAGTGTTTATGCGTTTCCTCGGTTATTTAAATGCAGCTCTTGCTTAATGCCAATGATGGTTGGAACTATAAGTGATGATGTCGAATATCTACTACCACGGAGTGTTGTTGCTCTTTCTTCAAGTGGATTTAAAAGCTTGTAAAGTTCCATTAAAACATGTTTTTCTTCTTATATACTAGCCAGAGAAGAATTCTTCAGCTTCACGGATGCTATTTCAAGCTATTCTGCTTAATCAGTAATCTGCTTTGGTGAAATAACTAAGCGCAAACATAAATTAATTTACTTCATGGGCCAGGCATGCCATTCGTTTCACTGTCAGTAACTGATATGTTTTTAATACATTAGTTTCGCTATCTGTTACAACATAAACTGGGTCGGGAAGATTCATAACCTTTAAACAATCTCTGACAGAATTTTAAATGTTTGGCTTGTACTATATGTGCCTCGTTGCAGAGTATGTATGCAATACAGTATGAGTTAAGTTCCCAAGATTTGTTAATAAAATGTGGTGTAATTGTAAGAAATTGCTCCTGATGTTTAGTGCAAGTCCATAAATCAAATATTACAGCATATTCAGTATAACCTTTAGTACTAATATTGGATATTTTATCAATCACTTTCTTCTTCATATTTTCATACATTTCAGTTATGTGTGTTGCTCATTATATTTACATTCATTTCGCTTAAGCGTTGACTCATTCTGCACATATTTATATCACCACATAATACGCTATTGTGACCTATATCCGTTAGCAACATAATGAGCAGAACTCGAGTAAGTTTTCTTGTGGCATTGAGTAGCTATATGCGCATTCTGATTTTCATCAGACCAAAAATCATCATCTCATCGTTAAACCAAAAAACATGTGTTCGCTTTCCAGAAAGTCGTCATCATTTCCATTGCCAGCGTTTCATTGGAAGAAAGGCAGCACAGATGTTTATTGCACTGCCAAATTTGGAAGCTTTGAATCAATCAAATTTTCATCGTCAATAAACGTTAAGGAGTCACTGAAAAGAAAAATAATTTCCTAAAATTATGAATACAAACTCGAATATAAAATATAATTATTAATAGCAGTGTTATTAAAAATATTCACTGTTAACATGAAATATCAAATTTTAAAAACAAAAACTATCCTAGTCTCGTCACGTAACTTAACGTCAAATTTCGTGGGAGTGACAAACGTATGGCATTACTTACTATTACTATTACACTACGACGGGACAAAAGCTACCAAGTTTGAACGCAAAGTGTTTATGCGTTTCCTCGGTTATTTAAATGCAGCTCTTGCTTAATGCCAATGATGGTTGGAACTATAAGTGATGATGTCGAATATCTACTACCACGGAGTGTTGTTGCTCTTTCTTCAAGTGGATTTAAAAGCTTGTAAAGTTCCATTAAAACATGTTTTTCTTCTATAATAGCCAGAGAAGAATTCTTCAGCTTCACGGATGCTATTTCAAGCTATTCTGCTTAATCAGTAATCTGCTTTGGTGAAATAACTAAGCGCAAACATAAATTAATTTACTTCATGGGCCAGGCATGCCATTCGTTCACTGTCAGTAACTGATATGTTTTTAATACATTAGTTTCGCTATCTGTTACAACATAAACTGGGTCGGGAAGATTCATAACCTTTAAACAATCTCTGACAGAATTTTAAATGTTTTGGCTTGTACTATATGTGCCTCGTTGCAGAGTATGTATGCAATACAGTATGAGTTAAGTTCCCAAGATTTGTTAATAAAATGTGGTGTAATTGTAAGAAATTGCTCCTGATGTTTAGTGCAAGTCCATAAATCAAATATTACAGCATATTCAGTATAACCTTTAGTACTAATATTGGATATTTTATCAATCACTTTCTTCTTCATATTTTCATACATTTCAGTTATGTGTGTTGCTCATTATATTTACATTCATTTCGCTTAAGCGTTGACTCATTCTGCACATATTTATATCACCACATAATACGCTATTGTGACCTATATCCGTTAGCAACATAATGAGCAGAACTCGAGTAAGTTTTCTTGTGGCATTGAGAGCTATATGCGCATTCTGATTTTCATCAGACCAAAAATCATCATCTCATCGTTAAACCAAAAAACATGTGTTGCTTTCCAGAAAGTCGTCATCATTTCCATTGCCAGCGTTTCATTGGAAGAAAGGCAGCACAGATGTTTATTGCACTGCCAAATTTGGAAGCTTTGAATCAATCAAATTTCATCGTCAATAAACGTTAAGGAGTCACTGAAAAGAAAAATAATTCCTAAAATTATGAATACAAACTCGAATAAAAATATAATTATTAATAGCAGTGTTATTAAAAATATTCACTGTTAACATGAAATATCAAATTTTAAAAAACAAAAACTATCCTAGTCTCGTCACGTAACTTAACGTCAAATTTCGTGGGAGTGACAAACGTATGGGATTACTACTATTACTATTACACTACGACGGGACAAAAGCTACCAAGTTTGAACGCAAATTGTTTATGCGTTTCCTCGGTTATTTAAATGCAGCTCTTGCTTAATGCCAATGATGGTTGGAACTATAAGTGATGATGTCGAATATCTACTACCACGGAGTGTTGGCTCTTCTTCAAGTGGATTTAAAAGCTTGTAAAGTTCCATTAAAACATGTTTTTCTTCTTATATAATAGCCAGAGAAGAATTCTTCAGCTTCACGGATGCTATTTCAAGCTATTCTGTTTAATCAGTAATCGCTTTGGTGAAATAACTAAGCGCAAACATAAATTAATTTACTTCATGGGCCAGGCATGCCATTCGTTTCACTGTCAGTAACTGATATGTTTTTAATACATTAGTTTCGCTATCTGTTACACATAAAACTGGGTCGGGAAGATTCATAACCTTTAAACAATCTCTGACCAGAATTTTAAATGTTTGGCTTGTACTATATGTGCCTCGTTGCAGAGTATGTATGCATACAGTATGAGTTAAGTTCCCAAGATTTGTTAATAAAATGTGGTGTAATTGTAAGAAATTGCTCCTGATGTTTAGTGGCAAGTCCATAAATCAAATATTACAGCATATTCAGTATAACCTTTAGTACTAATATTGGATATTTATCAATCACTTTCTTCTTCATATTTTCATACATTCAGTTATGTGTGTTGCTCATATATTTACATTCATTTCGCTTAAGCGTTGACTCATTCTGCACATATTTATATCACCACATAATACGCTATTGTGACCTATATCCGTTAGCAACATAATGAGCAGAACTCGAGTAAGTTTTCTGTGGCATTGGTACTATATGCGCATTCTGATTTTATCAGACCAAAATCATCATCTCATCGTTATTTAAACCAAAAACATGTGTTTCGCTTTCCAGAAAGTCGTCATCATTCCATTGCCAGCGCGTTTCATTGGAAGAAAGGCAGCACAGATGTTTATTGCACTGCCAAATTTGGAAGCTTTGAATCAATCAAATTTTCATCGTCAATAAACGTTAAGAGTCACTGAAAAGAAAAATAATTTCCTAAATTATGAATACAAACTCGAATATAAAATATAATTATTAATAGCAGTGTTATTAAAAATATTCACTGTTAACATGAAATATCAAATTTTAAAAACAAAAACTATCCTAGTCTCGTCACGTAACTTAACGTCAAATTTCGTGGGAGTGACAAACGTATGGCATTACTTACTATTACTATTACACTACGACGGGACAAAAGCTACCAAGTTTGAACGCAAAGTGTTTATGCGTTTCCTCGGTTATTTAAATGCAGCTCTTGCTTAATGCCAATGATGGTTGGAACTATAAGTGATGATGTCGAATATCTACTACCACGGAGTGTTGTTGCTCTTTCTTCAAGTGGATTTAAAAGCTTGTAAAGTTCCATTAAAACATGTTTTTTCTTCTTATATAATAGCCAGAGAGAATTCTTCAGCTTCACGGATGCTATTTCAAGCTATTCTGCTTAATCAGTAATCTGCTTTGGTGAAATAACTAAGCGCAAACATAAATTAATTTACTTCATGGCCAGGCATGCCATTCGTTTCACTGTCAGTAACTGATATGTTTTTAATACATTAGTTTCGCTATCTGTTACAACATAAACTGGGTCGGGAAGATTCATAACCTTTAAAACAATCTCTGACAGAATTTTAAATGTTTGGCTTGTACTATATGTGCCTCGTTGCAGAGTATGTATGCAATACAGTATGAGTTAAGTTCCCAAGATTTGTTAATAAAATGTGGTGTAATTGTAAGAAATTGCTCCTGATGTTTAGTGCAAGTCCATAAATCAAATATTACAGCATTTCAGTATAACCTTTTAGTACTAATATTGGATATTTATCAATCACTTTCTTCTTCATATTTCATACATTTCAGTTATGTGTGTTGCTCATTATATTTACATTCATTTCGCTTAAGCGTTGACTCTTCTGCACATATTTATATCACCACATAATACGCTATTGTGACCTATATCCGTTTAGCAACATAATGAGCAGAACTCGAGTAAGTTTTCTTGTGGCATTGAGTAGCTATATGCGCATTCTGATTTTCATCAGACCAAAAATCATCATCTCATCGTTAAAAAAAACATGTGTTTCGCTTTCCAGAAGTCGTCATCATTTCCATTGCCAGCGTTTCATTGGAAGAAAGGCAGCACAGATGTTTATTGCACTGCCAAATTTGGAAGCTTTGAATCAATCAAATTTTCATCGTCAATAAACGTTAAGGAGTCACTGAAAGAAAAATAATTTCCTAAAATTATGAATACAAACTCGAATATAAAATATAATTATTAATAGCAGTGTTATTAAAAAATATTCACTGTTAACATGAAATATCAAATTTTAAAAACAAAAACTATCCTAGTCTCGTCACGTAACTTAACGTCAAATTTCGTGGGAGTGACAAACGTATGGGATTACTTACTATTACTATTACACTACGACGGGACAAAGCTACCAAGTTTGAACGCAAAGTGTTTATGCGTTTCCTCGGTTATTTAAATGCAGCTCTTGCTTAATGCAATGATGTTGGAACTATAAGTGATGATGTCGAATATCTACTACCACGGAGTGTTGTTGCTCTTTCTTCAGTGGATTTAAAAGCTTGTAAAGTTCCATTAAAACATGTTTTTTTTCTTATATAATAGCCAGAGAAGAATTCTTCAGCTTCACGGATGCTATTTCAAGCTATTCTGCTTAATCAGTAATCTGCTTTGGTGAAATAACTAAGCGCAAACATAAATTAATTTACTTCATGGGCCAGGCATGCCATTCGTTTTCACTGTCAGTAACTGATATGTTTTAATACATTAGTTTCGCTATCTGTTACAACATAAACTGGGTCGGGAAGATCATAACCTTTAAACAATCTCTGACAGAATTTTTAAATGTTTTGGCTTGTACTATATGTGCCTCGTTGCAGAGTATGTTGCAATACAGTATGAGTTAAGTTCCCAAGATTTGTTAATAAAATGTGGTGTAATTGTAAGAAATTGCTCCTGATGTTTAGTGCAAGTCCATAAATCAAATATACAGCATATTCAGTATAACCTTTAGTACTAATATTGGATATTTTATCAATCACTTTCTTCTTCATATTTTCATACATTTCAGTTTATGTGTGTTGCTCATTATATTTACATTCATTTCGCTTAAGCGTTGACTCATTCTGCACATATTTATATCACCACATAATACGCTATTGTGACCTATATCCGTTAGCAACATAATGAGCAGAACTCGAGTAAGTTTTCTTGTGGCATTGAGTAGCTATATGCGCATTCTGATTTTCATCAGACCAAAAATCATCATCTCACGTTAAACCAAAAAACATGTGTTCGCTTTCCAGAAAGTCGTCATCATTTCCATTGCCACGTTTCATTGGAAGAAAGGCAGCACAGATGTTTATTGCACTGCCAAATTTGGAAGCTTTGAATCAATCAAATTTCATCGTCAATAAACGTTAAGGAGTCACTGAAAAGAAAAATAATTTCCTAAAATTATGAATACAAACTCGAATATAAAATATAATTATTAATAGCAGTGTTATTAAAAATATTCACTGTTAACATGAAATATCAAATTTTAAAAACAAAAACTATCCTAGTCTCGTCACGTAACTTAACGTCAAATTTCGTGGGAGTGACAAACGTATGGCATTACTTACTATTACTATTACACTACGACGGGACAAAAGCTACCAAGTTTGAACGCAAAGTGTTTTATGCGTTTCCTCGGTTATTTAAATGCAGCTCTTGCTTAATGCCAATGATGGTTGGAACTATAAGTGATGATGTCGAATATCTACTACCACGGAGTGTTGTTGCTCTTTCTTCAAGTGGATTTAAAAGCTTGTAAAGTTCCATTAAAACATGTTTTTCTTCTTATATAATAGCCAGAGAAGAATTCTTCAGCTTCACGGATGCTATTTCAAGCTATTCGCTTAATCAGTAATCTGCTTTGGTGAAATAACTAAGCGCAAACATAAATTAATTTACTTCATGGGCCAGGCATGCCATTCGTTTCACTGTCAGTAACTGATATGTTTTTAATACATTAGTTTTCGCTATCTGTTACAACATAAACTGGGTCGGGAAGATTCATAACCTTTAAAACAATCTCTGACAGAATTTTAAATGTTTTGGCTTGTACTATATGTGCCTCGTTGCAGAGTATGTATGCAATACAGTATGAGTTAAGTTCCCAATTTGTTAATAAAATGTGGTGTAATTGTAAGAATTGCTCCTGATGTTTAGTGCAAGTCCATAAATCAAATATTACAGCATATTCAGTATACCTTTAGTACTAATATTGGATATTTATCAATCACTTTCTTCTTCATATTTTCATACATTTCAGTTATGTGTGTTGCTCATTATATTTACATTCATTTCGCTTAAGCGTTGACTCATTCTGCACATATTTATATCACCACATAATACGCTATTGTGACCTATATCCGTTAGCAACATAATGAGCAGAACTCGAGTAAGTTTTCTTGTGGCATTGAGTAGCTATATGCGCATTCTGATTTTCATCACCAAAAATCATCATCTCATCGTTAAACCAAAAAACATGTGTTCGCTTTCCAGAAAGTCGTCATCATTTCCATTGCCAGCGTTTCATTGGAAGAAAGGCAGCACAGATGTTTATTGCACTGCCAAATTTGGAAGCTTTGAATCAATCAAATTTTCATCGTCAATAACGTTAAGGAGTCACTGAAAAGAAAAATAATTTCCTAAATTATAATACAAACTCGAATATAAAATAAAATTATTAATAGCAGTGTTATTAAAAATATTCACTGTTAACATGAAATATCAAATTTTAAAAACAAAAACTATCCTAGTCTCGTCACGTAACTTAACGTCAAATTTCGTGGGAGTGACAAACGTATGGCATTACTTACTATTACTATTACACTACGACGGGACAAAAGCTACCAAGTTTGAACGCAAAGTGTTTATGCGTTTCCTCGGTTATTTAAATGCAGCTCTTGCTTAATGCCAATGATGGTTGGAACTATAAGTGATGATGTCGAATATCTACTACCACGGAGTGTTGTTGCCTTCTTCAAGTGGATTTAAAAGCTTGTAAAGTTCCATTAAAACATGTTTTTCTTCTTATATAATAGCCAGAGAAGAATTCTTCAGCTTCACGGATGCTATTTCAAGCTATTCTGCTTAATCAGTAATCTGCTTTGGTGAAATAACTAAGCGCAAACATAAATTAATTTACTTCATGGGCCAGGCATGCCATTCGTTTCACTGTCAGTAACTGATATGTTTTTAATACATTAGTTTCGCTATCTGTTACAACATAAACTGGGTCGGGAAGATTCATAACCTTTAAACAATCTCTGACAGAATTTTAAATGTTTTGGCTTGTACTATATGTGCCTCGTTGCAGAGTATGTATGCAATACAGTATGAGTTAAGTTCCCAATTTGTTAATAAAATGTGGTGTAATTGTAAGAAATTGCTCCTGATGTTTAGTGCAAGTCCATAAATCAAATATTACAGCATATTCAGTATAACCTTTAGTACTAATATTGGATATTTTATCAATCACTTTCTTCTTCATATTTTCATACATTTCAGTTATGTGTGTTGCTCATTATATTACATTCATTTCGCTTAAGCGTTGACTCATTCTGCACATATTTATATCACCACATAATACGCTATTGTGACCTATATCCGTTAGCAACATAATGAGCAGACTCGAGTAAGTTTTCTTGTGGCATTGAGTAGCTATATGCGCATTCTGATTTTCATCAGACCAAAAATCATCATCTCATCGTTAAACCAAAAAACATGTGTTCGCTTTCCAGAAAGTCGTCATCATTTCCATTGCCAGCGTTTCATTGGAAGAAAGGCAGCACAGATGTTTATTGCACTGCCAAATTTGGAAGCTTTGAATCAATCAAATTTTCATCGTCAATAAACGTTAAGGAGTCACTGAAAAGAAAAATAATTTCCTAAAATTATGAATACAAACTCGAATATAAAATATATAATTATTAATAGCAGTGTTATTAAAAATATTCACTGTTAACATGAAATATCAAATTTTAAAAACAAAACTATCCTAGTCTCGTCACGTAACTTAACGTCAAATTTCGTGGGAGTGACAAACGTATGGCATTACTTACTATTACTATTACACTACGACGGGACAAAAGCTACCAAGTTTGAACGCAAAGTGTTTATGCGTTTCCTCGGTTATTTAAATGCAGCTCTTGCTTAATGCCAATGATGGTTGGAACTATAATGATGATGTCGAATATCTACTACCACGGAGTGTTGTTGCTCTTTCTTCAAGTGGATTTAAAAGCTTGTAAAGTTCCATTAAAACATGTTTTTCTTCTTATATAATAGCCAGAGAAGAATTCTTCAGCTTCACGGATGCTATTTCAAGCTATTCTGCTTAATCAGTAATCTGCTTTGGTGAAATAACTAAGCGCAAACATAAATTAATTTACTTCATGGGCCAGGCATGCCATTCGTTTCACTGTCAGTAACTGATATGTTTTTAATACATTAGTTTCGCTATCTGTTACAACATAAACTGGGTCGGGAAGATTCATAACCTTTAAACAATCTCTGACAGAATTTTAAATGTTTTGGCTTGTACTATATGTGCCTCGTTGCAGAGTATGTATGCAATACAGTATGAGTTAAGTTCCCAAGATTTGTTAATAAAATGTGGTGTAATTGTAAGAAATTGCTCCTGATGTTTAGTGCAAGTCCATAAATCAAATATTACAGCATATTCAGTATAACCTTTAGTACTAATATTGGATATTTTATCAATCACTTTCTTCTTCATATTTTCATACATTTCAGTTATGTGTGTTGCTCATTATATTTACATTCATTTCGCTTAAGCGTTGACTCATTCTGCACATATTTATATCACCACATAATACGCTATTGTGACCTATATCCGTTAGCAACATAATGAGCAGAACTCGAGTAAGTTTTCTTGTGGCATTGAGTAGCTATATGCGCATTCTGATTTTCATCAGACCAAAATCATCATCTCATCGTTAAACCAAAAACATGTGTTCGCTTTCCAGAAAGTCGTCATCATTTCCATTGCCAGCGTTTCATTGGAAGAAAGGCAGCACAGATGTTTATTGCACTGCCAAATTTGGAAGCTTTGAATCAATCAAATTTTCATCGTCAATAAACGTTAAGGAGTCACTGAAAAGAAAAATAATTTCCTAAAATTATGAATACAAACTCGAATATAAAATATAATTATTAATAGCAGTGTTATTAAAAATATTCACTGTTAACATGAAATATCAAATTTTAAAAACAAAACTATCCTAGTCTCGTCACGTAACTTAACGTCAAATTTCGTGGGGAGTGACAAACGTATGGCATTACTTACTATTACTATTACACTACGACGGGACAAAAGCTACCAAGTTTGAACGCAAAGTGTTTATGCGTTTCCTCGGTTATTTAAATGCAGCTCTTGCTTAATGCCAATGATGGTTGGAACTATAAGTGATGATGTCGAATATCTACTACCACGGAGTGTTGTTGCTCTTTCTTCAAGTGGATTTAAAAGCTTGTAAAGTTCCATTAAAACATGTTTTTTCTTCTTATATAATAGCCAGAGAAGAATTCTTCAGCTTCACGGATGCTATTTCAAGCTATTCTGCTTAATCAGTAATCTGCTTTGGTGAAATAACTAAGCGCAAACATAAATTAATTTACTTCATGGGCCAGGCATGCCATTCGTTTCACTGTCAGTAACTGATATGTTTTTAATACATTAGTTTCGCTATCTGTTACAACATAAACTGGGTCGGAAGATTCATAACCTTTAAACAATCTCTGACAGAATTTTAAATGTTTTGGCTTGTACTATATGTGCCTCGTTGCAGAGTATGTATGCAATACAGTATGAGTTAAGTTCCCAAGATTTGTTAATAAAATGTGGTGTAATTGTAAGAAATTGCTCCTGATGTTTAGTGCAAGTCCATAAATCAAATATTACAGCATATTCAGTATAACCTTTAGTACTAATATTGGATATTTTATCAATCACTTTCTTCTTCATATTTTCATACATTTCAGTTATGTGTGTTGCTCATTATATTTACATTCATTTCGCTTAAGCGTTGACTCATTCTGCACATATTTATATCACCACATAATACGCTATTGTGACCTATATCCGTTAGCAACATAATGAGCAGAACTCGAGTAAGTTTTCTTGTGGCATTGAGTAGCTATATGCGCATTCTGATTTTCATCAGACCAAAAATCATCATCTCATCGTTAAACCAAAAACATGTGTTCGCTTTCCAGAAAGTCGTCATCATTTCCATTGCCAGCGTTTCATTGGAAGAAAGGCAGCACAGATGTTTATTGCACTGCCAAATTTGGAAGCTTTGAATCAATCAAATTTTCATCGTCAATAAACGTTAAGGAGTCACTGAAAAGAAAAATAATTTCCTAAAATTATGAATACAAACTCGAATATAAAATATAATTATTAATAGCAGTGTTATTAAAAATATTCACTGTTAACATGAAATATCAAATTTTAAAAACAAAAACTATCCTAGTCTCGTCACGTAACTTAACGTCAAATTTCGTGGGAGTGACAAACGTATGGATTACTTACTATTACTATTACACTACGACGGGACAAAAGCTACCAAGTTTGAACGCAAAGTGTTTATGCGTTTCCTCGGTTATTTAAATGCAGCTCTTGCTTAATGCCAATGATGGTTGGAACTATAAGTGATGATGTCGAATATCTACTACCACGGAGTGTTGTTGCTCTTTCTTCAAGTGGATTTAAAAGCTTGTAAAGTTCCATTAAAACATGTTTTTCTTCTTATATAATAGCCAGAGAAGAATTCTTCAGCTTCACGGATGCTATTTCAAGCTATTCTGCTTAATCAGTAATCTGCTTTGGTGAAATAACTAAGCGCAAACATAAATTAATTTACTTCATGGGCCAGGCATGCCATTCGTTTCACTGTCAGTAACTGATATGTTTTTAATACATTAGTTTCGCTATCTGTTACAACATAAACTGGGTCGGGAAGATTCATAACCTTTAAACAATCTCTGACAGAATTTTAAATGTTTTGGCTTGTACTATATGTGCCTCGTTGCAGAGTATGTATGCAATACAGTATGAGTTAAGTTCCCAAGATTTGTTAATAAAATGTGGTGTAATTGTAAGAAATTGCTCCTGATGTTTAGTGCAAGTCCATAAATCAAATATTACAGCATATTCAGTATAACCTTTAGTACTAATATTGGATATTTTATCAATCACTTTCTTCTTCATATTTTCATACATTTCAGTTATGTGTGTTGCTCATTATATTTACATTCATTTCGCTTAAGCGTTGACTCATTCTGCACATATTTATATCACCACATAATACGCTATTGTGACCTATATCCGTTAGCAACATAATGAGCAGAACTCGAGTAAGTTTTCTTGTGGCATTGAGTAGCTATATGCGCATTCTGATTTTCATCAGACCAAAAATCATCATCTCATCGTTAAACCAAAAAACATGTGTTCGCTTTCCAGAAAGTCGTCATCATTTCCATTGCCAGCGTTTCATTGGAAGAAAGGCAGCACAGATGTTTATTGCACTGCCAAATTTGGAAGCTTTGAATCAATCAAATTTTCATCGTCAATAAACGTTAAGGAGTCACTGAAAAGAAAAATAATTTCCTAAAATTATGAATACAAACTCGAATATAAAATATAATTATTAATAGCAGTGTTATTAAAAATATTCACTGTTAACATGAAATATCAAATTTTAAAAACAAAAACTATCCTAGTCTCGTCACGTAACTTAACGTCAAATTTCGTGGGAGTGACAAACGTATGGATTACTTACTATTACTATTACACTACGACGGGACAAAAGCTACCAAGTTTGAACGCAAAGTGTTTATGCGTTTCCTCGGTTATTTAAATGCAGCTCTTGCTTAATGCCAATGATGGTTGGAACTATAAGTGATGATGTCGAATATCTACTACCACGGAGTGTTGTTGCTCTTTCTTCAAGTGGATTTAAAAGCTTGTAAAGTTCCATTAAAACATGTTTTCTTCTTATATAATAGCCAGAGAAGAATTCTTCAGCTTCACGGATGCTATTTCAAGCTATTCTGCTTAATCAGTAATCTGCTTTGGTGAAATAACTAAGCGCAAACATAAATTAATTTACTTCATGGGCCAGGCATGCCATTCGTTTCACTGTCAGTAACTGATATGTTTTTAATACATTAGTTTCGCTATCTGTTACAACATAAACTGGGTCGGGAAGATTCATAACCTTTAAACAATCTCTGACAGAATTTTAAATGTTTTGGCTTGTACTATATGTGCCTCGTTGCAGAGTATGTATGCAATACAGTATGAGTTAAGTTCCCAAGATTTGTTAATAAAATGTGGTGTAATTGTAAGAAATTGCTCCTGATGTTTAGTGCAAGTCCATAAATCAAATATTACAGCATATTCAGTATAACCTTTAGTACTAATATTGGATATTTTATCAATCACTTTCTTCTTCATATTTTCATACATTTCAGTTATGTGTGTTGCTCATTATATTTACATTCATTTCGCTTAAGCGTTGACTCATTCTGCACATATTTATATCACCACATAATACGCTATTGTGACCTATATCCGTTAGCAACATAATGAGCAGAACTCGAGTAAGTTTTCTTGTGGCATTGAGTAGCTATATGCGCATTCTGATTTTCATCAGACCAAAAAATCATCATCTCATCGTTAAACCAAAAACATGTGTTCGCTTTCCAGAAAGTCGTCATCATTTCCATTGCCAGCGTTTCATTGGAAGAAAGGCAGCACAGATGTTTATTGCACTGCCAAATTTGGAAGCTTTGAATCAATCAAATTTTCATCGTCAATAAACGTTAAGGAGTCACTGAAAAGAAAAATAATTTCCTAAAATTATGAATACAAACTCGAATATAAAATATAATTATTAATAGCAGTGTTATTAAAAATATTCACTGTTAACATGAAATATCAAATTTTAAAAACAAAAACTATCCTAGTCTCGTCACGTAACTTAACGTCAAATTTCGTGGGAGTGACAAACGTATGGGATTACTTACTATTACTATTACACTACGACGGGACAAAAGCTACCAAGTTTGAACGCAAAGTGTTTATGCGTTTCCTCGGTTATTTAAATGCAGCTCTTGCTTAATGCCAATGATGGTTGGAACTATAAGTGATGATGTCGAATATCTACTACCACGGAGTGTTGTTGCTCTTTCTTCAAGTGGATTTAAAAGCTTGTAAAGTTCCATTAAAACATGTTTTTCTTCTTATATAATAGCCAGAGAAGAATTCTTCAGCTTCACGGATGCTATTTCAAGCTATTCTGCTTAATCAGTAATCTGCTTTGGTGAAATAACTAAGCGCAAACATAAATTAATTTACTTCATGGGCCAGGCATGCCATTCGTTTCACTGTCAGTAACTGATATGTTTTTAATACATTAGTTTCGCTATCTGTTACAACATAAACTGGGTCGGGAAGATTCATAACCTTTAAACAATCTCTGACAGAATTTTAAATGTTTTGGCTTGTACTATATGTGCCTCGTTGCAGAGTATGTATGCAATACAGTATGAGTTAAGTTTCCCAAGATTTGTTAATAAAATGTGGTGTAATTGTAAGAAATTGCTCCTGATGTTTAGTGCAAGTCCATAAATCAAATATTACAGCATATTCAGTATAACCTTTAGTACTAATATTGGATATTTTATCAATCAC
Organism: Bathynomus jamesi; assembly: GCA_023014485.1. Lineage (NCBI taxonomy): Eukaryota > Metazoa > Arthropoda > Malacostraca > Isopoda > Cirolanidae > Bathynomus > Bathynomus jamesi. The sequence continues at coordinate 24,286 of JAJOZX010001086.1, forward strand.
TTTCTTCTTCATATTTCATACATTTCAGTTATGTGTGTTGCTCATTATATTTACATTCATTTCGCTTAAGCGTTGACTCATTCTGCACATATTTATATCACCACATAATACGCTATTGTGACCTATATCCGTTAGCAACATAATGAGCAGAACTCGAGTAAGTTTTCTTGTGGCATTGAGTAGCTATATGCGCATTCTGATTTTCATCAGACCAAAAATCATCATCTCATCGTTAAACCAAAAAACATGTGTTCGCTTTCCAGAAAGTCGTCATCATTTCCATTGCCAGCGTTTCATTGGAAGAAAGGCAGCACAGATGTTTATTGCACTGCCAAATTTGGAAGCTTTGAATCAATCAAATTTTCATCGTCAATAAACGTTAAGGAGTCACTGAAAAGAAAAATAATTTCCTAAAATTATGAATACAAACTCGAATATAAAATATAATTATTAATAGCAGTGTTATTAAAAATATTCACTGTTAACATGAAATATCAAATTTTAAAAACAAAAACTATCCTAGTCTCGTCACGTAACTTAACGTCAAATTTCGTGGGAGTGACAAACGTATGGGATTACTTACTCTTACTATTACACTACGACGGGACAAAAGCTACCAAGTTTGGACGCAAAGTGTTTATGCGTTTCCTCGGTTATTTAAATGCAGCTCTTGCTTAATGTCAATGATGGTTGGAACTATAAGTGATGATGTTGAATATCTACTACCACGGAGTGTTGTTGCTCTTTCTTCAAGTGGATTTAAAAGCTTGTAAAGTTCCATTAAAACATGTTTTTCTTCTTATATAATAGCCAGAGAAGAATTCTTCAGCTTCACGGATGCTATTTCAAGCTATTCTGCTTAATCAGTAATCTGCTTTGGTGAAATAACTAAGCGCAAACATAAATTAATTTACTTCATGGGCCAGGCATGCCATTCGTTTCACTGTCAGTAACTGATATGTTTTTAATACATTAGTTTCGCTATCTGTTACAACATAAACTGGGTCGGGAAGATTCATAACCTTTAAACAATCTCTGACAGAATTTTAAATGTTTTGGATTGTACTATATGTGCCTCGTTGCAGAGTATGTATGCAATACAGTATGAGTTAAGTTCCCAAGATTTGTTAATAAAATGTGGTGTAATTGTAAGAAATTGCTCCTGATGTTTAGTGCAAGTCCATAAATCAAATATTACAGCATATTCAGTATAACCTTTAGTACTAATATTGGATATTTTATCAATCACTTTCTTCTTCATATTTTCATACATTTCAGTTATGTGTGTTGCTCATACAGCTCAACGAAAAGGTACTCCATAACTTTAATTCAGTAAGTTAAACAGTCGCCTGAAATTAAAAAAATTGTAAGTCCATATTACTGTAGGGTGGTCCAAAAAATAAAAGTTTTACTTTTGTAATTCCTTAAGGCTACCCTTGTTTGAAATCATAAAAGGATAATTGCTGAAAAAAATGAGCTCCTTCCGACTATATTTAGAGGTCGCTACAAAATGAATAATTTTCTTATAAATGGAAAAAATAACGAAATTTGACAAAAGAAAAGAACATGCAAATAACTTAATTCTGTGAAGACGCTTCAGAGGGTGTAGGAAACGTTCGTCGATGGGTCTCAACAATGCCGAGAAGGAATTTTTTGCTGCTCATCTTTGGTAAGCTTTGTATTGTACAGTTGAATAAGAGCAATCGTTCTCTCTGCAGAGTCATTGACGACCTTCATCTTCCATGTTCTTTCTTTCAACTACTCGTAGTTGTCGTTACTTGGCCAATCACTTGGTGGTTTCGAAAGAAACTCTTGACCAATCTTCTTTCCGTTTTTATCCAGTACATCGAAGAGTTGAGCCGTCTTCTCGCTGACGTAAGTTTCCAATGGGTTTGCTGTTTTGAACAGCTTTGAATCGAGGCGCTTCAGACCTTTCGCTTTTGCAGGATGAGATAATTTTTTAATCATATTTTTTTTTATTTTGCTGTCCAACCCATCGTCAAAAAGTGACAGTCCAATCAGCTCTTCCTAGAAGTACCAGAGATGTCTCTTCAATGCCTTGAGTGCAATTTTAGCCAAAACCCCTGTTAGAAAAGCTAGATCGTTTCTAGGGGCCCTCATTGCCAACGGTGCTTCATGCCAATATTTACTATAAACAAATGACACAAAGAGACAAACATCTTTCAGACCCTTTATTCATGAGCAGTAATTTTCATTTGCTCCTGAAAGAGAAAGATCTTCAAAGCATAGTAGCTTTTGCCATCCAGCGAGCCTGATGAAGAGCTCCTGGAGTTCTGATGGTGTACTTCTTAGGCAAACTTCCTCCCAAGAAAATTAGAGAAAGATGGAGGAATTCACTCTAGTCATCTCTTGAGAAGCTGCTGTTCTGAAGAGCGTCGGAGAAGTACTGGATCATCTCTTGACAAAGTTCCCACAAGTTTCCTTCAAAATGTTCCATTCCTGCTGATATAAAGTTTTCGGTGCTACTGTAGTATGCGGTCTACCTACGATTGGTTAGGTTTAATCATGATATTTTCGTTAAAACTAACGAAAATATCATGACTAAACCTAACCAATCGTCAAGGGCGATTGACAATGGGATGTAAACAAACAATTAGTAAACAAGATAAGAAGCTATAATCAAAAGGTAGACCGCATACTACAGTAGCACCAAGTTTTCTTTATTGATAACTGGCCATTGTGTCATGAATCGCTTAAACAATGAGACTTGTGGTCCTTTCAAAGGTTCAAGAATACAAGAAAATACGTTAGCCAAAACGATTTCATACACATGATGACGACATGCTATCCACGTCAGAGAGCGACCTATAGCTCTTTCTATCAGGGTACAAGCTCCAGACATCAGCCAAGTATTTGATGCTATTGTACCAAATAGAAGCCACTGCAACTGGTTTCTCAAGCCACACTCATCCAACATCCTGAGGCAGACATCAGCTTGTGCTTGTCCCGTTCCGTGAGGGATGAGTGGAACACCAAGTAGTTTATCTTCTCCTCCTCCTGAAAGAACGATTGCGATGCGGTCCACATTTTCATGTCCCCCTGTTATATCAGGAATCATTTTCCCATGCCAGTGAAGCAGAAGCGGAGTGTCAGGAGAAAAGCTTGATTTTTCATCAGTTGCGATAGTTTCACGAGCTGTCTCTTAATTGCCTTGAGTGCAATTTCAGCCAACACCCTGTTTGGATAAGTCTCCATAACTGTTAGAAAAGCTAGGTCGTTTCTAGGGACCCCCGCTGCCAAGGGTGCTTCATGCCAATATTTGCTATAAACAAAGAGACAAAACTCTTTCAGACCCTGTTTTTAAAGAGCACTAAGTTTCACTTGCTCTTGGAAGAGAAAGATCTTCAAAGCATAGGTAGCTTTTGCCATCCAGCGAGCCAGTAGTATGATCTCAAAGGGTTAGAGTGCAATTGCAATGCAATGTTGATCAAATGCGAGCGAGTGCCACCCACTCCACACCCTTGTTGCAAGGTGCCAACCCCACCCCACAGGGTGCCAAGAAAAAGAGGGAATCCCCCAGCTGCCACAAGCTGCGGGAATCCACCTAACCTAAGAGAGAGAGGAGAAAAAGCAGGAGGAGAGAAGAGACTGTGAGGGAGAAAGTGGGATGTCCTCACTCCCCAAAGGAGTATACTAACCTAAGAGAGAGAGAGAGAGAGGAGAGAGGAGAAAGAAGAGAGCATCATTCGCTTGGGAGACCCAGGGGCATAATGAGATTTCATCCTAGTATCACCGGGTTTAGAAGTGTAATTCAGCCAGTTGGCTTAGAAGACTTACAGTAGAAGGCTTAAATGGCTTGTTTATGTATATATTAATAACTTTCGAGCGAATTAAAAGCGCCCCCCGCGGCTATATATACGCTCATAGATCCCCTATTATTACACACACACACACACACACAACGTACATAAACAGATGCATGTAAAGTCCCAATAGCAAAATATATACGAGTATGCCGAATAACTACCACACAAAAAGAATACTTCCCCACAACCATCACCACAACCACCACCACAGCCACCAATCGTCTAAGTATAGACTTTTAGGAGCTCATCCTATCAACAGCACATGGTGAGATGAGGGCTACAACCAACGGTCTAGAACTTAAGACCTCTCAGCATTAACACAGTATTATGCAGGCGCCGTACCTAAGGCATTACTTACCAACACCTGACCAAAGCCGCCTTACCCACGGCTTTTACTTACCAGCTCCTGATAGACCGACAAGATCTCTAAGCACGACGCAATTAATAGACAAAACTATTAAGCATAAACAAATACGTTTATGGGACAAGGGGTAGACCGACAAGGTCTCAAAAAAAGGACAACGGTACTATTGAGCATCTCATGGCGAAAAACCGACACGGCTAATTTGACGTTTGGTCCCGATTTTTAAACAAAAAATCGAATATGATAAACTAAGTTTAATACAAAAGCAAATTTTCACCATAATATACAAATTTATCCTTAAACTATAACAAAAACATTAATATAATTTTTAAAACAAAATATAAATTAAATTAGGGGTAACTATTTCATTTCTCGTCTTTCACCCAAGAAGATTTATTGTGTTTCTGACTTAATAAATACAAATTTATCTTTCAGACACAAATATATCTTTAAACCTTATTACAAAAAAATATTAATATAACTTTATATTAAAAATAGATTGTATTTAAGGGCAACTTATTCATTTTTCCTCTTTTACCCAATTATTTTCTTTCTGAGTTATTAAATACAAATTTATCTTTAAGACAGAATTATATTCTTAAACTATAACATAAAAACATTAATATAATTTTTAAAACAAAATAGGAATTAAATTAGGGGTAACTATTTAATTTTTGGCATTTTAACCCATCATTTTTTAAGATTAGATGCCAGATTGCGCTATGCATTGAGTAATTCTGTTATTTGCACAATTTATCGAAGAATAATTCGAACTAAGGCAGCACCAGACTTAATTCATTATTTATTTTACATTAAATTTTCCAAAACTATAAAATTCAGCATTTTAAACTGAACTAAAACAATTATAATATTTAGAATATTCTAAATTATTATAGATTTAGTATGGCATACCCAATAAATATGGCATGTATCACGAAAGTTACCAAAAACCTCCAGTGCCCATTTACAAATCAATTTAAGCGTAGAGAATAAACAGCGTTTCATAAGGGTAGGTTGTTTTTCAAGAATCGAACATAGATCATCTCTTCTGTGGACTTTAATAAATTACATTTCAGAAGGCATCGAACTAACGCAGTAGCAGACTTAATTCATTATTTATTTTACTTTAAATTCTTCCAAACTATAAAATTCAGCATCGCGAATTAAAATTTCTCTCTCTCTCCCTACCTGTACTGAAGTATAACAGATAAATTTGGCTCGGCCATCGCTAATACCTTTCGGGGAAACGTTATAAAATAAGTATATTATGTAGTTGTGACATACGCAGGAGTGTAGATTGTATTTATTACCAGTAGTGCGCCCAAACTCGCAAACCTCAATGTTATGTTCTCACATCACCTAAACTTGCAAACCTAAGTGTTATTTTCCCACATCACCTAAACTGGGGAAGTAATATGTCAAATCTAACAGGTTTTTCTCAGAATTTATTTTATAACTTCAGTTATGACATTGATTATATGAGTATTTTAAATTAAAGGTTAAATTATGCAATAGATTTGGCCTAGTCTAATTCATTTTAGGATTCTCAGGTGTTAAGAGAATATGTACCACAGTTCTTACCTCAGTCTATAGCTACTTGACTTGCCAAAGTCATGTAGAACCTGCGTTAAATCACATAATAGACCTAGATACTGGACTTGCCAAACTTTTGGTAATGAATATCAATCAGGGAGTAAAGACAGCTAAGTAATGAATAAAGTAGTAGGGCCGCCCAGGCTCTTTCAGTGATAATTCTGATTCTGTACTGACATTTATTAGTTGCTGGCACTTGTCCCATAGAAACAAATAAACAAACAAACGCTTTATTTCAGGCTCGTCAGGTACAAACATTATACAAGTGGACCGATTAAGAGATAGTTGTCTGGAGCACTGACTAAGCAGGCCCGTGAATCACTGTGGATAATGAACATGCAAATGTCTACGCCACTTCTTCCTGATTTGAGATTTATAAAGTACAGGGTGTTTTATAACATGTGGGACGCACTTTCAGGATGGATGCAGGACCTGAAAACAATGAAAAACGTTTATATAGACATATGCCCGGAATCGCTTTCGTTACAGCCCGTTATGTATTCCAGCAAGTGTACCCTTTACCTTTAAAGGAAGTGCTCAAAATGACCGCTTGCGCTTGAATACACGCCTGAACACGCCTCGTCATAGACTGCCTGACGCGTTCAAACATTCCAGGTATTGCTCTGATTTTCTGGCATCCTTGTTCTACACGTTGGCGAAGCATTTCAACGTTGTCAATAGGTGTCACGTAAACGATGGATTTCAGATGACCCCACAGGTAAACATCGAGTGGATTCAGGTCCGGGGAGCGAGTAGGCCACGCAATGGGTCCTCCACGCCCTATCCATTTATCAGGGAAATGGTCATCCAAATGGTCTCTGGCTACTCGAGTAAAATGAGACGGAGCGCCGTCATGCATAAATCACATACGACGTCGGACACCAAGAGGAACTTTATCTTGTAAACCGTTTAAATCATTCCTTAAAAAATTGGAAGAGGATTCTCCTGTTAATCTTTCAGGCAAAACAAAAGGACCGATTAAGTTATCGGCAATATGTTCTGCCCATACATTGATACTAAATTGTTGTTGGTGCCTTGACTGGATGATGGCATGCGGATTCTCTTCGGCCCAGTAATGAGTGTTGTGAAAATTGATCACACCATTTCTTGTGAAGGCAGCCTCGTGAGAAAACAACATAGAGGATAGAAAAAGAAGATCGCGAGCACACTGTTGAAGGAACAAGTACAAAAAGCAAACCAAAAAGCCTCTCGTGGTGGGAAATCAGCTTCAGTAAGGCCTTGTACTCTCTGAATGCGATGTGAGTAAAGCTGTTGTTCCCGTAAAATCCTCCACACAGTTGTGTATCTTACACCCCCTGCTGCTGCTGCTATCCTTCGGGTGCTGACACCAGGATGTTCATCTACGTCAGAGCTTTCCAAACCATGATGTTCATCTACGTCAGAGCTTTCCAAACTTTTAAAGTTGGCGACAAACTATTTAAGCATAACAATTTTCACACATTAATTAATTTTTGTTATAAAATATCAAATATCAGATAATTTTTCAGTAGGTGGTTTATCTTGTAGCCGATTTTGTTGATAGAAAAATCAAAATTTTCAAAATACAAAAACACTAATGTGTCGCGACACACCAGTTTGGAAAGCTCTGATCTACGCGATTAGGACCCGCTCCTCCACGGGATGGGACGATTCATCACCGCCAACTCATCGCCGCCAACTCAACTCCGCCAACTCATCGCCGCCAACTCATCGCCGCCAACTCAACTCCGCCAACTCATCGCCGCCAACTCATCGCCGCCAACTCATCGCCGCCAACTCAACTCCATTTTTTGAAAAAATGAATTAAATTTATTTTTGAAGGTTAGAGCTTTAAAAAGTTAAAAATTGTTAGAAACCCTTTATTCTACTACGTTAAAAAAAGATTAAAAGGTTCAGATTTTAATTAGTGGTAATTGTAGGCAATCCCACGTAAATATTCTAATGGTGATCGTTGCTCAAAGCTTAAAACTAGTTTTAATATATGGTCATTAGCATCACGATATTTTTTTAACTTTGAAGGTGGAGCATGACCTCCTACAAGTTGTTCGAGATACATATCTCGACTCTTCTGTATTTTGTATAAGGCATCTGTAATGTTAATTGGTGAAGGTTAGGTTAGGTTAGGTTAGGTTATATAAATAAAATATTATATAAATATAATTAGTTATGTTTTCAATGGTCCTTCCAAGTGTTTTTAATTTCCTTCAGTACCTATCATCGCACGAAAGAAAGATTAGTAAATTATACAAACATTATTTGGCAACGGTGCATTCGGAGTTGAGTTGGCGGCGATGAATTGGCTGAAGTTTAGTTGGCTGAAGTTGAGTTGGCTGGAGTTGAGTTGGCTGGAGTTGAGTTAGCTGGAGTTGAGTCGGCGGAGTTGAGTTGGCGGCGATGAGTTGGCGGCGATGAGTTGGCGGCGATGAATCATATCCTACCCCTCCTCCAACTCAACGGTTCTGGCGCTGATTGGTCTACCACCATCTGAAACTCGCATGTTGAATGATCCAGTATCACCATTTATTATGTGGCCAAGATACTAATTCTGAGTCACTTCTGACAGTACCATACCACTCACTTGAAATTCAGGAAATTTTATATATTTGTAGATCTTGGTCCTCATAATCATAACATGACTTTTAACAGGATTGTATTTTATGTCGTTATCCTTCCCATACTTTTCACACACCTTCAAAAGTGTGCTGAGGTCTTTTACAGATGAAGAAATAAGAACTAGATCATATGCATACAACAGATGATTAACAATCATTGTACCAATATAGCATCCTATTTTACAGGTGTTCATCACAACAGTTAGATTATCCTTATAAACAATGAATAAGTAGTGGCTAATATCCCTCCCTGCCTGACACCATTGGTCACAGAGAATCTGAATTAACCCCACCCCATCTTACAATCATTGTCTGGTGATTATACCAGAATATTAATATACGGACCAAGTAAACAGGTACATTACGATTTACATGTTTCATGAATAATTTCTCATGATTAACACGCTCAAATTCCTTAGAGGCATCCAGGAAACACAAAAATACATTAGCATCTAGAGTTTGACTTTTTTTTTTTTTTAATGCAGGAAGGAGGGGCCAAGTGCAAATGCCCGCAAAAGGGCCCTCCCATAGAAGAAGGAGAGAGCCAAAATCAAGGTCTGGGGTTTTCGAGATGCCTAGACACTCTACGTTTGAAAGATGGGAGGACATAGACAGGAGGAAAGATGGAATGAGGAAGATTGTTCCAGAGTTGTCCGGTTGAGTAGATAAAAGACTGAAAATACCGATTAACCCTTGCATTAGATAGTTGTACAGAAAAGGAATGAAAAAGTGTAGAAAGTTTGGTACTGCGTGCTCTCCTTAAAGGATGAGGCATGCTGTTAGAGAGTTCATAAGAGCAATGTTCGTTATAATGGCGATAGTAAAGAGAGAGTGATGCAACATTACGGTGAAGAGAGAGGGAATGAAGACAATCAGTAAGAGGCGGGGAATTGATGAGACGAAAAACCTTTGATTCCACGAAGGTCAAGTACGGCTGTGTGGGTTAAGCCATCCTATACATGAGAAGCGTACTCCATACACGGGCGAATAAGACCCCTGTACAGAGAGAGCAACTAAGTTGGGTTTAAGAAACCGCCGAGGCGGTACATCACACCTAACCTTTTACAAGCTGTTTTAGAAAGAGAGTATATGTGATCTTTCCATGAAAGATCACGAGAAAAGGAAACGCCAAGAATGTTAAGAAAAGAGGAAGGATTCAGTTGTGTTTGTAGGTATATATATATATATATATATATTAGGGTTGTCCAAAAAAATAAATGTTGAAAATTCGTAGGTCTTACCCCCTAAAATTGTTACCTATGTTGAAAAAACTAAATATAAAATTTTAATAAGATCAAAAAATTCTAAGTGATGCCACATCGCATTTGAATTTAGATATTTTTAAAAACCTTTTTTGCTTCTTCCCCATAATATAGATTTATTGTGTCTTTACAAAAAATATTTCGATATATATCATTTTTCTGCATAATATAGATTTTTGTACGTTTATTGTGGTTAAATATTCCGAAGCACATCTTGTATGAGCGGTACTGAACACGTTGAGGCAAGAATCGCATCTGTTGATACTTGTATTCATGTTTTTCCATGAAATATATTTCGTCACTTTTCCCATTAAGTGCTCATCTTGCGTAAACGTGTTGAAAGGGAGTTCCTATAACAATCGTATTTTTTATTCACAAGCCTCAGTCTTTTGTCAACCTGTTGTTTGCAGTGTATTGTTTGCAGTCATTTGCAGTGTATTGTTTGCATTGTATTGCAGTTCGTTTTCAGTGTTGCAGTAGTGATTAATCATATTAGAAATGGCAAGTTCCTCAGTGGAAACTCGCAGAAATACCGAAATATGGCTCATTGGACAACCAATTGAAATGATATGCGGGAGAAAACTTCCTTCCAAAGGTGATGTGCTCCGTCGTCTTTTTTAGTTACTTAAGGAAAAGAAAACTCTAAGAGAAGCTTCTAAAGCAGTTTACATAGAGGTAGTTGAATTTTGGGAACAAGCTAGAATTCCAACAAGAACTGATTATAATGTTATACCAATGAGTGAAAAAGTATATACGGAATATAGAACGCTCCAAAAATTAAAATTCCGATGCTCCGAAACTCAGCGTGGGAAAGAGAGATTGTTTCAAGTCAGTTTAAACGATCTTTTTGATATTGCTCACCAAAAAGCGCACGAGATGATCAAGATTAAAGAAGACAGAGAATTCCTCCAAGCTCAAAAAACAGAAGGGAAGAAAAGGATATATGGCTAACGTTGACAAAGCATTATCAGAGAAAGAAGATCGTAAAAGAAAGAGAGAGTCAGCTAAAGAACGGTTAGCACGTAGGGAAGGTAAGAGAAAGGAGGGAGAAACAAAGTCTGCCAAGTTGACTTCATCAAGTAGCATGAGTAGTGAAGATGAAACAATGAGCATGAGTAGTGAAGATGAAACAATGAGCATGAGTAGTGAAGATGAAACAATGAGCATGAGTAGTGAAGATGAAACAATGTTGTGTAAACTAACACGGCATCAAAAAATAATGCAGGCAAGAAGGTTCCTAGCAAACCAAGAAAGAAGGAACGTGTAACACGAGACGTTGCAGTTGCACTGGATAGCTCGAATATTTCTGATAGACAGGCCGTATATGTGCTATCAGCTGCTGCCTCTGCATTAGATCTTGATCTTGATGACTTGTCCATAAGCAGAAGTACAGTTCGTCGAAAGAGAATGGATGTACGTGAAAAAATCGCAAAAGATTTAAAAGAATCCTTTAATCCTGAATGTTCTTTAATAGTGCATTGGGATGGAAAAATGCTAATCGATTTAACTGGAAATGAAAAAGTTGAAAGATTAGCAGTGTTGGTGTCAGGAGGAGGCAAATCAAAGTTGCTTGCAGTACCCAATCTCGAGTCTGGCACAGGAGTAGACATTGCAACAGCTGTTGTCGAATGTTTAAAGGACTGGAACTTAATTGATCGCATTAAAGGAAAGTGCTTTGACACAACTGCCACGAACACGGGTCCTAGAAAGGGAGCTACTGCACAAATAGAACAAAAGCTTGGAGAAGACTTACTAAATATTGCATGCCGGCACCATATAATTGAACTTATTGCATCCCATGTTTTTGAGGTGTGTCTTTATTCCGCCAGTAGCGTAGCGGACCTGATATTCCGATATTCAAACGCTTTAAGTCTGCCTGGAACTCCATCAATAAAGAAAATTTTGAAACCTTTCCTGATACTCCAGGACGTGATGAACTGCTTGTTAGTTTAAAATGACTCTAAAGGAACAAAGTGGAATAAAACGTTTTGCACAATTTACCATTAGACACTATTGTTGGTTTACGTCGTCGTCGTTGGGCCTAGGCAAGCTACAGCTTGGGACCGTAGCGCATCTATCCGGTATAGGTTAACCTGGATGATGTAGCCATAAGCACTGCCGCTAGTTAAGTGCCAACCAGTGATTATCTCACTAGCCGTATTGAGTCCGTTAGGCGAAACTGCGACAGTACCAAAGGTGGAAAATATAACCCTTGGATTTCTATTGTTTATTTGTAAAATGGACATGGTATTAGATTAAAATAAATATTTGAATATAAATAATTAACTGACAATTGTGATATATAATTAATTATGTTTACATACAATAAAATAATACAATATACATAAAATTAGTATTAATGTGGTTCACAATTGAATTATGATGGGTAACTAATTTAAAATGAATTTATAACTATTCCGAAATTCAAGATGGTAAAATTAACATTTAACTTGAAACTAAAATAAGAGTATTCACTACACACTCCCCCACCAGAGAGGAAGTTCAAAGAGTTCCGAACGACACAGATTTTCCCTGGACCTTTTTGGTAGCTACATGTACCTCGCTTAAGGTTGATTCCAAAAACGCAGGCTTAAGACGATCGATAGAAACCTTGTCGACCTTGGAACCGCGCTGGATGAGGAATGATTTGCGCGTACGTCGGAGAACTTCATAGGGTCCGTCATATGGACATTGGAGAGGCCGTTTTGGGACAGGTGCACGAACGAAAACGTGGGTGCAAGACTGGAGGGCTGGGGAAACAAAGATGTTCTGTTGGCTAGTCAATCGAGGGGGAACAGGCTGAAGGGACTGCATGTGAGAGGAAAGTGTTTGAGCGAATTCCGTAGGATCGCATGACTTATCCCCTGCAGTGAAGTAGCCACCTGGTAGCCGCAGTGTTGTTCCATAGACTAGTTCAGCCGCTGTAGTCTTCAGATCACTCTTAAATGCAGAGCGAATACCAAGCAACACGAGTGGAAGCTTATCCATCCAATGGGAGTCTTCGTGACACATAAGGGATGACTTCAGCTGGCGATGGAAGCGTTCGACGAGGCCGTTAGCTTGCGGATGATACGCACAGGTATGCGCATGTACTGTACCCAACAAGCTGGTAAACTTCTTCCAAAGCGAAGACTCAAATTGGCGACCTTGGTCAGTGATGACTTTTGTCGGCAATCCAAATCTTGATACCCATCCATGAAGAAAGGCTCTTGCAACAGTGTCCGCTTGGATATCAGGAAGTGGGATGGCTTCAGGCCATCTGGAAAAGCGGTCGAGACAGGTGAGCAGATAACGTTGGCCTTGAATCACTGGAAGAGGGCCAACAATGTCTACATGAATTACCTCAAATCGCTGGGATGGGGGCGGAAATGCATCAAAGGGGGACCTGGTGTGCCTTTGGACTTTGGCACGCTGGCAGGCAAGGCACGTTTTGGTCCAATGTTTGACATCCTTCCGCATCGAGGGCCAAACAAAGCGAGAGGTAACCAGGTGTTGCGAAGCACGGATACCAGGATGGGAGGGCTTATGAAGATCCGTGAAGACTGCTTGTCTGTGACATGGAGGGACATAAGGGCGAATAGCAGCTGTTGATACGTCGCAATAGAGGGGCACAGACAATCCTGGCATACTCATTTTCTTGAGGGAAAGTGAGTGAGTGGAGTCTTCTCTGAGCAGGTCTTGTAGTTCCGTATCCTTATCTTGATCCTGTGCAATAGCATTCCACAGTGTAGAGCTGAGGGTAACAGAAGTAATCTCTATTCTTGAGAGTGCATCCGCTGGAGTGTTCAAGACACCTTTGATGTGGCGGATATCTGTGGTAAATTGCGAGATATAATCGAGTTGCCTGATGATTCTGGGAGAGTGGTTACAGCTGTTTTTATTGAAGACAGTGACCAAAGGTTTGTGGTCGGTAAAAACACAAAACTCTCGGCCTTCAAGGAAATGTTGAAAATACTTCACGTTTAAGTAAATAGCAAGAAGTTCACGTCCGAAAGCACTATAACGCGTTTGGGCTGGCTGCAGCTCTTTCGAGTAAAACGCGATGGGTGCTTGTTGACCGTTAATGGTTTGTTCCAACACTCCACCGATCGCAACATCTGATGCATCGACCGTCAGAGTTAGGGGGGCATTACTGATAGGAAATGACAGAGACAATGCACTATTGATAGCATTTTTGGCATTGTCGAACGCCTGTAAACTATCGCTACACCATACCAATTTCGTTACCTTGCGTTTGTGTGTGATCATAGCGTGTAGAGGAGCAAGAACACTGGCACAGTTTTTAATGAACTTGTGGTAATAATTTACCAAACCTAGAAACCGACGTAACTCACGCTGATTATTTGGCATAGGGTACTTTTTTATCACTTCACACTTGTCCTGAAGGGGGGTAATTCCGTGCTGCGAAATCGTGTGACCAAGAAATTCCAAGGTTGGCTGTGCAAACACACACTTAGATGCATTAATAGTAACACCGTATTGTTCTAAGCGTTGAAAGAGGAGTGAAAGATGTTCCTTATGTTCCTCTTCCGTTGAGCTGGCCACAAGCAAATCATCGATGTAGGCATAAACAAAGTCTAAGCCTCTGGTGACCTCATCTATAAACCTCTGAAAGGTTTGCGCAGCATTCCGTAGCCCGAACGGCATCTTCACAAATTCGAATAACCCAAATGGTGTACAAACTGCAGTCTTGGGAATATCCGAAGGCTCTACGGGAATGTGGTGGAAAGCCTTAACGAGATCTATTTTACTGAAGATAGATTTGCCGTGGAGAAGAGAAGTAAAGTCTTGGACATTTAGTACCGGATATCGGTCCGGGATGGTTGTCGAATTCAAAAACCGGTAATCCCCACATGGTCTCCAGTCTCCTGACTTCTTCTGGACCAGGTGTAGGGGAGAGGACCAACTGCTTTTGGAAGGTCTTATTATCCCAAGATCCATCATAAGCTGGAATTCCGATTTGGCAGCTTTCAGTTTGTCCGGGGCAAGACGTCTGGGTTTTGCAAACGCAGGGGGACCTTTTGTTGTAATGTGATGGGTAATGGTGTGCTTAATGGTATCACCCATCTGCATCGGTTGAAGAATTCCTGGATATCGCTGGAAAAGGCACTGGTACATCGAATTAGGGGGAACAAGGGAAAGTGCAGAGTTCGAGGCGTCTGGAAGGGCAACCTGTTTGGCAAGAACAGAAAGCAGTGTGGCCTGGTCGCATAAGCGTCGCTTGTCAAGATCCACCAGGAGTTTGAAATGCTGGAGGAAGTCAGCGCCGATTATGGGATGCTGCACTTGAGCACAGATGAAAATCCACTTGAAGGATCGGTGAAGGCCCAAGTTTAGTTCACGCGACTGAGTACCGTACGTGGGTATGCGTGAACCGTTAGCAGCGTATAGAGGCGGAGATTCCGAGTGCGTATGACCAGATTTTTGAGGGAATACACTGACTGACGCTCCGGTATCGACCAAGAAATTGACACCAGAGTTCCTGTCCTTTATGAATAACAGGTTGGCAGTGCGAGTACTAGACGCCATTAGGACTCGCTGCTGGGGTTTTCCGACGAAAAATTGCAAGGGGAGATGCACTTCCTAGCCTTCTTTCCAAATTTCGAGTGGTAGAAGCAGATCTTCCCGGAACTCGAACGATGCCTCCTCGTAAATCTTGACCGAGAATGGCTTCTTTGCCGTTGATTTTGTAGCAGAGAACAAACGTGGTTGAGTTGTTGACTTAACTCTTTCACTTTCAACTCCAGTTCCGATTGTGTGTTCACGTTGTTGACCGGAGCTGTGTCAATCTCCACTACTTTGTCGGCAGTTTCTGCTAGTTTATCAACTGGAGTAGCAGGATCCATAGTGGCCAAGACACGCTGAGCTGATGGATGAAGTTTCTGCAAGAACAACTGTCTAAAGATGTCCTTATCGAAGGTTTGTGCGCGTTCGCCTAGAGCGCACTGCATAGCCCTCAGCATTTGAGTGGGCTTACGGTCTCCAAGTTCTTCTTTTGAGATTAACTGATGTAGTTTCTCACGCTCGGAGACAGTGGTGCGGCACAGGATGGCAGACTTCAGATCGTTGTATGGGTCCTCACTCGTGGAAGTAGACACGATGACGTCACGGACTTCAGAGATGATGCTCGCTGGTAGAGAGGACAAAACATGATCGTATTTCGTCCTGCTAGCGGTGATCCTTCCCAAGTTGAATTGTGATTCCACTTGGTGGAACCAAATAAATGGATCACCCGGCCAGAAGACGGGGAGCTTTACGCTCAAGTGGGAGATGGCACCAGCGTCGTCAGGCATCTTCTCCTATGCTTGCTGACGTACAAGCAAGACGACAAGTTACCAACGAAGGAGTGGAGGTTGAGACGAGCGCAGGCACAGAGCGCACGGGCAGGGGTGAGGGGCAGAGGGCACGAGCGACATTACAGTCTGATCCTAGTCGCTCGGGTGAAGGGGGTGATGGGCACGAACGACGTTACAGTCTGGTCCTAGTCGCTCGGGTGAAGGGGGTGATGGGCACGAACGACGTTACAGTCTAATCCTAGTCGTTCGGGTAAAAGGGGGGAATCCAGCTCCGGAGTCACCAATTGTTGGTTTACGTCGTCGTCGTTGGGCCTAGGCAAGCTACGGCTTGGGACCGTAGCGCATCTATCCGGTATAGGTTAACCTGGATGATGTAGCCATAAGCACTGCCGCTAGTTAAGTGCCAACCAGTGATTATCTCACTAGCCGTATTGAGTCCGTTAGGCGAAACTGCGACAGTACCAAAGGTGGAAAATATAACCCTTGGATTTCTATTGTTTATTTGTAAAATGGACATGGTATTAGATTAAAATAAATATTTGAATATAAATAATTAACTGACAATTGTGATATATAATTAATTATGTTTACATACAATAAAATAATACAATATACATAAAATTAGTATTAATGTGGTTCACAATTGAATTATGATGGGTAACTAATTTAAAATGAATTTATAACTATTCCGAAATTCAAGATGGTAAAATTAACATTTAACTTGAAACTAAAATAAGAGTATTCACTACACTATGTTCCTGCATGGTTTTCTACACCTATCGCTGCTTCTGCCCCTGCCAATGATCTTTCGCTACTAGAACTGCTGCTAGTATACGAAGACAAAAGCATTGCTTCTGCAGCATCTCAAAGCACTTTCTCGCCATCTTTGGTACCTAAGTGAATTTCTTATTTCACTTTCATTCTTTAATGAAGATATTTCCATTGATGTTAAAAGAGACATGGTAAAGGCATTCGACATAAGGGGATCTAAACATCCGCCCAAAAGAATAAATTTGAATCTTTCTGCCAACGATATTCGAAACAAGACAGTAGCCAGCTTTGTTACTAGCTCGTCTCGATTATTTTTCACTAAGCTCGGACTCCCAATAGCCTTTCTTGAGGATGATCCAACAAACTGGAAGAACAGACAAGATTATCAGATGGTCCTTGAGTATGTCAAGTCAATGATGGTAACAAATGATAACTCCGAAAGAGGAATAGCATTAATAAAAAATTTCAATGCACATCTAACTAAGAATGAAAGTCAAAAGCAGTTTCTCCTGCAAGTAGTGGAGCAACATCGCCTGCAGTTTCCTAATGTAAAAAAATCAAACTTGAAGCAGGAACTGTGAACGCAGCAACAATGAGCGGGAGATGGGCACCCATGAGACCCCACACCTCTGAGTAGTTAATACTCCATTATAGTTGAATATGGAGGGAGACTGCGATAAACTAAAGAAATTTTTTAATATGAATTCAAAGAATTTTGCAACAAGAAAATTAAGAAATTTAAAGTCGAGTGTGGCACCACTAAATCTCTATTAATTTTGATAAGTTTTGGTCAGTAACGTTTTTATAATATACAGTAGGTAACAATTTCCGATGGTAAGACAAGATTCAGATACTTTTAAAATTTACTGTATAATTTTGGACCACCCTAATATATATATATATATATATATATATATGGAAAGATCAGTTCAAAACTGAACTATAAACTGGGAAGATGTTGCATCCTTCAGGGAAGTAATAGATTGGAAAACCATTTTCGAGGCCAAGACAATGTAAGACATGTAGATGATTTTAGAGGAGAAGACGCTCGAAATTGTGGAAAGACATGTCCCAAAAATACAACAAAGACGAAAGAGAAGCAGGTTCGAGAGACAAAAGAGGTCATTGTTCAGAAAGAGAAAAAAAGTGACTGCAAAATTAAGTAACTGTAAGAGAATAACTAGGCAGATACTGAGAACCTTTAAAAGAAGTGATAGGAATATACTGATCCCTCAACTGAAAACACCGATCATACCCAAATTGGAATACTGCTCGGTCCTAACATCCCCATAGAAAAAACAAGACATTAGACAACAAGAAGGGATTCAGAGAAGTTTCACAGCCAAGATTAAAGGGTGCAAAGAAATTACTGGGAAAGGTTACGCGAACTAAACCTATATTCACTGGAAAGGAGAAGAGAGAGATACACCATTATTTACACTAAGAAAATAATGGACAAACTAATCCTTAATCTTACTCTGAACCCCGTAACTCCCCAAACAACAGTGGAAAGTAGAAAGGGAAGACTGTATCGTGTTCTCAAATTAAAGGGGAGACAGGGAACATCCTTAACCCTGAAAGAAAATAGTTTTGTTGTGAGAGGACCAAAACTGTTTAATCAGCTGCCCAAAGAACTAAGGAACACGAATGGTGTTGCATTGGACATCTTCAAAAGAAGATTAGACGCCCGGCTTAGAACAATCCCCGATGAGCCGGGCGTACTTGGCTATGTGAGGTAGAGAGTATAAGAAACCACCTCACTACTTCACTAGGCCAACTCGAGAGGAGAGGCGACAAGCTTGACCTTCGTGGAATCAAAGGTTTTTCGTCTCATCAATTCCCCGCCTCTTACTGATTTCATTCCCTCTCTCTTCGCCGTAATGTTGCCTCACTCTCTGTTTACTATCGTCATTATAACGGACATTGTTCTTATGAACTCTCTAACAGCATGTCTCATCCTTTAAAAACTTTCTATACTTTCTCATTCCTTTTCTGTACAACTATCTAATGCAAGGGTTAATCGGTATTTTCAGTCTTTCATCTATTCAACCGGTCACCTCTGGAACAATCTTCCTCGTTCCACCTTTCCTCCTGTCTATGTCCTCCCATCATTCAAACGTAGAGTATCTAGGCATCTCGAAAACCCCAGACCTTGATTTTGACTCTCTTCTTCTTCTATGGGAGGGCCCTTTTGCGGGCATTTGCCCTTGGCCCCTCCTTCCTGCATAAAAAAAAAACGCCAAACTCTAGATGCTAATGTATTTTTGTGTTTCCTGGATGCCTCTAAGGAATTTGAGCGTGTTAATCATGAGAAATTATTCATGAAACATGTAAATCGTAATGTACCTGTTTACTTGGTCCTTATATTAATATTCTGGTATAATCACCAGACAATGATTGTAAGATGGGGTGGGGTTAATTCAGATTCTCTGTGACCAATGGTGTCAGGCAGGGAGGGATATTAGCCACTACTTATTCATTGTTTATAAGGATAATCTAACTGTTGTGATGAACACCTGTAAAATAGGATGCTATATTGGTACAATGATTGTTAATCATCTGTTGTATGCATATGATCTAGCTCTTATTTCTTCATCTGTAAAAGACCTCAGCACACTTTTGAAGGTGTGTGAAAAGTATGGGAAGGATAACGACACAAAATACAATCTTGTTAAAAGTCATGTTATGATTATGAGGACCAAGGTCTACAAATATATAAAATTTCCTGAATTTCAAGTGAGTGGTATGGTGCTGTCAGAAGTGACTCAGACTTAGTATCTTGGCCACACACTAACTGATAGTCGTGTACAACCAAAAGAATTAAATAAAACACCATTACATCATTCTGTTTATTTAGACGAATTAATGGATTCAATTTCACGAAATATATAGAAAATAAATATACAATAGAATATATATGATCAAAAATAATAATAGCATAAGAAATACGAACGATGAATATATACTCAAAATAAATATGCAATGGAATATATATGATCAAAAAATAATAATAGCATAAGAAACACGGACGAGAAATATATAATAAAAAATATACCAAACGTTGTAGTATGACCACTAATATATTAGTAAAGAAAAAAAATATATGTACAGTTATATTAAATAATTAAATATATTGAAAATAATAATATACAAAACGTATAATCAATTGCATATTAGTACAGGAAATATATATATATATATATACATATATATATACATATATATACACACAATTAAATAACTAAATAAATAAATATACATCAAAATACTTTATGTTCTACGGCGCAAAACGCTAAACTCACACGTAATAGAGTCTACATTCACATCGTTATTACTTTGCACTACACGGTAAAACCGTCCAAGCAATACTTCACCGCTCAAATTATACGGATGCCCATACTCGACATAAATCGCTTTCATATCGTTCAATACTATTTTTGTGCCCACTTTACATTCGGATGGCAAGTTATCTTTAAACACGGCTAGAATACAATCAAAAGCACGCACAAAGAGGTCATCGTTAACCACAACATCATAATTAAATACAAGTTTATAAACACTCCTTTCCAATCGAGGGTTTTTTCTTACCGTCCAGAGCTTTTCAATCGTGAACTCTTCTTCACTCTGCATAGCGGCAAATGGAATAATCTTCCAAGTCGTAACGACAGCTATTTATTATATAGAGGCACAGCTCTTCAGGGTGAACAGTGTAGGCAAGCTCAGCCCTGTACCGCTCAAGTGCTTTGTACCAAAGTTCAGGCTATTTCGAAGAATCTAAACTTTTTAAATATGCATCCAGCTCTACACCATTCTCGCCTTTTTCATTCCTACATTCATTCTTACGGAATCCGACGATTTCAAACATTCTGTCGAGGATGAAGCGGTTTCGCGTAGGGACAAGAACGTTATTATCAGATGCATTCTCCAACATCAGTCGTATATCAATGCATGACTGATCGTTATTTATTCACAACGTGCAAACAACGGCATATGAGGGGGCGTCACTAATCTCCTCTCTTTTTGTACCTACACCTGCAGGTATTTTATAACGGTCCTTTCCCCACTTCTCAGCTATTACGAAGACTCTACTCATCTACTCAACACTTAAATAAATAACATTACGTTTACCAGAGTTTGCTTTCCTGCAAATCGTTTCAAGTACATAGTTAATGGTAACGGTTTCACGCCTGAACACGCGCAATGACTTCGTCACGGAGACATCGTACGATGCGTTGAGAATGCATCTCAAAGGAAGTTCCATCGTATTCGCACGTCTAGTCAGTTCAAGCTCTGAGATGACTATGAGCCACAGGTGGACGGATTGGCTCGACGGGCGGAGTGAGTCACGCTGATGAAACGTGCACGGGTTTGTTCTAACTCGTGTGTTTCAGAGGCGTGAGGTACAAGGATGGGCGGCTCGCTGGGGGGAGCGAGTCACACAATAAACTGCTGAAGCGTTTACAGGCTTGTTCGAACACTTGTGCCTCTGAACAAACAGAATTTTCCGCTATATGAAGCAATACCGGCTTTAATGTTTTATCACTCACCAGACGTTCATTTCCACAAACTGAACATCTTCACAATCCGGTGCACTATTTGAGAGAAACGTATGGCCATATTTATCGTTTTTGTTTAACAAGCGACATTCGTCTCTAAAGTCTGTTAAAAACTCACACAGCCCATCAGCCACAACCTCACTACAAACCTCGTCATGATATATATTAATAGACTATAGTGGTAAAAATACTTAAGATTTTCCATGATGACAAGATATACATTCTCAACCGTAGGGTACGATTAGTCGGTATGATGTATCATGACATATTATCGCTTGTCACACCACTCATCAACAAGACTCACTATCCATAACCGTTGCTTATCTTCTCAACGTGTTGCTTCTTCTACTTCGCGGTATATGTGAGGCTTTATAAAGGCTAGGTCTACAATATACTTCAATACATCGTTTGTACTAAGAAATCTTACAATGCCCTTGCCAGAATACCCGTAGAGTATTTGAACATCTTGGTCCTTCGGACGGCTCAATGTAGCCTTAAAAGTATTAAAGGAGGGAGGGAATAGGGAGTTTTTCAGTATCCACCACATCTTGGCACTTTGCCGAATACCACTTCATAAACGTTGAACACGCAATATTAAAGGTAGCCATTACTATTCTTCGTCCACGCGGGAAGAATACACGTCTGAGCTCAAGGGTATGCAGAGGTCAACTGAGCACGCAGGAATAGAGATATGCTCAGGTAGTGCCAGGAGTCACGTGACCGACCTTAAAGTGGGCCGAGCTTAGGTTTTTACTGTACACACACACGCACGCACGCAAAGGAGAAAATAAAACCTTAATTGAAGCAAATATAAGTGATAAATAAGCATATCGTTAACAATACACATATATAAATACAATCAAGGATTAAGGTAGTCAAAGGGTACGGTATCATAGGTCCCAGGCACCTGGTAACGCTTCCTATAGGTGTTACGGCATACCTTCGTGTCCCTAAGTTCCTTCATAGCCCCCAGTTTCTGCGCCCGAAAATTGTGCGTCCCCACAGTCAGTTGGGGTGGCTGGTCACCCTCATCTTCCAAGCACACTAGATCCTTCAATGAGTCAAAGTTGACGACTCGACGGTTCGCATGGTTAATCGTGATAGCCTTAGCTTTCACGATATATTTCATATCATTCCCTACCCTCACCCGTACCCCATAGGTTTTTTGCCCTGTTGATACAAACGAGTCTGCGTATCCACCACCACCATACTCATCCTTGATCTCATCAGTTAGCTCTCCGAGGAATTCCCCAATAGCAGGCATTTATTTACCCTCCCTCGCTGTGAATATCACGCTATCTGTGTCAGCGTACAGTACCCTCCGTCCAAGAGAGTGCAGTAGACCCCAAAGTCCCAGAGTTTGATGCGGGCGTAGGCCGTTGTGAAGCTGGCTACAGGTATGTTTGTAACCGTGCTGTATCTGTGGCCAGTTCGGTGATGTACTTTATTATGTAAGGATTACCTACATTCATGATCTCCATAACCTCTTTATCGGGAGCGTTGGCATAATCCCAGACTTCACTATAACTTTCTTCCAAATGGACGTTCCCTTTGCTGGTATTCTGTGCAAATTTCCCCCAAAGACTGTTTAGATACAACTTTGCACTAAAGCGCTTGCCAGGGTTCTTAACAATTTAGGATCGGTCAAGCTGTATACCTGAATATAAGCCGTTTTTTCATCTTCGGTATCAAACCTCGCGGATATCCGGATGCTTCTACTTTATCCTTTCAAAAAGGTTTATATATGGTGTGAAAAGGTTGGGTAGCTTCAGAAACCTCCACACCTCATGTATCTTCAATATTCTATACCCATGGCGAACGGCTAGGGCGAGCTCAGGGCTTGTATATACACCTCTGATCTTACGCTGGTTGGTTGTATGGTTACAATCACCGCTGTTCTCCTCTGCACACTTCACGTACAGGGGAAACATGACTTGTGATCTAAAACGACGGGTAAGATCGGCATCTATAAATCGCGAGGGGGGAGCACGTCTACGAAAGAGAGTCCAAAGTAGCGCTCATTCAAGTTAGTTGAAAACTCCTCGATAGTTGATATGGTGGGACCCACCATTTCTTCAGGCGCACCTACGGGGTACGGATTGTTCTTCATCACGTGCGGGTATAAAGAGCAGAAATCGTAGTAGTGAAGTTTCACGCCCTCCATAGGCGGAAAATATAGCTTGATTGGTTTGTGCGCCCTCCAAACAAGCTCTCACCGCATTTGAGGGGGTCCAACACCATTGAACTTCTGATGGCCCTTATTTCTTCATGGTACTGGGCATCTGTTTCCATCCGTGCTTCATACTCATGCTCCCACACAATTTTGTGAGTGAACTGCGAGCCTATAAGTTGAAGACGGTTACGGGTCCATGCGAGGCTGTCGGCGGGGTATCTTCCATAAAGATCCCCTATGAAGGCACATTCAGCGCGCGGGCATCCACGCTACCAGCAGCCGTTAAAGGAATACACAGTCTTCTCACCAGTGGCTGGATCCTCACTTAGGCCGTCAACCCAAAAAAGACGATCATTGACCTTAACGGGTACTTCACCCGTGTTGCGGGCATGTTTTATGTATACCCTGGTCTGTTGATGTAGGTGTATGATCTAGTTAATAGCCTTGTGCCCATAATTGCGGGAGTTGTTTCTGTGAAAGATTGCTAAGGTGTCTTTAGGCATGAAGTTATTCTTGAACACTGTAAAACATAATGAGGCGATCGTGGTCGCGAATGGCAGCGGATTGCATTTGAAACGGGCTACGTACATCCTTCTAAAGGCTTGAAAGCATACTCTAAGTACACGTACGTCATTCTCGCAATAACGATCACATTCATCGACTATAGTGTATGGATTAGCTGCATTGAAACTGTTGTATTAGCGGTCAAAATCTTCACGCTCCCTATAACTCATGTTGGTGTAGTTAAAGTAATGTTTGGGTGGAGGTAGTCCTACGTAATTCAAAGTTTCGTTAGTGAGGAATGTGTAATGGAAATACCCTTTTGAAACTTCAGCGGCTACGCCCATGACCTTGGGCAGCTTTGCTAATTTACAAGGTGTGAACGCAGGGTGTCTTTAAACAGTACATTACCTCATATCTGCATCTGTATTAGTTTGTTTCCGCTTTTCAAGGGATCACCTGTAAATATCGCAAACGACTCGTGTTCAAGCAGTTCCTAATAAAGGAAGAGTGTGTCAAATTTTACCCCGTTATGGGCAAGAATATACACAGTAGGGTGCCACATAAAAATCATTTTTTGATTTTTAGGACGGCCCTTTGTGGGATTGTTAGGTTGGGTGAAAAAGCCCTGAGTATGAAATTTTAGCCAAATTGAAGGATATTTAGGGGTTCCGCATCGACCATCTCTGGCGTACCACGTGTCAGAAGTAATGAGTTTCTCCAAGAAATTGCTCCAGTTCCAAGGGGTAAAGTAACATGTACAATGTCAATATAAATGCTATCATATACCATGGCGTAGAGGACAGTCACAGCTATATTTCCATAGCATTAAGTTTATTCCATCTCCAATATTTTTTTTTATATTAATATTTTTGTCGCGGTTCAAAAGTTTTTTTTCAAAGTTTCACCTTAATACGTTTATGCTTTGTAATCCAAACCACACCAACCGGCAACCAGCTTATAACAACACAATACGCAACTAGCAAACAGTGCAAACACCTTAACAATATTGTTCAACATTATTTCATAATTAATTGGAATAAACTTGTCCCACCATGCCTGGGTAGCAGGATACTATTCTCTGTGTGTAATGTTATTAATAATACAAAATCATTAAATCAATTTCAATTTTATTGCAACAAAACAACTTAATATTATTAAAATAAAAAACATTTTATTCCGTATTAATCATAGTAATATACTGAGCCTACTGGCCATATAAATCAAAATAATAACTAAGAAATAAAGTATATACGATTATACATTGTTATACAGGATTAATAGGAGTAACACCCTATAAAAATGAAGCAAATTCAAATATACCATAAAGTACTCCCAAACCCGTTAAGGATTTCCGCTGCGGGCGCTCGGGTGCTCTTTGCGGTGCTTCTCAACGACTTGCATCAAGTACTGCCGTTGCTCCTCGTCCTTGGTGAGTGCGAGATTGTAGTTCTGCATCAGCGCGACCCCTCGCTCCGCCCGGACATTGACAACGCTCAACGTAGAGACACGGCGTTTCCCCGCCAGGTAGGACGCATTGTTCGACCAGGTAGCCGGCTCCAACTCTAGGAAAGAAGTATTGATCGCGAGCCGCTCGAAAAGAAGCGTGCTGGATGTCGTGCAAAAGTCTGCGACTGTCTTTCGCTCGAGCTCCTCCGGGCAGACGTCCAGGGCAATGCGCTTGGGTGGCTCCTCGGTGCCCTCGACATCCTTGATGGCCGTCGCAATTCGACTCTTCTCCTCCAGCGGAGTGTCGTCATCGAAGAGAGCGAGGGCGGCCAGGTGTTCACTCAGGTACCAGAGATGTCGTCGAAACACAGGGGAGGTAGCCTTGGACACGTCCTTGTCCACCTTGTCGTAGTCAACCAGCGCCTTGAGCATCGCCAGGTCAGTTCGAGGGGCAGCGGCGGGAAGGGGCGCCGTAAACCAGGCCGGAATGTAAACCAGCAGCGCAAAGTTTACGAAGCGCAGGATGCCCCGGGCCTCGCGAGCCTTAATGGGGAGCTGCTGCCGGAAGAGGTGGAGCTTGATGGCGTATATCACTTTGGCCATCCACCGGGCGCGGTGGAGTGCGCCCGGTCGCATGAAGCGCACACCTCGCTGGGGGACGCCTCCAAGCGCTATGATCGCCAGCTCCAGGAGCTCTCGGTAGTCGTCCCGCGGCTGGCCCTTGGTGATGTGACCCTTGAAACGCGCGATCAGATCGTCTCGCGCCTTGAGCAGCGGCTTAGTAAGGTCTTCCTTGGAGATGGCGCTGAATTGGTCGGTGCAGACGGATTGCCAGCGCTCCTTCAGTCGCGAGAACAGTTTAATGTCAGGACCAGAGGAGGGGCCCATGCACTCGATGAAGGCTTTCTCTGCCACCAATTCTAGCATGTGGTGCCGACAGGCCAGGTTCAGCAGCTGGCGGTGAAGGCCCTGCTCGATGAAGACGCAAGCGCCCGAAACGACGCCCGTGTTGGCAGCTGTCGTGTCAAAGGAGAGCCCGACGACACGATCAGCGATTCCCCAGTCATCCAACGAGTTCAGCACAGCATCTGCTTGGGCGCGACCAGTTCCAGCAGGCAGCTTCGGCACGGAGAGAAGTTTGTCGACGCCGTCGCCGGACACGACTATGGCGAGGCGATCGACCTTCTTGCCGCTGAAGTCGGAGACCATCTTCCCGTCCCAGTGAACGATGAGCGGGACACTGGGATCGAACGTCATCTTCACTTCTTTGGCGATTTCCCCTCGATGACGCAATCGCCAACGCCGAATCGTCTCGTGACTGAGAGCCAGTTCATCTGTGTCTTGAATATCCAGACTGGAAGCAGCTGCTTTCATGAGTTGAACGGCTCCACGGTTGCTTGTTTTGGTCCGGTCCAGTGCCGACGCTAGGTCTTGAGTCATAATGTTCTTTTTGCGACGGCGCTTTGTAGGTGGATTGGTTTCCTCTTCTGTCGAGCAATTAGGCGACGACGACGAGTTTGATGATGTAAGGGTTGCTGTTGCCAGTGATTGCTCTGATTGCTTTTGGCGTTGCCTTTCTTTGGCAGCTTCACGCGCGGATGCACGTTGCTCAATTCCAGTGAGGATTTTGTCCACCCCGGACATGACACCACGGCGACCCTTTTCGCGTTGAGCAAGAAGGAAGTCGCGATCCTCCTGGATGGTGATGACGGAGAGGGCGTTGTCGAGAGCCACGTCAAAAATGTCATCGAGTCCCTCGGTGAAGGCCGCCCTGGCTGCCTCACCTGTGGCGCCGGACCGCTTCCGGCTGCGCTGCAGTGCCTGCCAATTGTCGTAAAGTCTAAGCAGTTTTCGCGCGGCGCTTTTGGAGGTCATGGTCGGGATTCTGGCCATAGCCCAGAAAGTATACACCTCGACGATCACATTACGCGCCGCCTCGGCTAGAAGTTGTTTTTGCACCTTATGAAACTGTATAAACCGGCGAAGCACTTCACCATTTGAAGGTAACCTGTTTCCCGTTAGGGGGCTTGGGTTGGCGTGTCCGATTAGCCATATCTCGGTCTTGGATCTCAGTGAGCTTGCGGTAGCCATCACGAGATGATCACGCGTTGAATGCGTGAAGGAGACTGATTGACTGAAGACTGTGACAGTGTGACTCACCACACTAACCCGGCGTTGCGCTGTTGCCAGATCTCAATGCTGAAAAGTAGTGAAAATATATACAATGAGAAGCAAATATTAATTATAAATATTTAAATTTATGAAATGCATAAATTATAGCAATATATATGCAGGGTTGGCTGGTTTAACCCAAATGGTTTAAACCATTGGTTTAAACCATGGTTTAAACCATTTAAAAAAACCATGTTTTTCTGGTTTTTTTTGTTTTTTTATAATTTCAATTTTTACAACACAAATTATTTAATTCATAAACTAATAGCTCTAAAACTAAAACTTATATTTATATTGATAAGACCTAAAAACCATCAGTTCAGGGTAGCCTAGTATGTACGGTAGTATATAATATAGCTACCTTGCACTAGCAGGCCTATTTAATAGTGGCATTGCACATAAAAGGATTGAAGTTACCTGTATCAATTACATTATAAACGCATGTAGCTACAAATATAAATGTTGTTATTAGGTTTATTTTCATTTTTGTGAAGTTAGCACTTCTTACATCTAACATCTTCCAATTAAAAAATGAGACAGTCAGCAAT
The DNA here is from genome assembly GCA_023014485.1 of Bathynomus jamesi. Classification (NCBI taxonomy): domain Eukaryota; kingdom Metazoa; phylum Arthropoda; class Malacostraca; order Isopoda; family Cirolanidae; genus Bathynomus; species Bathynomus jamesi. The sequence continues at coordinate 52,410 of JAJOZX010001086.1, forward strand.
TCTAATTTCTGAGTACCAGTACCTAATTGAGTTATCTGAGTTTTTTTTTTTTTTTTAAAACCATTGGTTTTTTTTTTTTTTTTTAAACCATGGTTTTTTTCAACCCTGTATATATGTAATAGTGCCATGGTTACAGGTTTCCCAGATAAATCCATTATTTCGAACACACGGTACAACAGAAACGGTCGATGCGGAACCTCTAAATGTACTTCGATCGGGCTCAAACTTCATATTTAGGGTTTTCTCATCCAACCAAACAATATGACTAAGGGCCATTCGAAATTTCCAAATTCTAAAAACTGCCCCTATAGAGTGTGGCACCCTAATACACAGTCATTTTTTTTTAACTTGTCCGGTAATTTGACAATGTAGGATACAAAGATTTTCACAGGGCTGCCGTGTGGATTCGTTTTTTGTCTGTTTTCCACATTTGTGGCACTCACCACACTCGATCTGCATGCACTCATCACAGATAGTCTGACTTACGAGTAAATGTGGAATAACCTCTTTGGTTTCAGCGTTCTTGTAAGTTTCTATATCGTAGTACACGGTTATACAAGGGCTATTTTTAGGCTTAGCTTCTTTCATATAACATACATGCTTCACTCCATCCGCCTTATATTTTTCAGGATACGTAGAACAGTGAATTTCATCGTATTTATGTTTGAAATTCCCCCAATTATCCATCATGTGAAACATACCGCACTTTCAAATCTTCATTTTCCTGCAAGTGCCATTTGATTTATGGAGTGCAAAGCATTTATTATTGAAAAATGTACGTCTACATACATTACGTTACCTCTTCTCGATTTCAACTATACGACTTTCACATTTGGGGCTTTTACACTGCTCACATACCATGTAGCAATCCTTACAATGTTTCACCACATCATCAGCAAACTTGAGACATCCTTTACACAAATCATGATGCCTTCCATAGTTTCGACTTTTATCATAACTGGCGTAGAGAGCCCTTATGTTACGGATGGGGAGATACGATGTTCCTGACAATCCTAAAATAAGTAGAGGTTTTGTACGATCTCTCACGCTGATTTTAAAAACATACCCAGTCCTACGACGATTATCCATTCCAAATATGACTATACGTGCATTCATTTCCTGCTTGGCCCTTCTCAGTTCTTCAGGACCCATATTACACTCAAACTTAAGCTTACAATTTGAAGCCAGTTTACGGGTACGCTGCACAACCGTGGGCAGCCAAATTTTTCGCGTCCAAGTATTTAGCACAGTGAACATATGAGCTAAAATTATTGCTATAAAACCACAACTTCGATCGACGTTTAAATGATTTCTGTAAATAAAGGAAGAATTGAAATTAAGAGTATAAGGTGTGGCACTATGACCCGCAACCCGGAATACTCTGTCAATATCTACCATGAAGTTGTCTATATTGAAGGATGTACCACTTTGAGAGGCTGAACGGTATTACTACCCAAAAATCGTCCCCCTCATCTGACCCGAACCTGAAGGATAACCTCGTCCGGACTTCACGTTCGTCGCGGTTCTGAAGGAAAGCTCCACAATACGTTGAACTACGCGCCGCTGTCCGTTGGTATACAGGGATCCGGGTTCAACCCTGACCACGTTCCGATTTCTAGTCAGGGCAAGGGTGGGGATAGCGGTTCGCACCAACTCGAATGTTATACCATCCTCAGTATGAGAAGCTGCTGTGGAGGAAGTACCCGGAAATGAACAATGGTGCATATTTGAGGAAGGTACTATTGTAGGGGTTGAGTCGTAAGATGTAGAGGGTTGGTGCTCCATTACTGGGGTCTAACAATCGGAGCAATCCTAGCACGCTTTATACCTGACGTGGAGGGCTCTTCATCATGCTTCCGCTTTGAACTGTTGCATGCTACAGGTGTCGCTGGTGAGGGTTCGTCAGCGGGGAAGGGTTATGTAGCTGCACGGTCATCGGGTTCCTCAGTGAAATCGATGATGGGGGGCTGTGCATCGTCGTCATTCACGGTTCTGTGGAAAAAGAAAAACAAACTATAAGGAGCAGCACTCAAAATTTTTAATATTTTGTAAATAACCAACTTAGGGGTGTGAGTGTTAGAGATGGAATCTGTAGAAAAATTCAGGTTCACAAGCCCCTCCACATGTATTATATCTGGCCCTACAGGATGTGGAAAAAATGTATTTATGCTTAAAATCCTTAAAGATAAGGGGGAAATGTTCTCAAAATTTGTGCATAAAGTAATATGGTGCTATTCGACGTATCATTCAGTGTTCAACGAGTACCAAGATGAATTTTTGTTCCATAAGGGTGTATATGACGTTAATTCGTTAAAAGGTAATGAGCATACAGTTATTGTAATTGACGATCTCACGTTGGAAATGGATTAAACGTTTGCCGAGACATTTACAGTGTTCTCCCACCATCTTAACATAAGCGTATTCTTCATCAATCAGAATCTATTTTTCAAAAATAGATACATACGCGATGTGTCACTTAATACACAATATCTAGTCTTATTCACACAACGTAGAGATGTGTCACAATTTGGGGGTATTAACCAATCAAATGTTCCCTATTCAACGTAAGGAGTTTTTGGAGGTTTATAAAGAAGCCACAAGCCAGCGTTATGGATATTTGCTTTGTGACCTTCAACCGCGAAACACGTTTAGGGTGCTTCTAAGAACGAATATATTCCCAAGCTAACCTGAAACGGTATATATTCCAGAATGACAAATAGGCTGAAGAATTATCGTGAATTAATAAAAATCTATCAATCTATCAATAATGACACAGCCATGGACATTGTGACGGGGTTAAACAAGAGCCTTGAAAAGTCGTACCCGACAAACGATTTACTTTTTGAAGTCGTAAACATAGACACACCTGCATGCACATTGAAGTTAAATTCAACGCTTAGTAGAAATATTAAAGATAAAGAGCTGTTCACAATTGTGGCCGAGGGCCGATATAGCGCAGCTCTCCAAAGAGATACCTTTCACGAGGCACAGCATGACTTGTCCAGCTTAATATATCAATTGAAGATGCAGAAATTGGGTGAAAGCTCTCCACCTCCAGACATGTGCTATATTTACCGCAATATTGTAGAGCACCAATTTGTTGGGGACACCTAGGCGCACCTGCTGCGCATTGCACACATCCCCAACCATAGCGGGAAAAGTTTGAGCATTACATATGACAAGCCCCATTATGTGAATGTTGCGACTAATCTATTAACCAATATTTCGATATATATATAAGAAGATTGAGAAAAAATTTCCCATTCCGTAATGGGAGCTTAACAGTGAAACTACATTTTCTTGGTTTATAATGACCCGAAGGCCATTCACAGTCTATCGATGAGTGAGATACCAGCGTGGGAGTGGGCTTGGATCCATTTTTTCATCCATACTACGCACCGCTGTCCCACTGTTGAAGAGGGGTGCTACATAGATACCTAAGAGGGAAAGCGTTACAAACAGGTTTTAACGCGATAGAAAACATAATGGGTGGAACTAAGACTAAAGAAGCTCTAAAAAAAATTCAAAACGTACACGGGACGAAATCATCAAAGACGCAAAGGGAAAAATGCGTGGTGGCGGAAAGAAGAGATCTGTCAGGAAGAAGTGATTACCATCTCGTTGCGCTAAACGTAAAAGGAAATAAATAAAGAAGTTCTGTAAGCGTATGAAACATATGGCTGATCATTTTTTTAACTGATATAAGCTGAGGGCACTACTTTCACGACTAGTTGTCGAGAGAGGTGGCACTATTTCTGACTCGTCATGGTGCGTTTCATCCATCCGTGTAGTTCACAATGCTGTAAATCGGAACTGTCCCTCTTTGATATGCCCCCTACTCAGGTCTCTATTGAGCATAGCGACTTTATTACAATTAACCCATTAAGCGCAATTAGTTCGCCGAGTGTCTCTATAGAATTCGTGATACCCAGCTCAGGCCCTTACTCTTTTGACCCGAACTGTAGTAGTCTAGCTCATAATACAGGTGCCTGTGACGAGCTTGGGTTTGGCGTAACGCAGAAAGAATTTGCCGAAGAATTTAACATTTATTCATTTGACATTACGCCTGACTTGTCTGCTGGCGTAAATACGCACTTAACGCCACAACAGAGCGGGAATATCTCAGTCAGGTTGGAATTTGCCAGGCCTATAGACGTCCCTATTAGTGTACTCGTGTACCTCGAATCACAAGCACTAATAGAAGTTGACCTTTTCAGGAACGTGGTTACAGACTTTTAAAATGGACGCGAATACACTCCAGAGAGTGACGAAAAGTGACCGAATCACATGCTCCAAATTTATCGGTGTGTTTGCAAAGAATGAAATATTGAAATTGCCACCTACAAGAAACTGGTACGGGATTATCGTTAACACCGACATTGTGGTGGGTGAGGGAATTTATTCGTTTGCAGTCTATTTTAAAAATAGGGAAAGAATGTACTATTTTCACTCACTCGGCACTCAGCCCTGGAATGATTCTGTGGTTGTACAGTTTATCGAGCAACTACATGTACCTGAGATTGTATGAAACCCGTATCGCCTACAAGGATATTATAGTAACACGTACGGCATGTACGCCCTCTTATTTTTCATGCACATGTCACGTGGGAAGGGATTTATAAGTTTTTAAAAATTATTCGATTTGTGCGACACTGAAATGAATGATAAAAAGGTATGCAGACAGATAAAAAAAAGGTTCCCTTATGTTAGCACCCACTGTATTGTGTAAAGGTGTATATCTATATTGTGTAAAGGCCTATTTGTATCCATTAAGGCTTATTTAATGGACACTGGTTCTGCTTTGTACATGTTTTCTACCATTTAATAAATTAAATGAAAACACAATGTGTTTTGTTCTTAAACCCCAAAAAATACTTACATTAGTTCCTCGTGACCTGGCATTCGTTGGACCGGATGTGAGCCAATACTTCAACCTCTGTGTTCAGGTCGCTGGTTTGGCTGTGTTGTAAAGCAGCTATATCATTTATTCCCCTTTCATCAAAACGAAAAATAGCTATTACACGATCAAATTCCGCATCGGTCCTATAAAGTTAAGTAAAAATAAAGTTTAATTAAAGAGCTACAATACGGGAAAATCCCGATTGGGACACCTGGCAAATTGTAATCACAAAGCAGATATCCTGACAGGTTTCAAAAGTAAGCATCGGGTAATCTTAAAAGTTTTGGTAATTTTAAAATCCTATCTGCAGAACTTTCTATAAATTTTTAAATTATCGAGAAATGTACAACAAAAGCCACACCATATATATACAGTACACGTATATATATATATATATATATATATATATGAATAAAACCACGAAGGAAAGGAAACACAGAATGGTGCTCCAGCGTTTTCGTCTAATGACATCCGCAGGAACACTGCCCTACCTTTACGGTCTTATTAAAACCCACAAACCTGGCAAGCCCATGCGCCCTATTATTAGCTCGGTGGGCTCTATTACTTATGAACTCTCCAAATGGCTTGTCAAAGTCTTGTCCCCCATTCTCGGAACTATCTCTGATTCACATGTAAAAAATTCCATGGATCTTACTGAAAAATTGAATAATGCACGTACTGAAACCAACGATAGATTGATCAGTTTTAACGTTTGTTCATTGTTTACAAAAGTGCCGATTGACGATATGCTTGACTTTCTCTCCCGAGAATTACATAAGTATGACCTGCCACTACCTTCACACATTGTTTTGGAACTTATTAAGCTTTGCATCAAAGACTGTAAATTCACTTTCAATAACGAGTATTATCAACAAGTTTTTGGGATGGCCATGAGCAACCCCTTGTCGCCCCTTCTCTCCAATATTTATATGGAGTTTTTCGAAATTACTTACATTCCGAGAATCCTGGGGGTTGGCATTCCTTGGTTGCGGTACGTCGACGATATTTTGTGTATCTGGCCCATGAATCGTGACCTGGATAACTTCCTCCTTCAGTTAAATGATCAAGTCCCTCCATTAAGTTTACTTTAGAAGTGGAAGACAACTCAATCCCGTTTTTGGATGTGCGTGTACATAGGGAAAGCCCAGGTTTTAAGTTTAGTATCTATCTGAAAAAAACAAACAATATGTCCTACGTACATTTTTACTCGGGACATGACACCCCCACTAAGCAGGCCATTTTTTCTTCAGTTTCTCCGCGCCCTTAGGATCGCACAGTCCAGAATGCATCGATGCCGAATTGGAAAAATCAACGGTATTGGAGGTGATCTGTGTTATCCATCTGCGTTTATGGAATCTTGTCTCAACAAGGCAAAACGAATTTCTATCGTGTGAATAATAACACTCGTACTTTGTCAAAGAATATTTTAGTACTTCCATTTTCCCCGGGCTTTTTAGGCATTGCTAATGTACTTAAACTTTTGGATATTAATGTAGTATTTTCATATAAAAATATTGTGAAAAATATCATAGTACAAAATAGCCCTACCAATAATTCAGGCATTATCTATAAAATTGGTTGTAAACAATGTGATTCCTTTTACATAGGTCAGACGGGAAAGGATTTGCACACACGTATAAAACAGCATCAATATTCCGTTAGGACAGGACAGTCGTCCAGTGCCCTTTTTGTCCATTTGTCAGAGTTATCCCACTGTATTGATTGGAATAATGCTTCAATTTTATTTCACTCTAGCAACATTGTTAATAGAAATATTCTTGAGTCTGCCATTATCCAACTTACAAATAACTTCAACATAAGCAAAGGTCTTTTTCAACTCGATCCTGTTGTTTTGAATTCCTTCAGAACAGATTTAGATAAGAAGGGTAGAACGCTAAATCTTTGGTAAACTTGTACGCTACTCTAATAACTTTTATTTTTCAATTTATTTTTATATATATCGAACTTAAACAAGAAGGGCAGAGTGCTAAAACCTGGGTAGATTTCCAGTATAATTTTTTTTTTTTTAAATTATCTATAACATTGTTTGGAAACAATTCATTTAATCTTGTGCTAAAAATCGGTAGTTTTTCCTTACAAATTTGTATGCTCCTCCCACAATTCTTTAATGTTTAATTTTTATTTTTAATTCTCCATTTATTGTATATATATTTATATATTTTTTTCTGTAACCTATATATAGGCTGTAACTCTTTATGTACTTCAGTGTTCCTGAGGATGTCATTAGACGAAAGCGCTTGAGCACCATTCTGTTTCCTTTCCTTCGTGGTTTTATTCATCATAAATATTTTTCCCGTGTTACTTTCGTGAAATAATTTTCATATATATATATATATATGCCGAAATAACCGAGAAGGAAACAGAGAATGAGACATTAATTAAAAGCAAGTACAATAATTTACAGCTTAAAAGTAAGCATCGGTTAATCTTAAGTCACACCATATATATATATATATATATATATATATATGCCGAAATAATCACGAAGGAAACAGAATAATTAAAAATATTTTTCAAAACGCAATTATTGTGGCCTTTTATAAGTTAACACCGATTGAAACGTTTTATAAGACCGAGAATAAAGCACAATCTATTTTCAAAGCACATTTATTATGGCACTTATAAGTTAACATGAACGGCAATATGCATAATCACAAATTAATTACTTACATTTTAATATCGTCTTCATTGAACGGTTCTTGCATTTCGTCACAAATTTCTGAAACAACTTGCGTAGATAGAAGTTCATTCAGATCTGCAGCGTTGAAAGTTAGTCGCGTTGCCTCAGCATAGAAATCTTTGTCTTCAAACAAGTAGGGGGAGTCGTACAGCTGGCTCATGGTTGGTATTTCAAAAGCACTGTTCCAGAAAAAACAATGAAATGAGGCTCTGAGATGAACGGGCCCCCTTTTATAAATGGGATTGTGATCAATCCACAACACACGAAACGCTAGCTTCCTATTTGTTATCTGTGAATTTTGGGCGGAGCTTGACGCGTAGGCCTGCATAGCGGCCAAACAGAGGTCCTAGGCTCCGCCCAAAGGGCTGTTATTGGCTGCCCCTTGAAATCTGGGGTGTGTCAGATATTCCCATTCGTCCCTATCTAAAATAGGATCAGGAAAAATTTATCGTCTCTGAAGTATAAAACTGGAAGGTAATTAATTACCCATGAAGAAAAACCATCAGGGCGCGAAGTTCTTCAGCCCTTCGAGACAATTCCTCTCATCTGTACCATGAGCAATTCGGGTATTTTTTTTGGTCTTGGAATAAAAAGAAATATTGTTTTGAAGGCATTTTGTATAAGAGATGAGTGAGTACCAATATATATATATATATATATATATATATATATATATATATATATGTGTGTGTGTGTGTGTGTGTAGATAGATAGACGGATAGGTTAAAAATGCCGCGTTTGACACTCAATTTTGAACCTTATACCCTTAAACAAAGAGAATGGACAGGTGAAAATGAATGTATTCAGTTTAACTATGCGATGAAAAAGGACTTAGCAGATCATATATATATATATATATATATGATGAATAAAACCACGAAGGAAAGGAAACACAAAATGGTGCTCAAGCGCTTTCGTCTAATGACATCCTCAGGAACACTGAAGTACATAAAAAGGGTTAAGCCTATATATAGGTTACAGAAAGAAAAAAAAAGAGAAAAAATAAATAACATACACACACACACACATATATATATATATATATACATACATATCTATATATACAAATACATACATACATACATACATACATACATATATATACAATAAACAGAGAAGTAAAAATAATAAAAAAATTAAAAATTAAAACCTTAAAGGATTACCAGTGAGGCGTACAAATTTGTAAGGAAAAATATCGATTTTTAGCACAAGATCAAATGGATTATAAAGATACAAATTTATACTGGAACTCTGCCGGGTTTTAACACAATGCTGCCTATGGTCAGGTTTCGATATATATAAAAAAATAAAATGCAAATTAAAAGTTAATCGATTTTTAGCACAAGATCAAATGGATTATAAAAATACAAATTTATACTGGAACTCTGTCCGGGTTTTAACACAATGCTGACTATGGTCAGGTTTCGATATACTATATAAAAAAAAATAAAATGCAAATTAAAAGTTAATAAAGTAGAAGACAAGTTTACCAAAGATTTAATGTTTTACCCTTCTTATCTAAATCTTTTTCAAAGGAATTCAACATAACAGGATCGAGTTGAAAAAGACCTTTGCTTATGTTGAAGTTATTTGAAAGTTGGATAATGGCAGACTCAAGAATATTTCTATTAACAATGTTGCTTGAATGGAATAAAACTGAAGCATTATTCCAATCAATACAGTGGGCTAACTCTGACAAATGGACAAAAAGGGCACTGGACAACTGTCCTGTTCTAACGGAATATTGATGCTGTTTTATACGTGTGTGCAAATCCTTTCCCGTCTGACCTATGTAAAAGGAATCACATTGTTTACAACCAATTTTATAGATAATGCCTGAATTATTGGTAGGGCTATTTTTTACTATGATATTTTTCACAATATTGTTATATGAAAATACTACATTAATATCCAAAAGTTTAAGTACATTAGCAATGCCTAAAAAGCCCGGGAAAAATGGAAGTACTAAAATATTTTTTGACAAAGTACGAGTGTTAATATTGACACGATAGAAAGTTCGTTTTGCCTTGTTGAGACAAGATTCCATAAACGCAGATGGATAACACAAATCACTTCCAATACCGTTGATTTTTTCCAATTCGGCATCGATGTATTCCGGACTGGCGATCCTAAGGGCGCGGAGAAACATTGATGAAAATATGGCCTTCTTAGTGGGGGTATCATAAGAACTTAATTCCGCTTTTCATGTCCACTTCACCTGCTCTGCCCTACCTTTATGGTCATATTAAAACCCACAAACCTGGTAACCCTATGCGCCCTATTATTAGCTCGGTGGGCTCTATTACTTATAAACTCTCCAAATGGCTTGTCAAAGTCTTGTCCCCCATTCTCGGAACTATCTCTGATTCACATGTAAAAAATTCCATGGATCTTACGGAAAAATTGAATAATGCACGTACTGAAACTAACGATAAATTGATTAGTTTTGATGTTTGCTCATTGTTTACAAAAGTGCCGATTGACGATATGCTTGACTTTCTCTCCCAAGAATTACATAAGTATGACCTGCCACTACCTTCACACATTGTTTTGGAACTCATTAAGCTTTGCATCAAAGACTGTAAATTCACTTTCAATAACGAGTATTATCAACAAGTTTTTGGTATGGCTATGGGCAACCCCTTATCGCCCCTCCTCTCCAATATTTATATGGAGTTTTTCGAAATTACCTATATTCCGAGAATCCTGGGGGTTGGCATCCCTTGGTTGCGGTACGTCGACGATATTTTGTGTATCTGGCCCATGAATCGTGACCTGGATAGCTTCCTCCTTCAGTTAAATGATCAAGTCCCCTCCATTAAGTTTACTTTAGAAGTTGAGCAAGACAATTCAATCCCATTTTTGGATGTGCGTGTACATAGGGAAAGCCCAGGTTTTAAGTTTAGTATATATCGGAAAACGACAAACAATTTGTCCTACGTACACTTTTACTCGGGACATGATACCCCCACTAAGAAGGCCATATTTTCATCAATGTTTCTCCGCGCCCTTAGGATCGCCAGTCCGGAATACATCGATGCCGAATTGGAAAAAATCAACGGTATTGGAAGTGATTTGTGTTATCCATCTGCGTTTATGGAATCTTGTCTCAACAAGGCAAAAACGAACTTTCTATCGTGTCAATATTAACACTCGTACTTTGTCAAAAAATATTTTAGTACTTCCATTTTTCCCGGGCTTTTTAGGCATTGCTAATGTACTTAAACTTTTGGATATTAATGTAGTATTTTCATATAACAATATTGTGAAAAATATCATAGTAAAAAATAGCCCTACCAATAATTCAGGCATTATCTATAAAATTGGTTGTAAACAATGTGATTCCTTTTACATAGGTCAGACGGGAAAGGATTTGCACACACGTATAAAACAGCATCAATATTCCGTTAGAACAGGACAGTTGTCCAGTGCCCTTTTTGTCCATTTGTCAGAGTTAGCCCACTGTATTGATTGGAATAATGCTTCAGTTTTATTCCATTCAAGCAACATTGTTAATAGAAATATTCTTGAGTCTGCCATTATCCAACTTTCAAATAACATCAACATAAGCAAAGGTCTTTTTCAACTCGATCCTGTTATGTTGAATTCCTTTGAAAAAGATTTAGATAAGAAGGGTAAAACATTAAATCTTTGGTAAACTTGTCTTCTACTTTATTAACTTTTAATTTGCATTTTATTTTTTTTTTATATATATCGAAACCTGACCATAGTCAGCATTGTGTTAAAACCCGGACAGAGTTCCAGTATAAATTTGTATTTTTATAATCCATTTGATCTTGTGCTAAAAATCGATTAACTTTTAATTTGCATTTTATTTTTTTATATATATCGAAACCTGACCATTGGCAGCATTGTGTTAAAACCCGGCAGAGTTCCAGTATAAATTTGTATCTTTATAATCCATTTGATCTTGTGCTAAAAATCGATATTTTTCCTTACAAATTTGTACGCCTCACTGTTAATCCTTTAAGGTTTTAATTTTTAATTTTTTTATTATTTTTACTTCTCTGTTTATTGTATATATATGTATGTATGTATGTATGTATGTATTTGTATATATAGATATGTATGTATATATATATATATATATATGTGTGTGTGTGTGTATGTATGTTATTTATTTTTTCTCTTTTTTTTTTCTTTCTGTAACCTATATATAGGCTTAACCCTTTTTATGTACTTCAGTGTTCCTGAGGATGTCATTAGACGAAAGCGCTTGAGCACCATTTTGTGTTTCCTTTCCTTCGTGGTTTTATTCATCATAAATATTTTTCACGTGTTACCTTTGTGAAATAATTTTCATATATATATATATATATATATCGAAGCATTTCGTAATTCTTTACTGCTGGATAGAATCCAATCTTCGACGTTTTTAAATGTTTTTCTAACTATACGCTCTATTAGAATTCGAATCCTCAAGGCCGTTTTTAATTCGTGAATTGCACTGAAGAAAATTTAATTTAATATGTCCAAAAACCTGGTTTAAAATTACAATAAATACAATGCAGTAAATCATGTTAAATCCAATTATTGAACTGTAGAAGGTGCAATCATATGAGTTATGACATTAATTACATTTTTATATAAATACGTTTAGAAAACGATATTTATTGGGGTAAGCCAGCTAAAACTTAAAATCTAGTTATAGTAATGTTTTTGCATCAAAGTTTAATATACTTCGAAGAGTCTATACTTTTTAAAATAATTTGGCCTCATTATTTCAGGACATTTTCAACAGTAAGATTTAATATGATCGTGAATGCTGGTTTTAATTATATTAAAAAATAATGCAGCAGTGTCGCGGCAGGGCTGCAAGTAAATGAGAAAAATTGAATAAGTTACTCCGAGACAGAATCTATTTTGTTTTTAAAATCATATTAATATTTTTTGTAATAAGGCTTAAAGATATATTGGTGTCTTAAAGATAAATTTATATTGAAACAAAATAATTGGCCAAAAGAGGAAAAATGAATAAGTTACCCCGAAATAGAATCTTTTGTTTTAAAGATCATATTAATATTTTTTTAATAAGGTTTAAAGATATATTGGTGTCTTAAATATAAATTTATATTGAAACAAAATAATTGGATAAAAGAGGAAAAATTAATAAGTTACCCCTAATTTAATTTCTATTTTGTTTTAAAAATCATATTAATGCTTTTCATGTCATAGTTTAGGATAAAATTGCGTATTATGATGAAAATTTGTATTTGTATTGAACTTAGTTTATCTTATTCGATTTTTTGTTTAAAAGATCACCCACCAAATTTCAAATCGGCCTCGTTTCACCACGAGAAGTTCAATAGAAAAACTATTGGTTGGGGCCTTTTTTGACTTGGCTCCATAAAAGTATTTGTTTTTGTTTAATAGCTCTGTCTAGTGGGTCGTATTTAGAGACCTTGTTGGTCTACCAGTAGTTGGTAAGTAAAGCGGTGGTGGTGGCGCTGTGGAGGTGGTTGGTGGGTTGTTGATAGTGGTTGTGTAATACTCTTTCATCTTTTCATCAACCGTCTAAGTTTGGACGCTTGGTTGTGTCCCTCATATCGGTTACATGGTGTTGATGGGATGAGCTCCTAAAAGTCGTAGCCCTCATCTCACCATGTGCTGTTGATGGGATGAGCTCCTAAAAGTCTATACTTAGACGATTGGTGGTGATGTGATGCTTTTTTTGTGTGGTGGTTGTGCTCGTATATATTTTGCTATTGGGGCTTTGCATGCATCAGTTTGTGTGTGTGATAATAGGGGGTTCATGGGCGTATAGTCGGGGTGTGCATTTGTGTGCGCTTTGGGTCGTATTTAGAGACGTTGTCGGTCTGGTAAGTAAAGCGGTGGTTGTGGTGCTTCAGCACCACTCGTCTAAGTTTCGACGCTTGGTTGTAGCGCTCATTTCGGTTACATGGTGTTGATGGGATGAGCTCCTAAAAGTCGTAGCCCTCATCACACCATATGCTGTTGATGGGATGAGCTCCTAAAAGTCTATATTTAGACGATTGGTGGTGATGTGGTACTTTTTTTGTGTGTGGTGGTGGTGGTTGTGCTCGTATATATTTTGTTATTTGGGTTTTGCATGCATCAATCAGTTTATATATATATATATATATATATATATATATATATATATGTGTGTGTGTGTGTGATAATAGGGCTTTATGGGCGTACAGTCGGTGAGTGTATGTGCGTTTGTGTGTGCTTTTAATTCGTTCGAAGGTTATTAATATATACAAGCCATTTATGCCTTCTAAGAAGCCTTCTAAGCTAACTAGTTGATTAAGCCAGAATATATGCTTTAATTAAATAAATAATGTAGTGCAATCTGGCAACTCAGCCAGTTAAGCCAACTGGCTGATTACGGGCCTATAAGACAGCGGGCGCTCGGCTGAAGTCTTAATATGCGCTTGACTCCTGCCAGGCGAACACCTCGCTTCCTCTCTCTCCTTCTCCTCTCTTTCTCTTGGGAGATAACTCCGCCTCCAAATTGCATAACCCTTGTTACTCGCGCAACAGTCCCCCCGAGGCCCCGACCCCTTCGTTGCTTAACATCTTGCAACATTCCCCCTCCCCCCCTTTGTTGCATAACTTATGCAACATTTCCTCCAGATCCTGGTCTTCTAGTGTACTCTCCTGTCTCCACATAACGTTGGTAAACACGTCGAACCGTTGTTGGAATTCCTATCGCATCGGCGACGTAACGCTGGCTCCGACCATTTTCACTTAGGGCGACGACTCTTGCGACGTTCACGGCACTCAAATCCATTGTAAATGTCCAATTCTGAAACCCAAAAGAATTAGAAGTCTATCTGTTATTAAATGCAAATGCCTACTCCCACTAGTGGAAGGAAAAAGTGGCACGAACAGTCTAAGAGCAACTGAATGTGAGACTATTGAATTCTTAAAAGAAGTCGGAAACTCGTTATTTGGTTGCCTCATAGACTATATTTTCGAATTTTAAAACTTTTATAAACAGAAGCTTGCCCACTTTTTTGCTTTTCGCGATATTCCAAGTGGGACGATTTTTCTGTCGGTCAGTGTATATTTTTTTTTATGTAGGAAGGAGTCAGCTAAGGGCGAGCGCCTACAAAAGTGACCCCTTCACAGATGGAGGAGAGAGCCAAAAAACAAGGTCTCCAAGGCACAATGATGCAAGGTTTTTTTTTTTAATATAAATTTTGAAAAGGTTGTTTAGTGAGTAGGATGCATGTATGTGTAGTGAGGAAAAGAGGGAGAAATGTGTGTTTGAGAGCATGCTGGACTTCTCACAGGGTAGATGAGACACGGAGAAAGATTAGCTGAGGAGGACAGTGAGAGGGGAAACGGTATTTCCAGCACTCCCTGTCTCCTGCCTACCATCCACCCGGGAGTACTACCTTGGTCGATTGGTGTCTACAATCTCTTCACATATACCTCGTTAACCTCGTTGTTGTTCCGTGCGTTGGTCTCTCTTCAAACGAAGGTCAAGCTGGTGGCCCTGCCTCTAGGTCTGGCTTGGCGGAAGAACGAGTTGCTTTCTTGCGCTTTCCACTGTACATAGCCAGGTACACCCGGCTCATCTGGTACCGTCCTGAGCCAGGCATCTAGTCTTCTCTTGAAGACTTCAACTTTGACCCCTGCAACGTTTCTGAGGTCCTTTGGAAGCTGGTTAAAAAGTCTTGGCCCCCTGACAACCAAGCTATTTTCCTTCAGTGTTGAGGAGGTCCCTTTCAGGCCTTTAATTTGGGAACCCTACACATTCAGCCTTTCCTATTTTCCAGTGTTGTTTGAATGGTAATTGGATCCAGTTTTAGGTTTGGTACCAGTTCTTCGATCATTTTCCATATGTAGATTATGGCGAACCTCTCTCTTCTTCTTTCCAGGGAGTACAGATTTAGTTTACGTAGTCATTCCCAGTAGTTGATTTCTTTGCAGCCATCAATCTTGGCTGTGAAATATCTCTGCGTTTCTTCTAGTTTATTAGTTTCTTCCTTTATATATGGGGACGTCAAAACTGAGCAGTATTCAAGTTTTGGTATAATCAGTGTTTTTAGCAGTGGAATCATTATTGTCCCGTCCCTTCTTTTGAACGTTCTTAGTACCTGTCTGGCGCCTCATTTTGCTGTGTTTATTGCTATCTAGTTTGTGTCTAGAATTTGGCATCATCGGTCATTATTACCCCCAGATCGATCGCTTTCGTGCTTCTCTGAATTTCGTGTCTATCTGGAACATAATATGCAGTCTGTTTAAGTTCCTCTTTTCTACCATATCTCAAGAGCTGAAATTTCTCGTGTTAAATGTCATGTTGTTGTCTTCTGACCATTTATATATTTTGCTCGTGTCCCTCTGCAAGACCTCTACTTCATTTACATCGCTGATTTTTCTGCTGATCTTTGTATCCTCTGCAATGGATGCTACCATACTGTTGCTGTTTACTTCGCTGTTTATGTCTGTTAGCATGATAATGAACAGGAGTGGGGCCAGTACTCTCTTTTGGTACTGAGCTGCGTACTTCCGATTCTGATGATGATATACCTTGAATTTTGACGACCTGTGGACGTTCTCTGAGGAAGTTGTAGCTCCATTTTCCCACTTTGCCTGTTATTCCCATATATTTAATTTTATGTGCTATTATACCGTGATCACATTTGTCGAAAGCTTCAGCAAAATCTGTGTATATGACATCGTAGTTGTCTTTGCCTTCCAGTGCATCTAGGATATTGTTGTAGTGTTCTATTAGTTTTGATAGGCATGATCTACCTGATCGGAATCCGTGCTGATTTTCGCTGAATCTTTCCAGTGTCTTCAAGAAATCATAAATTTTCTCTTTAACTATTCTTTCAAATACTTTGGTGAGGTGGACGTCAATAACACTGGTCTATAGTTCCTTGCTTGAGATCTGTCCCCTCCTTTATATAAGGGACAATGTTTGCTCTTTTCAAGATGCTTGGTATTTCCCCAGTGTCTTGGGATCTTCTCCATATCCAGTATAAAGGTGTAGCTATTTAATTTTTACAGTTTTTAATCAATAATACGTTCCAATTGTCCGGACCTGCAGCTAAATATAGTTTCATTTGTCCTATAGCTCTCGCTACACCTTCTTGGGTAAAATCCAAGTCTGTTATACACTCGCCTTGCAATTTCTCTTCAAAGAATGCAGCTGTCAGGTATCACTTTGTCACCTTTTGGGGTACTAAAAACTGATTCATTCATTCATATATATATATATATATATACACACACATACACACACACATACATATATATATATATATATATATATATATATATATATATATATATATATATATATATATTAGGGTGAAGCGAAAATATGAATTTTAGAATATCAATGTGGAATACCTAGGAAAAGTTGTAAATGACGCTAATTCAAATGTCCACCAAATTTGAACCAGCTGCTGTTTCAGTAAGTGACTCCCCAATGACCTTGAAAAACCGTCACATTTTGAGCCTCAGTCACTCAGTCTTCCTAAAGTGCGTGCAGTGACGAGATGTGTTACAGTTTAGCTTAGCCTATTTAGGCTAACCATACGTACCGTTTTGAACGAGACAGTACCGTTTGTTTTATATTTCCTGGCCGTCCCGTCGTTTTAATAAAAATGTCAATTTTGTCCCGGTTTATGTACTTACTTTTTCATGAATACAGAATACTACATAACCCCGTCCCTTTTTTGCCATCCCAATGTCCCGTTTTTGTCTCAAGGAAATATGGTCAGCCTACTATTAGTATAACTACTTAACCGTTTTTGCATGCATAAATATTTATTTCTTGTAACTCTTTGATTTAATTACATTAATTCTATTTTTTCAGAAATATTAAAATGGATAAAAAAGTAAAGCCAAGGCAGTGCAGTATATGCCCAGTTTTTGGCGCTGCTAAAGAACTAAATAGCAATAGGTTTCCAACCTACAGTATGAAGAAATGTTTAGATATTATTTATGGGTAAGAGCTGACATAAAGTTCACTAATAATAACAAAGATCCTGCAGTCTCTGACGTATCAGAGAGTCGCTTTACATATTGAAAATATTTGGGTAAAGGCCTCAATTCCAACAGTTTCTCGCAATAGAGTTTTGCAGCTTATTCGCTCCTATCATAATAAATATATGGTGTTGATAAAGCCTTACGAAAGAAGAAAAGGAAACCCAAATTATCAAAACAAATTACAGTTGTTCAGAGAAAAAGCTAAAAATTTATTTGATTTTGCTAGCTGCAAATGTGAGTTTGATTCAGGTTACTGTGATAAAACTAAAAAGGTTCCTCGCATTGAGCAAATATTTATCACTGATCAAAGAGGAAATAGAAAAATGGCAATCGGGAACATAGATAAAATAACAACTGAAAAACTTAAAAAGAATATGAAACAAAAAGAAGTGGAACTTTCTCGACTTAGCAAAAGCATTTCAACTAATGATGATGCTGTAGGCCTAGGCCTTGATTCTTCTGATTCGGAGGGTGGCATTTCAGCTTGTTCAGGGAAAGAATCAAACCCGACCCAAACAAGAGTTGTTGATGATGCTACACCGTCTAACTCGCATCAACAAATGAGAGTTAATTTAGGAAATGTTGCACAAGTTTGTGATAGATATGTCATATCTGACCGGGCAGGTGCATCTTTGACATCTGCTGCCCTGCAAGATGTTGGTTTAATAGGAAATGAGGATACCTCCCTTGTAATTGACAGGAGTAAAATTAGAAGAGAAAGGACGAAAATACGGCGTTAAATGCAACAAGAAGATAATGAGGAACACTTAAAAGCTCTATATTTTGATGGAAGAAAAGATAAAACTAAATGTCATATCAAGCAAGGCAAAAAATATTATTACAAGTCGGTCATTGAAGAACACTTAACCTTAGTAAGAGAACCAGGGTCTTGCTATGTTGGTCATATTGCACCTGTCTCTGGTACTGCTCATGGTATTGAAGATTCGTTAATTCAGTTTTTATCAGAAAATGTTCAAAACATTGATAAACTGGTGGCTATTGGATGTGATGGATCTCCTATAAACACAGGAAGGCATACTGGAATTATTAGCCTCTTAGAATTGGCATTAGGTAGACTTTGCAGTGGCTAATATGTCAACTGCACGCTAACGAACTTCCACTTCGCCACTTGTTATATCACATTCATTGGAGCACAACAGGACCTGATACCTTCTCTGGAACAATTGGAAAAGCACTGAAAAATTGTGAACAACTTCCAGTTGTAGGGTTTGATAAAATTGAAGCTGATATACCATACATAGCAAATGAACACTTAAGTACGGACCGTAAGTATTTGCTTGAAATCTGTAAAGCTGTGCTCAGGTAAATGCTCTCAGGATTTGTCTGCAAAAAATCCAGGCACTTTATCTTATGCAAGGTGGATAACTACAAAAGATCGAATTCTACGCTCATACATTGCTAAAATTAAACCATCAGAGAACCTTCGTGCATTTGCAACATTTGTAATGAAAGTTTATGCTCCAATGTGGTTTACCATTAAATCAAAATCTTCATGCACAGAAGGAGGAAGACATGTCTGGGAAACAATTTCAAGATCAAGATACCTTCCACTTGAGCTGAGAAACGTTGTGGATTCTTCAATACAACGCAACGCTTATTTTGCTCACCCAGAGAACCTATTGCTCTCCATGATCACCGATGATCAGGAGCACATCAGAGAGCTGGCAATTCGAAGAATTATGTTTGCAAGAAGCAAAACACAAAAGGAAATCCGAAAGTTTACAATACCAAGGCTGAACTTTGGAGCAAAAGAATACATTGATCTTATTAACTGGAAAGAAGAAGGGCGATTAAGTCGTCCGCTTTTGTAGCAATTAACGGAGAAGGAATTGAGAGAGCTCGCTTCCAAACAGTCAGATTTTGGAGGCATACTTGGGATGCCATGTTACACACAGGGCGTAGAAAGATGTATTAAGCTCGTAACAGAAGCAGCAGCTACAGTTTGTGGAAAAGAACGAAGGGATGGATTCATTCGAGTGAGATTGGAATCAAGAAACATAATGCCATTTTTCAATACTAAATCACAACATAGTTCGATAAGCAGGAAAAGGAATAAAACCTAGACAAAAGTCCATAATAAGGTTGGGTGGTTGGGATGGGCTAGGCTGGAACTCGATGTGCAGCTACCTCCACGTGGTGAGTTCTGTATACTTTGTTTATATTTATATATATATAATACATATATAAAGTAGCGGAATGCTGCCAGAAATGTTCAAATTAGGAAGCGATTTTTTGCCCTCGCTGAGGACCCTGAACAATTAATTCAAGGGACATCAAATTTTGAGGGAACATTGAGAGAAGCCCATTGACAACTTTTGCAGGTATTCCAATTCGATATTTGGAAACAAAATTTTTTGGTTCATTTTCACACCACCCTAATATATATATATATATATATATATATATATATATATATATATATATATATAATATATATATACATATTACAGTACCGACACACAAAGAGGGCGAGAATATGAATGTAACAAAGGCAAAAATTTAGCACAAAAGTTTCAAACGGAGGACAGTAGCGTAAATAGTAAAAAACAAGCAGGCAACCACGAAAATAGACTGAAGCTATTTTCAAATAATGAGCTGAAACAGCTATCAAAAGCAAAAGCCCCCCGAGTAAAAATGGGGGAGGAATTGTATGCAGATATTATGTAAAAGGTAATTGCAGATATAAGGGAGGGCAGTGTATATATGAACACCCTACTCTGTGCAAATATTACAATAATAATGGTCACTGTAAATTTAGTGATAGCTGTATATTCTACCACCCTGTCATTTGCAAGAATTACGCAAGACATGGAACCTGAAAATACAGAAAAGGATGCTACTACCATCACTTCCCAACAAACTCAAAGTACAGTAGGAAAAATGAGAAGAAACACAAAATTGCGAACCAAACTTTTTCAACATCGCACACTAATACGGCTGCTAAGCATCACTCAGCACATGCAGTCGACACAGTTGTGAACCCCCAAGCCGAACGGCTTCCTGGCAAGAAGCTACTAGAACAGGTAGACAGAAATTGATCTTTCTCGGAGGACCATTGGGCTACTAAACACGCGATACTGAAGGATAACGAATTTGAAATGCACAAGGGGCAACGTAAAATTAAAAATATAAATAGTATCCCGGCTAATATTCAAGGGCTAAAACCGAACCACTCGCCTAAACAAAGTTTCATACCTGAAAGGATTTATGCACGAACCAAGGGTGGACATCGCATGCTCGCAGAAACATCTTAAAGAGTAGCAAGGAGACTGAAAATTGCGAATATTGCAAAGATAAGAAAGAAATACATATCGATGTTTACAGCTCACTAAGAGCTAATAGAACAGCGAGACGTAAAGGTGGCTGTGCTATTTATATACATGAGAGTCATATGACAGAGACGTTAATAAGGAAATCAAAGAGCTTTGTGGAACTTTTAGCAGTAAAAATAGAAAAACTAAACCTGGCACTTATCTACAGACCTCCGAACACTCTAACTGAACAATTCTCAGATGCCATTGCTGATATTAGAAACCTAATAAAGTCCTTAACCTCTCCATCCACCAATATAATACTCTGCGGAGATTTTAATTTCCCATTTATGAAATACAGAAAAGTGGGAAGAAATATATATATATATATAAGCACACCGGACAAAAAATTAGTCACCCCTCTCAGAATGTACCTAATAACGTGTGACGGCGCCTCTGGCCTTGATAACCGCACGAATCCGGCGAGGCAGAGACTCTACGAGGTTGTGCATGTACTGAACATCGATTTGCTGCCACTCGTTCATCAGCCGGTCCCGAAGTTCCGCCAGAGTCCGTGGGTGTCTATTCCTGCGCTTCACTTTCTGTTTCCAGCCTGAACAACACCTTCGACGCATTCAGGATTAAAGGCTTCATTGGACCTGCGATGTACTCGTCGCCTCCCATCATTGGAGAACAAACAAAAACGGGACTCATCGAACCAAATTACACGTTTCCAATCTGCCGCAGTCCAGTTTTTGTGCCTCTGAGCCCATTTATAACGTGCCAATTTGTGACTTGCTGTTAACAGCGGCCTCTTCATTGGTACCCTGCTCCAGATGTCCATCGCATGCAGTTCTCGTCGCAATGTCCGTTAGGAAATTGGTCGCTGGAGAACCTCATTGGTTTCTTGGAGCAATTGTTCTCTGGTTTGAAAACGATTTGCAGTTACTAGACGAGAAACATGGCGGCGGCCCCTATTGTCGAGAATTGTTTTCCGGCCACAGTTACGCCGTCGATTTTCAGTTGATTACGAACTACACCACTCTTTGTAAACTCGCTGGACAGTACGCGTTGACACACCAACAAATTGGGCTACTTCAGACATTTTGTGTCCGTTGGCTCTGCCAAACACGATGGCTCCTTTTTGCCACTGAGTAACGTCTGCCTCACGACCCATTTTGCAGACTATATCCAACACACACTTTGTTCTTCACCACCTCACGAAACAGATCTGATCCTGTGTGCTACGTCACCGCTACTTGTCACTTACCAATGCTACATCAGCGCCCTCTGTGTGACCTTGAACTTCCTACTATCGGTGCTATTAGGGGTGACTTATTTTTTGTCCGGTGTGCTTATATATAATATATATATATATACATTTAACTGCAATGACCACGCAGTATATAAATGAATAGAAACGACGTAAATAAGGAGCGTCTCTGCACACGGGGAAGAGAAATAACGAATAAATGAAAAATGAGGCGAACCGCCCGGGAATCGAACCCAGGGCCTTCCAATTGCCGGTTGGATGCGCTACCATTACACTACGGACCTCGATCAATCATAAATCGAAATTCTCCTACATAGGGCAGAAACCAATGCCCTGAGAGGGCACCCTCGCAAATCGTGAATATGTGCATTTAACTGCAATGACCAGGCAGTATATAAATGAATAGAAACGACGTAAATAAGGAGCGTCTCCGCACACGGGGAAGAGAAATAACGAATAAATGAAAAATGAGGCGAACCGGCCGGGAATCGAACCCAGGGCCTTCCAATTGCCGGTTGGATGCGCTACCATTACACTACGAGGTCCGTAGTGTAATGGTAGCGCATCCAACCGGCAATTGGAAGGCCCTGGGTTCGATTCCCGGGCGGTTCGCCTCATTTTTCATTTATTCGTTATTTCTCTTCCCCGTGTGCGGAGACGCTCCTTATTTACGTCTTTTCTATTCATTTATATACTGCGTGGTCATTGCAGTTAAATGCACATATTCACGATTTGCGAGGGTGCCCTCTCAGGGCATTGATTTCTGCCCTATGTAGGAGAATTTCGATTTATGATTGATCGAGGTCCGTAGTGTAATGGTAGCGCATCCAACCGGCAATTGGAAGGCCCTGGGTTCGATTCCCGGGCGGTTCGCCTCATTTTTCATTTATTCGTTATTTCTCTTCCCCGTGTGCAGAGACGCTCCTTATTTACGTCGTTTCTATTCATATATATATATATATATATATATATATATATATATATATATATATACACCACGACAAGGGGGACACAAGAGAAGACCAGGAACAAGCAAAACTGTTGATGGTTCTACCAAACGAATTTATATTAACACAAGAGATAACAGAAAACACCAGAAAAAATAACTGCCTGGATCTGGTATTCACGAATAACACCAACATGACTGTAGATATAAAAATAACCCCAACTATTATCTGAGACCACAACATAATCGAGATACCAACTAATATGGTAACAGTATTAAAAGAAAATATACTGAAGAAAGACACAAATTTGAGATTTTAAACCTAAACTCCAAGACTATAAATTGGGAAGAAATCAGACCCCACGTGGCCTGAATAGAGTGAAAAACAATTTTAGATGATACAAGACGCTGAAAATCTTCAACCGATAGGAAAATACAAGCCCTAATTAAGGGCTATACAGAGAGGGAAGAGGAAAATACCGTAGAAGTAAAAAAGGAAAACTTAAAATACTTCTATAGCTGTGCGAAAGGAGAAGAACCCACGCCACTATTGGGCCCTTAAGGAAAGGAAATAATGAATTAACTGACGATTTAAAAGAAATATCTGAAACATTAAGAGTCCAATACAAATCAGTTTTCTGTACCCTAAACAGTGACAAAGCAGTACCTGACAAATGCATTCTTTGAAGAGAAATTATAAGGAGGTTGTATAACAGATTTTTATTTTACCCCAGAAGATACAGTGCAAGCAACAGGGCAAATTAAATGATATTCAGTTGCAGGCCAGGACAAATGAAACGGCTTATTAATTAAAAACTGTAAAAATTAAATTGCTACAACTCTATACTGGATATGGAGAAGACCCCTGAACACTGGGAAATACCGAGCACCTGAAAAGAGCAAACATTGTCCCTGTATATAAATGGACATCTCCTAATCAGTTTGGTTTTAAAAGGTCCCACTCAACTGACATGTGTATCTATGCACTTAAAGAAATAATATCTAAATACACTGACAGTAATTCAACTATTTATAGCTGTTTTCTTGATATAAGTTAGGTATATCATAGAGTGAAGCACAATATTTTATTTAAAAAACTAGAAGAGAGGAAGGTTCCCATGTACATATTAAATTTATTGAAATTTTGGTATTCCCACCAATCTTTTACCGTTAGGTGGACAATGTACTATAACTATACGAATGTTTTGGCTCCTCTTGCGGGGTGAGACAAGGCTCCTTGCTCTCTCCTATGCTGTTTAATGTGTATATTGACGGATTAATCGCTTCACTTAATGAGGCAACAGTGGGATGTTGTATAGATAACACAAGGATAAATTAAATAACTTAGTTTATGCCGATGATATGGTATTATTAAGTCTCTATGTTAAAGGTCTGGATCGGCTACTAAAAGTCTGCGAAGAGTATTCGCAGAAACATGATATTCTTTTTAATGTTACAAAAACTAAGGTTATGCAATTTCATCCTAAAGGCTGTAATCAGGCAGCTGATGGTAGGCTTAAAATGAAAGGTGAAGTAATTGAGGAAGTACAAGAATTTAAGTATATGGGTCAACTATTATCAGCTCCTTGAGTGATGACTCGGACATAAGAAAACAATCTCGAAGCCTTTGTACTAAAGCGAATATGACAATAGGAACTTTCGATTCTGTAGAAGTGAAGCTAAAGACACTCTCTTTCGTACTTTCTGCAGTAATATAAGTTGGGTGAGAGTCAAGAGTTGAATAGCGACGGTACCTTATAAAAGACTCCTCTCTTTCAGTACACCCAGAAGGGCTCCGGCCACGGAAGCAATAATCATTCCATGGGAAATCACAGAAGTACTGCCTACGGGCTTTCAATGAGCGACGCGAAAATGCTAAAGCGCCTCCTCTTAGGAGGATCCAAAGGCCGAATTGGAGCGATAGGACAGGAAACAGATATAAGATTGTGGTCGGAGGAGCCCAACGGAGAAAAAAGTTTTACAGTGTAAGAAGAAGGATAAGAGGTAAGAAATAAATCCAGAATGTTGGGCCTCTCTCCAAGGCTATCAGGAATTTGAGTAAGGTGCTGTGCAATCTGGTCTATGTCATTTAAGATAGAAATGATGGCTGCAGAGAACTCAAGTAATTGGAAAGACTACGTAAACTAAATCTGTATTTCCTGGACAGAAGAAAAGAGAGGTACACCATAATTTACCTATGTGAAATGATCGGGAAACTTGTACCAAACCTCAAACTAAACCCAATTACCATCCAAACAACACTGGAAAATGGGAAAGGTAGAATGTTTATGGTTCCCAAACTGAAGGCCCGAAAATGGACACCCTCAACACTAAAGAAAAATAGCTTGGTTATCAGAGGGTGCAAAACGTCTTAACCAGCTTCCCCAGGACCTCAGGAAAGTCATAGGATTCAAAGTTGAAATCTTCAAAAGAAGATGAGATTCCTTGCTCAGGACGGTACCAGATGAGCCGAGTTTACCTGGCTACGTGCTATGGAGATCGCAAGAGAACAAATCGTTCCTCCACCAAGCCAGGCCAAGAGGCGGGGGCACCAGCTTGACTTTCGTGTGAAGAGAGACCAACGCACGGAACTGCTAAAAGGTTTCGAGGTGTGTATATATATATATATATATATTACAAACGTACCAACTATAAACATATTGTATATTAAAAATTCTGTGATTATTTTGACCGACGATTTAATGCAGGGGTCTCCAACCTGTTTTTTTTTCACCGCCCACTTTTACGATTTTTTGAAAATTAAAAAAGCTTATCGCCCACCTTAGATAAAAAAGAATAAATCAACATAATCGATAAAATAAATAATGAAATAAATGTTTAATTACCTTTAATGTGAGCCCACTAGTGGGCGCTACCGCCCAGGTTGGAGACCCCTGATTTAATGGATCAATTATTTTTCTTTGATGTCGTTTTTTTCCACTATGACGAAGCGGATTCATTAAAATGTAACTCTGGTTAAAGTTTCATTAATGATTTGTCGCGGTCGAGCATTGATACACTCATCTCGTCGAGCGATAAGAACACGTCGAACATCAAACGAGCTAAAAACTCATTACGAAATGATTGGAAAGATTTGATCGAAATATTATGAAACGAAAAGTCGCCGTATTAGTATTCACCGTAATTGCGAAACAAAATAACAAATTTATATAAGTTAATTAACACTAATAGTAATTCATAATTCAACCTACGTTCATCGATTACTACTTTAATGAAAACTATCCCGACAGAAACATCATTATCTATGATTTTTTGAAAAGAGAATCGAATCATTTAGGAAAAATCTGATTCGTTTAGCGTTGGCTGGCCTATTCCAATTGGTCAAGCCTAACCTCTCTCTCTCTCTCTCTCTCTCTCTCTCTCTCGTAATGGGCAAATCTTTCTCAAATGGTTCATTATGGTTGGAGCATTTTTGAGAGGATAAGCAACTTGTATTCTCAAAGAGATTGACCGTGAAGCTGTGGACTTTACTTAACTACACTTAATCTTTTTAAATATTATAAAAAAATTATTATTTAAGTTTTCACTCTTTAATTTAATGTTTGGAGATTATTTCAAGTATTTTAACCAACTCAGTTAATAAAAGAAATATGTTGTCGTATAACTTAAACTTCATTTTTTAAAAATATTCTTTTCCTCTCTCTCTCTCTCTCTCTCTCTCTCTCTCTATATATATATATATAGATATATATATATATGATACAAACCAAAAGGAAAAAGAAAAATGATTCCAAGGCCTTTCATATATTCAGAAGTATACCTCGTGCAAGGAATATATATATATATATGGGTCAATCCCAGAATAGGCACCTGATGTACCTCAATCCCAGATGAAGCACCTGCGTTCAACCTCAATCCCAGAATAGGCACCTTGCAAGGAATTAAATAAAAAAAACCTGATGATTACAAAATTTATTGTTTATACAAAGTTTATTACAAATGTAATAAAGGCAAAGTTATAACAGGTTTAAAGTGGTTTAATGAATAAAGAAAATTTTTAGATATTATAAATTTCTGCAATATGAACCCGAATGTTTCTGAATCCATCTGAAGCAAATCTATCTTGCCACATAAATTGGTATAGATATGTTTCTAATAATTCACGACGACATCCTCTCATGGTTTTGATTATTGATTTATGCTTGTTCCAATAAGATTCTATGTTTTGTGTAAATCGAATAATATTATTAATAAAATATTAAATGTGAAAATCAGGTAAAAATCAAACTGGTAAGAATAGCAAAACTAACCAAAACAGCAGAAGATATAGCAAAAGATTAGGTTAGGTTAGGTTAGGTTAGAGTTGATTTTTTCAAATATTGATAAAAATAATGAAATTATATCTCTAAAAACTGTTTATATTTTTTTCTCCTCAATCCCAGATTAAGCACCTAAAAATGATTTCAGGTGCCTATTCTGGGATTGATCCATATATATATATATATAATATCAGTGGCGTGCAGTCAGGGTAAGCGGGGCATGCGCCACCTACTCATTTAAAGGTCAAATTACAAATTGCAAAAAGTCAGTATATTACTCAGTAATCGAAAGTTAATATAAAATTATGATGCTTGTATAATATATATATATATATATATATATAGTTTTCCTGCCCAGTGTGACGGTTACACGTGTTTCGTTTGGAGAGTCCGAATAAAAGTGATATTGCAATAAAAAACCTGCAGTTAATCCTTTTTAAGTAGTGCCAATTTTTGAGTGAATATTCAGTGAACATAGTCGTATGCGTATTTAAGTGGTGAAATAGCGGCGTTTGTTGAAATAAGGCAAATAAGATTAAAGCAACTTAATCTATACAATCTATTCCGAGTGTTTTCTCTCGGAGGAAATCCAACTGCCCATCGAAAGGCAATATCCTTCAGTTATCCCCCGCGGTACCCTCCAGGGCACCAGTCAGTGAGAACCAACAGCGAGCCACATACCCCATTCCCCGCCCCATGAAATAACGGAAAAACTTTCCCTCTCTCATTTCTAAAGTCGAGTCAAATACCTCACTTAATAAATTACCATTTTGAGTTAATATTTCGAGCACAATCATTTACATACCATTAGAAACATGGCAATGATAAATCAATTCATACAACCTTGTGGATACTGAAAAAAAGAAACAGATGAATCAAAGTCTATTCGCTGCGATCTTTGCCAGACCTTAGTCGAATTTCAACCTGAAATGGAGCGACGAAGAAATCTCTCTTATAACGGACGCTAAACAATTGAACGGAATCAAGTTCTACAGAAGCTGCATAATCGAAATAAACTCGTTTACAATTTTTAAAGCAGAACGAGACTCTGAGGAAAAGGCAAAAAAAGGAGTTTATGAATAGCGAGCAGAGAAAAGAAATAGAAGGAGCGAAGATAGTACGAAAGGAAACTGCGAATAACGAACAGGAAAAGAGCAAAAACAGAAATAATAGAAATAAAAGAGGCACCAACAGAGGAAACAGAGGCACAAAACCAAATCCAAAGTTTTCAAACAAAGGGCATTAGCAGCAATAGGAAAAAACAAGTAAACAATAAAGAAACCCTACTGAAACGACCAAACACAAAGGCCCCAAGTAAAAATGGGGAAGAAAATATATGTAAATACTATGTGAAATGAATATGCAGATATAAGGGAGGAGAATGTATTTACGAACACCCTCCTGTGTGTAACTACTTCTACAATAATGGTCACTGCAAATTTGGTGGAAAATGCCAATTCTACAATCCGATCCGGACATTTGAAAGACCTACGCGACATATGGAACCTGCCAGTACGGGAGAAAATGCTACTACCATCATCTCTCGACAAGTTCAAAGAACAAAGGACAAGTCTCAAATGACAACAGAAGTAGGCTGACCATACGTACCGTTTTGTATGGGTTCTGTCACTGAAGAATAATTGTAAGCTCAATATGTTTATGTACTTACTTTTTCATGAATACAGAATATTACATAACCCCCGTCCCTTTCTTGCCATCCCAATGTCCCGTTTTTGTCTCAAGGAAATATGGTCAGCCTAAACAGAAGGCATGTGAGAAAAAAGAATATGTACCCAAATAGCAAACAAAACACATCGCACACAAAATTTTTTCAACATCTCGTACACAATACGGCTCCTAAGTCTTATACAGCACATGCAGCTGACACAGCTGAAAACCCTCGAGACAGACCGCTACATGGCAAGAAGCTACGAGAACATGTAGGCGGGAACGGATCCATCTCGGAGGACCACAAGGCTACAAAACACGCGATATCAAAGGACAACGAACTTAAAATGCACAAGGGGCAATGCAAAACAAAGAACATAAACATTGTCCTGGCAAGTATTCAAGGAATAAAACCGAACAATTCACTAAACAAAGTTTCGTATCTGAAAGGTTTTATGGACGAAACAAGGGCAGACATCGCATGCCTCACAGAAACACATCCTAAAGACTGCCAAGGAATGCGATAACTGCGAAAACTGTATCGATATGAAAGAATTGCGTATCGAAGGAGTCAACTTACTAAGAGCGGAGAGAACAGCGAGACGTAAAGGTGGTTGTGCTATTTATACACATGAAAGGCATATGACAGAGACGGTAATAAGTAAATCAAACAGTTTCGTGGAAACCCTTGCAGTGAAAATAGAGAAACAAAACGTGGTACTGATAGTCATCTATAGACCTCCAAACTCTCCAAATGAAAAATTTTCGAATGCCATTGAGGATATCAGAACTCTAATAAAGTCCGTAAACTCTCCATCCCCTAATATAATACTCTGTGGCGATTTTAATTTTCCATTTATAAAATACAAAAAGGTGGCAGAAATATATTTATACAGCAAGATAAGGGGGGCACAAGAGAGGACCAGGAGCAAGCAAGAATGCTGATGGCTCTCACAAACGAGTTTATACTGACACAGAAGTTAACAGAAAATATCAGGAAAAATAACTGCCTAGATCTGGTATTCACAAATAACACGAACTTGATTGCTGATATAAAAATAACTCCAACTATTATCTCAGACCACAATATAATCGAGTTATCAACAAATATGGAGATAACTTTAAAAGACAATACACATTAGGGTGGAGCGAAAAATACTTTTCTTCTAGTATGAAGTTCTAATAGTGATTAAAAGTTGCATTTAGTGGACGAAATATGCCTACCAAAATATCAGTTCATTTGTTTAAAATTTTCAGCTGCCACCAGGGGGCTAAAGTTAACACAATTTTGTGTAAAAAGGAAAAAAATGCTTCTATTTTAGGTTTGTCAAACTATTATAACATTTTATCTTAGAATTATCTAATAGTTTGATTAAGATTCTTAAATGATAGCAATTTGTTTTGTAAAAATGCCTTTTCATATGCTTAATATTTTCAGCTGCCACAAGAGAGCTGAACTTAACACAATTTAGAGTAACTGAGTCATGTTGAGACTACACTGAATGTTGTGGGGAGGGTTTGGGGAGGGTTGTGGGGGAGGGTTTTGGTGTGAAGGAATTTCTTTCTGTGAGTCATTAGAACAGTGTGTTAACACTTCTCTTCTTTGGTAGTAGGCCTAGTCGCTCAGTTGATCGGAGAGTTTTTTAATATGATCGGAATATTATAAAACTTTATTTTAAAGTGATTTATATAGAGATAATATTGATTTTATTATAAAATGCTTGTTATAATGTATTATATAATTTTAGTTTATTTATATAATATATATATATTTATATAATATATTATATATACTTATAAAATATATTATATATATTAATTATATAATGTTTTGATGTTACAGGATATTTTGTGATTGTGAATTTTTCTTAAAAATATTATGGCATCAAATACTAAATATAAACATTTCACTAGAGAACATATGAAGTGTGCCATATTTGAAGTACCTTGTGAGATGAGTGGTATGCAACTACCAACTTATAACTGCATTATGAAAGATTACCTTTTCACAAAACATTTAGTGAAGGAGCAGATGAATAACAAGGAGCCTTCATTTTCTGAAATAGCAGAGGCAGTTTCCAAAAAGGTAGAAAATATTTGGAAGAAGGCCTCTTTGCCAATAGTTTCACATACACGCGTTTTACAGATGATGCGAGTGTACCATGATAAATACAGGTCCTTATTAAAGCCATACAAGTCACGCAAGGATCAGCCTAAGTACAAAAATCAGCTTGAAGAATTTGAAAACTCTTCAAAATGCACTTTGTTTGACATCTGCACCTGCAAATGTAAGGAGTTTAGGAGATGCTCATGTGAAAAGAGAAAGAAAGTCCCTCCAAAAGAGCAGGATTTTTTAAATGACCAACGAACACGCAGAATAATGGTGATAGGAAGAATTGACATAGCACACACAAGATGATTACAAGCAAGAGAACATCGAAAGGAAATGGAAAAAGCACGTCTGGAATCCTCACAAACAACTAGTGCTGCTATAACCAATACGTCCAACTTACAAATCGAAACAGAGACAAGTGAACTTCAACAACTAGAAGAGATATCTGAAGATAATGAGGAAGATACAACCTCGACTCAATATGTAATATCAGAACAACAGATGCGTGAGCCACTGCCTTCATTAGCAATTACTTGTGATAGATTTAAAATGTCGGACAGAGCTGGGGCTGCTATTGCTTCTGCAGTACTGGCAGATCTTAAAATTGTTACTCCCGAAGACAAAGGGAATATTATAGACAGAAGTAAGCTAAGACGTGAAAGACAAAAACAGAGAAAGGAACTACAACAGATAGGAGAGCCAAAAACCATGCGGGGATTATACTTTGATGGCAGAAAGGATAAAACAATGATTCAAGTCCAGGAGAGTGATGGCTCTAACCACCAAAGAACCAAACGCGAAGAGCATATCAGCATAATATCTGAACCACACTCTCTGTACTTTGCACATGTGACACCTTCCAGTGGCAAAGCTAAATACATTTGCACAGCGCTAGTGAATTGCTTGAAAGAAAGGAATGTTGATATAGGGAACATCGTTGCAGTTGGCTGTGATTCGACAGTGGTTAACACTGGTAGTATTGGAGGCACAATAAGATTACTGGAAGAAGCCTTTAATAAGCCATTGCAGTGGCTGATATGCCTTTTACACCTTAATGAACTTCCATTGCGCCATCTGTTTCATCACTTGGATGGTACCACTACTGGACCAAGAGCATTTTCAGGAGAAATTGGCCGAGCACTTTCAGACTGTGAAAAGCTTCCCATAGTTAACTTCAAACCCATTGAAATTCAAGAGGACATGTGTGAAGTTGATGTAGATGACATAAGTACTGACCAGAAATACCTTCTTGAAATTCACAAGGCTATATCAAGTGGAACATTCTCAAAGAGTCTTAGTCATAAGAGTCCAGGCAATATATCACATTCAAGGTGGCTCACCACA
Organism: Bathynomus jamesi; assembly: GCA_023014485.1. NCBI lineage: Eukaryota > Metazoa > Arthropoda > Malacostraca > Isopoda > Cirolanidae > Bathynomus > Bathynomus jamesi. The sequence continues at coordinate 84,903 of JAJOZX010001086.1, forward strand.
GCAAACAGGACTCGGCGGTTATATGCAAGCACAGAGAATCCTTCAGGCAATTTACAAGAATTAGCTACTTTCATTGTTAGGGTATAAGCACCAATGTGGTTTCAGATAAAGCGTAAACCATTATGCCAATATGGTGCTAAACATATGTGGCATATGATTGCAAGAAGCCGGTATCTCCGTGAAGAGCTTAGGAGAGTACATGACTCAGTCATTCAGCGAAATGCATATTACGCAAATCAAGAAAACATTCTCATTGCAATGATAGCTGATGAAAGGGAGCATGTGCGTCAGTTGGGATTTAGGCGTATCATAAAAGCAAGGGCATGCATTCAAGAAACAGATGTTATCAGGTATTTTAAGGTGCCAGAAATAAATTTTTATGCCAAAGACTATACAGATCTCATTATGTGGCAAGAGTTTCAGATAGCAGAACCACCGATAACCAAAGGAGTTTCTCTTGATGATATTGAATCATGCATCAAACATGGTACTACTCTTCATTCAGAATTATTTCAGTTTCAATGTCATACACAAGCCGTAGAGAGATGCGTCAAGCTCGTTACAGACGCTGCTGGATCAGTCTGCGGACCTACAAACAGAGACGGTTGGATTCGTGCTACATTAGAATCAAGGAAAAAACAGCCAAAATTTGACACAAAAGCAAATTACTAAATAGTCTTCAGCAAGAACCCTTTCTACAGGGAGGTTGGTTGGGGAAAGGGTGGTAACTCCGCTAAGGCACGAAATAACGTTTCTTAACTGTCTCAAGCCAGTATAAAGGAGGAGAGACATCCTAATTTATTACTATTCCCTTTTTCAAGTAAATAAAGAATCATACTTAATTGTCATTTTTAAGTTACCTTCAGCCCTCTTGTGGCAGCTGAAGATATTAAGCATATGAAAAGGCATTTTTACAAAACGAATTCTTATCATTTAAGAATCTTAATCAAACTATTAGATAATTCTAAGATAAAATTTTATAATAGTTTGATAAACCTAAAATAGAAGCATTTTTTTCCTTTTTACCCAAAATTGTGTTAACTTTAGCCCCCTGGTGGCAGCTGCAAATTTTAAACAAATGAACTCATATTTTGGCAGGTATATATTGTCCACTAAATGCAACTTATAATCACTATTAGAACTTCATACTAGAAAAAAAGTATTTTTCGCTCCACCCTAATAGTACACATACCGAAGGAAGAAGCAAATTTGGGGCTTTTAACTTGAAATCCAAGACCATAAATTGGAAAGAAATCAGATCACACATGGCCCAAATAGAGTGGAGAACAGTTTTCGAGAATAAAACAAGTGAGGAAATGCTAATAACCTTGGAAGAAAAGACGCTGAGAATTTTCGAAAAATAAAGTATTTGGACCTGTTGTTTTACCATCAATGGCTTTGCAGACGTGCATAAAAGGCAGCTCATTTAAATGCAAGAGGCACACCAACCATTGCACTGGTCAGTTAAACTGAATTTTAACCAGTTTTATGGCTCCACCAATTTTTCCTTTATTTACAGGAGTACTATCACACAGTAAAGCTTTGATAGTGTCTGTGCTGTTCGAGTCTGTAATAATAGTTATCAACTCTTCTGCTATGCAGCGAGCAGTTCCATTATCTGGTGTGACATGGTCTACATAGATGCTTTCAGGTTCTTTCACAATAACATAGTGTTCTTCTTTTATCTTTCCACTTTTAGTTAATGTGTTATCTTTCCCTCCATCAAATCCAAGGCACTCCATCTTCAGATTTTCGGATTTAGACCTAAAAGTATTTGTTTCACCCATGCGATTTCTTTCTCTTTCTAATTTCTTTGTCAAGCATGTTGGTGTGGTTAAGGATCCCCATATCTTTTAAAGCTGCATTGACTATTGCAGCTGTAGCTCTACAACTTACACGATAACGATCTGCTGTTAATGCTAGGTTTTTATAGGAGTGCCTGTTCTGAATATTCTCAGTCAATTCTAAATCGGCCTTATAATCTACATCCTGACTCTCTGAATCTACATCCATGTCTTCTTCGGTATTTTCTCTAAATTCCGATGGTAAATCATTGGTGGCTTCAGTCATTTCTTCTTGTGCTTTTAGTTGACGGTTTTGTGCTTCTTGGGCTCTTGCTAAAGATCTCTTCATTGTTGAACTAGCTATGCGATCAATTGGTCCTAACTGATTTTTTCTTTGTTTTTGACCCACAAAAGACTCCCATTCTGCCAGTGGTATTTTATCCTTACACCTGCAACATTTCCTATCAATTCCCTTATCATAGCATTCACAAGAAGATATATCAAACATTTCATCATACTGAGCTACTTTTAAAGCAAAACTTTCATTCCTTCGATGTAACGGCAACTTGTTCAATTTTGAGGCTTCTTCCATTAGTCGACAGACTTTAAAATAGATACTGTTGGTGTTAATCGTAGGAAAAGAAAATTTCATCCAAATGTCTTCACTATCTTTTACAACAACCCTGTAACAATCATTAGCAGTTGCTGATCCTTTTGATTTAGCTTCTTCACGACAGCGCACAAAAAAGTAGCGTCTCACAACATCTGCTTTTGAAGGAGTCATGACTGCTGGAATTCCGTAGGATATCCAAAGGCTGCATTTGAGGACTTGCTTCTAGTAGTCATAGTTTATATTCAGAATTAAAATCAAATTATATGTAATTCATAATTTATGATAATTCATATTATAATTAAAGCAAGAAAAAATTATTTCTATTTATCTGAAAAGTTATTTCTATTTATCTGAAACAAAAATATAAAGCATTAAACAAACAACTTATCATGTAAAATATAACAACATTAAACATATGCAAATATGAAGGTAAAAAAGGGAGGAAAGGGATGTGATAGGGGTAGTAGGGTAGCATATGCTTGATTTTTTAATATTTTGTTGAAGTGATAAAAAAAACCTTCTCACATAGTGTACTTTTTAAGAAATAACATTTTTTCCCATTTAAATATATGCAAATATAAGGGTAAAAAAAGGGGGGTGCATATGTGCTAGGGGTAGCAGGGGTATCAAATACTTGATATTTTAATATTTTGTAAAGATGATAAAATGAAACTTCTCACATAGTGTACGTTTTAAGAAATAAAAATTTCCCATTTTCGACCCGGCCGTAATATATATATACACACATATATATATATATATACGCACATTCTTAAATAATAATATTAGTACAGGAGAAATCTACATACACATTATATTAAATAATAACATTTCAACAAATATATAGAAAATAAATATACATTCAAAAATTAATATATAAACATCAAAATAATAATAGTACAGGAGAAAACTCTATACACATTTATATTAAATAATAAAATTTTAACAAATATGTAGAAAATAAATATACTGCAAATAATATACTTCAAAATACATACACTTCATGATCTACTAGAGTGTATCAATTTTAGGGAGCAAAGTGAAATCTTTAGATTTTCAAAGACTACTAGTGACCAAATGATGAATTTTTATGTGCTAAATCGAAATATGGGTTTAAAATCCAGATTTAACCACTCTTAGCTACTTATATTTGAAGATGAAGTTTACGAAAAATCAGAAATTTTTGCAAGTATCTTTTTATTGTATATAACTACATTTTTCATACATTGCATACAATTAAAGACATTTTGATTGTATTTCAATATTAAAACTGAGAAATATAGATAGGTTTCGTCAACTTTGCCAAGGATGCCACGTCTGCCTTACTCTTGTTCCTGGACATGAGCTCCCTACTGGCCTCCTGGCCACTGATGTACGCCTCCCTCCTCTCTTGTGAGTAAATATGTTGCGCTGCTTCAGTTGTCATCCTTACACACCTCTCTACTAACTGTGTGTGTGGGCCATGCAGGAACTTCCATTGGTCTATCCAGAAACTCCTTGATTGCAGCAGTGGTGAGAGAGCAGGTCAGAGGAGGCTCATTCACGCCAGAGTTCCAGTCAATAAGCTCCGAGAGTTTTGTGGCATCTAGGTTGATGTCAGGAGTCTTCCTGGGTCTGACACTGCAGTCTCCTACCTGTGTGTCCTCATCTCCTTCATCTCTGATTTCCAGTATCCTCTTCACTGCCTCCCTCCTCTCCTCCTCCACCTCACTGCATAGCATGGCCTGGAGCACAGCCTCAGAGTGTGCATAACAGGCTGATCTCTTCACTGTAGGCATCACTATTCCTATCACCTTCTTCTGACTTCTGAGCAGCTCCAGCTGGTACAGTACATGCCTGGGACCCTCCACCCAGCTGTGATTTAACTTGATGTTGAACCAGTTTGGCATGTAGACTCCCACTATGAGTTCCAAAATTATCCTCTGATTCCTCAGGTTCCTACCCTTCAGCCCATGTTTGGAAATCCACAATCTGCAGAACCTTAGATCCGTGGTGACCCACCTACTGTGACAGACTGGCCCAATCTCCAGGAGAGCTAGACTCTGAGGTACCTCTCCCGATCTGATGGCAGTGATGATTCTGTAGCCGTATGATTGGTATGTGCTGAGGCCCTTGAATACCTCCTGACTGAGATGGGGTAGAGGAGGACCAACAGTGATCCTCGTGAAGTTTGGGTTGATCTCCAGCTCAGTGGCAGTGTCTACCATCTTCCCTAGGGGCCCAGACCACTTGTTGCTCAATGTCTTGCCATCTAGTGCAGTCACTAGGTGTCTGAGACTCAGCTCCCTAGTGTGCAAGTCACAGACAATCCACACCTACTTCCTGCTCAGCTTGGCCTCCACATAATGCATTACTCCTCCCTCCCAGCCAGTATTCACATTAGTACTGTCACCTCCTATGGCCAAAAGGGTCTGGTCTGCTCCTCTCTCTCTTAGCCAGTTCACCAGATGATCAACAATGACCTCAGCATGACTTCTCTCCTCTGCAGCTTCCTCTGGTACAAAATGCCACAAATATTTCCCACCTGGTTCACTGCACACTGTGTAGTGTTCTTCCTTAATGAGGCCAAGAAACTGCCTGTCACTGCCCTCAGCTTCCATCATCAATTTGGTGTCATCCCTTTTCCCATCAAAGAAGATACAGGTGATGCCATTTTCCCTAATCTCTTCATCAAACTTCTTGACCAGCTCCTTAGTCAGTCTCTCCTGAGCCCTCCTCACCTTGTTGTGGTCAATCACCAGTGTTCTGTCAAACTCTGTGATAAGACCAGCATCATTCCAGGCAGCAGTGTCAATCTCTGCAGTCTTTCTCAGCCCAGTGTGATGTCTCAAGCTAGCCAGAGCTATGTTGGTGATATCTTCAGTGTTGTGTTTCTTCTTCTTAGCCACAGGCAAGGAAGAAGTTGTCGCAGCCTCTGGTATGAAGTCTTCGTCTTCCTCTCTCCTCCCTGCCTCCTCCAGTATATCTCCAGTCTCCTCCAACTCCATCTCCAGCAGTGGCTCCTCCCTCAACTCCTCTTCTTTCTTGGCTGATTCCTCTGCCTTCCTCCTCCTCTTCTCCTCAGCCTTCCTTCTCTGCAGCACTGCTTCCTGTCTCCTGGTCTCAGGGTGATCAGCTAGACCCATCTGGTGTGCCCCCACACTGCCCACCTTTTCTCTCTGACCTTTAATGAAGGCAAGCTCCAGCACTGGTATCTTCTGCTCGCTCCTGCAGCTGCAGTCAATGTGAACCTCATTGTTGCAGACAGGGTTGCACCCAAGCTCACTGCAGCTCCTGATCACACAGTGACAAGTCAGGATGTCCACCAATTTGTCCAGTTTCATCATGAACCTCTCTTTGACCTCTAGCTTCACATTGCCAATGGACACCTTCACTGCCTCATCCCACAGTGCCTTCACTTTAGCCCTGATCCTGATCTCAGTGTTGATTACAGGTCCTGTGAATAGAGCGTTGGCCTTTCTCCACTGAGACAGTAGCCCTGGAACAATGCCTTGTTAATCAGGTCATTAACTGGGTAATTCCTCCTGTCTTTCCCACTCATCTCTCTCCTCAACAATCATACCTCAGTAGATCTCTGGCTGTGGGCAGCTCAGCAGGGGGAAGTTTCCTCCCAGTCCCCACCAAATGACTTAGATGACAACTTGATTTGTTTCGGGTTCTGATTTCTTTCTGACTTATCCTGTGGACCTGTGAACAAAAGAAATGTCATTGAAATTTGGATAGGCCTACTGATTATGATTACATAAAATTAAGTTAATTGAAATTCTTAATATCTTCCTCTAAGCTCAGATAAAAGGTTGTGTTGTTATAGGTACAAGACTTAATTATTCAAAGTAATGACAATTTCATATAGCCATCATATCAAAATATACAGAAAGTTTGGGTCACACATAATATTTCGAATAATTTGAATTACACAATATTTACATTAAAGTAATCAAAATTGTCAAAAAGGAGGGAAAACACATGCATTCACAATCAAAACTCCAGCATTTCTGACTATGTGAAACTTATAAACCATACTGCACACCAAAAATAACCAAAGTTGACAACACATATCAACGGCACGTTGATATACGATGCTACAGTCATATTTAGGTTATATTTTAAACCTTCATGGTCAAATATAAGTAGGTAAATGGATTTTTTAAACAACACTAAAGATATTTCTAAGTTTGCTACATAATATGATATCATTTGAGCATTAATAGTTTTTGAATTGTTGACTTTACTAAAATTGACACACCCTAATGTTCTACTGCACTTAACTAAAATATTAAACTCGCACGTGATCGAGTCTACAGTTATATCATTGTTGCTTTGCACTACGCAATAAATACGATTTAATATTAATTCACCGCTCAAGGTATGCGGATGTCTTTATTCGATGTAAAGGGCCTTCAATTCGTTCAATACTATTTTTGTGCCCACTTTACATTCGGTTGGCAAGTTATCACTCTCTTTAAACACGGACAGAATACAATTAAAAGCATGCACAAAGAGCCACAACATCGTTATTAAATTCAAGTTTATAAACACTCCTTTCCATTCGAGGGTTTATTCTTACCGATCCGCGCTTTTCAACCGTGAACTCTTCTTCACAATACATATCGGCAGTTGAAATAATCTTCTAGGTCGTAGCAACAACTGCTCATTATAGAGTGCGTTCGAAAAGTCTCTCCGCAGTGCTATGTTAAACGCATAGGAAATTGAAAAACTACAATGTTTTCATTCAACCATGATTTAGTGATTTTATTACATAACCTTTTGATTTTACAGCATGTGTTGAAAGTGTTTTCCACCATTTTGCAGGCACAGAACAACTCGTCTACACTTGTTGTCAAACACTGTTTTTAAAGTTTTGGTTGACTGCGGAGTGCGGAGAGACTTTTCGAATGCACTATATAAAGAAATAGTTCTTCAGGGTGAACGGCGTAGGTGAGGTCAGCCCTATACGGCTCAAGTCCTTTGTACCAAAGTTCATGATATTTCGAAGAGTCTAAACCTTCTAAATAGGCATCCAGCTCTAGACCATTCTCGCCATGTTCATTCCTACATTCGGAAAACCCGTCGAGCAGAGCGATGTATGCGTATTCAAGAACCGCATCAAAATAAAGCATATCCGTAACACGTGCGTCTAATATAGGCTTTTGCTTGCGGAAACCGACGAGTTAAAACATTCTGTCGAGGATGAAACGGTTTCGCGTGGGCACAAGAACGTTATTTTCAGACGCATTCTTCCACATCAGCAGTACATCAATGCATGGCTGATCGCGATTTATACATAACGTAGAAACAATGGTATATGAGGGGGGCATCACTAATCTGTTCTCTTCTTGTACCTACACCTGCAAGTATTTTATAACGATCCTCGCTCCACTTCTCAACTATCACGAAGACTCTATTCATCTCCTCAACACTTAAATAAATAACATTCCCTTTACCAGAGTTTGTTTATCTACAAGTCGTTTCAAGTGCATAGTTAATGGCACCGGTTTTACGCTTGAACACACGCAATGACTTTATCACGGACACATCGTATATGGCATTGAGATTGCTGCTCAAAGGAAGCTCCATCGTATTCTATTGTGAGGCGTGCATGTCCGGTCGGTTCAAGTTCTGAAATGACTATGAGTAGTCGGTGCGCTGTTTGGCACCGAGACAGGTATAGGAAACGAGTCACACCATAAGTTAATGAATCGTATACGGTGTTGTTCCAACGTGAAAGAGACATGTGAATACCTGTACCCCATTATACTGGGCAATCGTTTAGAGAATTTTAACATCTGCGACACATGAAGTAATAACGGCTTTAATGTTTTATCACTTCCACTCCCCAGAACGCATACCAGACATTTTCGTTCAGGGGTATTTTCACAAACTTTTTACATTTTATTAACACTCCGGCGCACTATTTGAGAGAAACATGTGTCCATATTTATCCTCTTTGCTTAGCAAGCAATTCTCGTCTCCAAATTCTATTAAAAACTCACACAGGCCTTTAGCCATAACCTCACTGCAAACCTCGTCATGATATATATGAATGTAATGATAAAAATACTTCAGATGGTCCATTATAACAAGATTTACATTCTTAGCCGCAGGGTATGAGTACTCGGTATAATGCAGCATGACATAATACCGCTTGTCACACCACTCATCAACAGACTCACTAACCATAACCGTTACTTCTCTTCTACACGTGTTATTTCTTTCATTTCACGGTAGTAGTATGAGCGCAAAAGGAGAGAGTGCAATGCAATTGTAAATGTTGATCAATGTTGCATAAATTATGCATCAAAGGGGGAACGTTGCAAGATGTTATGCAACAAAGGGGGAAGGGGAATGCTGCAAGAGCAACAAGGGTTATACAACTTGGAGGCGGAGTTATCCCCCAGGAGAAAGAGAGAGGTGAAGGAGAGAGAGGAAGAGAGGTGTTCACTTGACAGGAGCCAAGCGCATATTAAGACTTCAGCCGAGGGGCCGTTGTCTTATAGGTCCCTAATCAGCCAGTTGGCTTAATCAGCCAATGCGTCCAGGCATTATCAGCCATTTGGCACATTGTAAACTTCGTTTTGGCACGGACACACCAGTCTATACGCCCATAAAATATCACGCGCTCACGATTATATGCGTCGGGCTCAAGACCCGGCGGCGGCGCGTCTTTCCACGGTTGGTAGCCAGGGTAACTTAATGATCCGTGTTAAACTGTAGGTCTAAGGTGGAGTGTAAACATCCTTCCACGGTTGGTAGATAAATGGGTTCCCAGAGTGTCCTAGCAGGGATCTCTCTCTCGCGCTCTCTTTTATATATATATATATATATATATATATATATACACACACATCCCCGTTAAAAAGTAGGTCTAGGGTGGGGGGTGAAAAGTTTGATATTCGTCAGAATGAACAATTCGGGGGAAGCAATCGAAGGGTTAACCAAAGAAAGCCTATATATGTACAGTTCCGGAAAGAAGTTCATCTAAAAAAATTCTAAAAACTATAAAAATTAGTACAAGAAACGTACACAAAAGATCGAAAATTTTCAATTAGCAATCACGTTAAATTGTATTAATTAACTCTGATTCTCCCAATTCTGATAATTATTCTTTTAAATTACTTTATATCAATGTAAAACCAGTTAATTCCTTCATATATATATATATATACCGTTATATTTATCTTCGTTCACATTTAAAAAATAAAATTTGAAACATCTGATGTTCAGTTTTTCTACAACAAAAAAATTTAATTACTGGCTACAAATACCCTCTCACTTCCATTCTGAACTTCTCTCTCATATATATATATTATATATATATATATATATATATATACATATATATATATTATATACACATAAATATATATATATATATATATATATATATATATATATACACATGTTGTTTATCTAATTCTTTATTGCCGTTTCTCTGGTTTACAAGATTCGAGATAAGACTTGCATCATTAAATTATGACTCAGCGTCGGGTCAGCATACGATCCATGAGAAGGTCGAGTTTTAAATAACGATAATTAAACGAGTTTTTGTGGAAGTTGCTTGATGAGGTGACCATTTTCAGCTCCAAACGATTTAATTTACAGGGCATAATAAATGTTACGAAGCTAATTTAGAGGGGTACCCTAATTCGCTTTATTTTCACCCACACGTGTCTTCAATTTCCCCTGTAAAGTCACATGATGAGGCGTAGATTATTTATTTAAATTTATTTATTGTACCGAAAGCATAGGTGATCCTTCATATGTACAAATCTCTCTCTCTCTCTCTCTCTCTCTCTCTCTCTCTCTCTCTCTCTCTCTCTCTCTCTCTCTCTCGCTATATATATATATATACACACAATTATATTAATCAGCGATCTGCTCGAGATCGTAAACATTTAGCTAATGATCCGCAACCAGCACGCATCTGTTATTTTTAAATTTATTTATTGTATCGTACGATAACGCAGGGACCCAATAAACTTTTACAGCCGTTTTCTTCATGGATGTTTGATTCTGAAATTACCTTTCACTTTTATATTTCAGGGCCATAAACCGATTCACATACCATCCTCAACTCGCGCTCTCTCTCTCTCTCACCCTCTCACTCTCTCTCTCTCTCTCAGCCGAATACAAGATCAAAAAACAACGCGTTTCTCTCTCTCTACGAAATGAGAATATTTTACACCCCCAGATTTCAAGGGGCAACCAATCACAGCCCTGTGGGCGGAGCCCAGGACCTGTGTTTGGCCGCTATGCAGGCCTACGCGTCAAGCCCTGCCCAAAAAATTCACCGATAGCCAATATTAAGCTAGCGTTTCGTGTGTTGTGGGTTGGTCACAATCCCCCTTTATAAAAGGGAACAGTTCATCCCAGATCTTCAGTTCGTATATTTTTTCGCTTAGTACTTTCCAAATATACACTATGAGTCAGTTATCGCTCTACAATTCTCCCGATTTGTTTGAAGATTAAGATTTCTACCCATCAGCTGCGCTCCAACTTTTCAGCGCTGCAGATCGGAATGAACTTTTATCTACGCAAGTTGTTACAGAAAATTGTGACGAAATGCAAGAACCGTTCAATGTAGACGATAGTAAAATGTAAGTAATTAATTTGTGATTATATTCTGCCGCTCATTCAGTATTACCTTATAAAAAGCCACGATAAATGCGTTTTGAAAACTAGTTTGTGTTTATTCTCGGTCTATATATAATGTTTCAACCGGTGTTAACTTATAAAGGCCGCAATAAATGCGTTTTGAAAAATATTTTTAATTAATCTCTGTTTCCTTCGTGGTTATTTCGGCATATATATATATATATATATATATATATATATATATATATATATAGATAGTGGGCCTAGATTTAGCCGTTTGAGGTAATAATGATTAATTTAATGTTAGTGCTTAATTGATGCAAATTCATTGTTATAATGACAGGCTGGGTTAACAATTTATGATGTCATACAGTATCACCAGTTGAAAGTGGCTAATGGAGGTGGCCTACTATAATATTTCCGAGTGATACGAATTGCTTCGAGGTCACCAGCTTGAATTACACCCAAGCAAATAGTGTTAAGGTTATAAAAAGCACCTTATTGTTTTGTATTTAATTAAGAAAATAAATCAGTTATTTGGTCACAGTGAATAACAAATGATTGACAATAATTATAGTGAATAACAATTATTTAACGGCCTTTATATTATGCTAAGATGACATGGAGCTTAGCCAATAAGAGAAATGGTTAAGAGCTTAATGATCTAGTTATGCATTCATTTATGTTAGGTTAATGGCATGCAAAATCGAACACAACATAAAATATGAAACCTAGTGATAATAGAAATTATGCACGTACGTTTTGGTACACTGAATAGAATACGTAACACTGATTATGTAGGCTAAAGGTTATGCATGAATGAAGATGGAAGAAATGATAATGGAAATTATGCACGTTAAATTGTACACTGTAAATGGATTAGGTAGGCTAGAGTTACGCATAAGTGGAACACTGAATGGGCCTAGTACATGATATAAGAATGCACGTGCGTTTAGTAAACGGGAAGTGGATTCGGCTGTCAATAATGAGTGCTTAAATAAATCACATAAATAAATGGATGCAAAATATTTGTGGATTACATGATTGAAAACAATAGCATGATGCTACACGATTACGGTTTTGGAATGACACTTGAATTCTGAAATAGGCCTACTGCGTTCTTTAACGAGAGTCAGTTAGAACGCTTAATTAAACAATTTGGGAGTATAGCCTACCGTTCGGCGGTAGGCGGATGTAGGCTTCACGAGAGTTACTTAGAAAAGATGCACTTAGCTTACCGGGACGATGAAAACCTCTGGTGAAGAAGTGTTGAAGGTGAACCTATTACTGTAGGCTCGAGGTGTCGTTGACCGTCCTATTAAAGCTTGTTGAACGAACGCTGGTCGTGTCGATTAGACCTCTTGAGATGGAGAAGATGCTTGAAGGTTGACCTTGTAGAACGTATGCCCGCGGTGATGCTGACCGTCCCATTGAAGTTTGTTCAACGGGCCCCGGTCGCCTCAAGTGTTGATTCGCTTCGTGTAGAGTGAGATGATGCTTGAGGGACAAGCCGGCTGAAGTTGAAACGGCGCTGGGCTTCGAAGAAGTGCTTCTGCAGGCTGACGGCGGAAGGTCTTACTTGACGATAGATCGCAAACCTTGAAGGAACAGCAGGCCTCTCCTCCGGCGGGAAGCCGGAGGGCGGTTGATGTGACGAGTGGTACTGACGAAGGAGGCGTGACACATGACGAGAAATGCAAACAAGGAGTGGTGGGCGCGAGTGAAGTGTGAGTAAGTGAGGAAGTGTATCAGTGGAATCTCGCTTATATAACCTCTGTGACGCGGACTTTCCCGCCATATCTTGAGACGCCTTCCACGCGTCCTTTAGTTGATAAGGGCTTGCTTTCGCGGGCCTTTGGGAAGAAACAGACGTTTTCATTGTTTCTAATTCCTTGACCACGTGTGTCTTCTAAGAATGTTTGATGATGGCGTGGAAAAAATAATTTGTTTGTCTAATTGTTAGTCTATTTCTTGTCGGTCCTCTACATATATATATATATATATATATATATATATATATATACATATATATACAGTTTATACACACGGTGGAGCTTTAATAATATAACACATTTCTCGATAATTTAAAGGCAGCTCCCCACCTAATTTAGCTTTATTCTGAATTTTTCTACAACGAAAAAATTAACCCCATTATGTTTTTTAATTATTCTGTTTCCTTCGTGGTTATTTCGGTATATATATATATATGGTGTGTTTTTATTTGTACATTACTCGATAATTTAAAAATTTATAGAAAGTCCTACAGATAGGATTTTAGAAATATTAAAAACTTAAGAATTGCATGCGGGTTCAAGACCCGTTGTCAGCAGACGATGTCTTAGCACTCTTACTTTTGAAAACTGTCAGGATATGTGCTTGCGTTTACAAATTGCTGTTAGCCTAACCTGGCTTTATTCTGAATTTTTCTACAACGAAAAAATTAATCCCATTATGTTCTTAATTACTGTCTGTTTCCTTCGTGGTTATTTCGGCACATATATATAAATGTGTAGATATATATATTATATATATATATATATATATATATGCTGGCGCTTTAATAATACTTTTCTCGATAATTTAAAGACAGCACCGCAGTAGGGTTTTAAATTACCAAAACTTTTAAGAATTATCTGCTTTTTTATTATAATTTTTTTAAATTCGTGACATTTTCTCTTATTTTAGCTCTTTATTTTTACTTAACTTTATAGGACCGATGCGGAACTTGATCGTGGTATAGCTACTTTTCGTTTTGATGAAAGGGGAATAAATGATGTGGATGTTTTACCCAACAACCAAACCACCGATCGGAACACAGAAGTCGAGGTATTGGCTCATACCCGCTCCAGCGAGTGCCACGTCATCGAGGAACTAATGTAAGTATTTTTGGGGTTAAGAACAGAACATTGCATTTTCATTTAATTTATTAAGTGGTAGAAAACATGTACAATGCAGAACCAGTGTCCATTAAATAAGTCTTAATGGGTACATTTTACAGTTACAAATGTATATACAACTTTACGCGATATAGATATAGACCTTTACACAATACAGCGGGTGCTAACATATGGGAACCTTTTTTTTTATCTGTCTGCATACTTTTTTATCGTTCATTTCAGTGTTACACAAATCGAATATTTTAAAAAAAATTATAAATCCCTTCCCACGTGATATGTGCAAGACAAATGAGAGGGCGTACATGCCGCACGTGTTACTATAATATACTTGAAGGCCATACGGGTTCCACACAATCTCAGGTACATGTATTTGCTCGATAAAGTGCACAACCACAGAATCATTCAAGGGCTGAGCGCCGACTGATTCAAAATAGTACATTCTTTCCCTATTTTTAAAATAGATTGCAAACCAATGAATCCCCTCACCCCCCACAATGTCGGTGTTAACGATAATCCCGTAGCAGTTTCTCGTAGTTGGCAATTTCAATATTTCATTCTTCGCGAACACACCGATAAATTTGGAGCTTGTGAAACGGTCACTTTTCATTACTCTCTGGAGTGTATTCGCGTCCATTTTAAAAGTCTGTGACAACGTTCCCGAAAAGATCAACTTCTATTAGTGCCTGTGATTCGAGGTAAACTAGCACACTTATAGGCGCGTCTATAGGCTTGGCAAATTCAAACCTGACTGAGATATTCCCACTCTGTTGTGGACTTAAATGCGTATTTACGCCAGCAGACAAGTCAGGCGTAATATCAAATGAATAAATGTTAAATTCTTCGACAAATTCTTTCTGCGTTGCACCAAACCCAAGCTCATCACGGGCACCTGTATTATGAGCCAGATTACTAAAACACTCGCGCAAAGCGGGAACGCGGCGTCTGATGAGTAATCAACAGTCATAGTCCGTCCCAAAACGATGCTATTTACGTATAGAGTAATAATTTTAAGGCCGAAATTCTCGAATTTAAGGCACACTTTTTATATTTTCCAGTCGTCGAGGAGTGGTCCTGCATTCCAATTAATATCCTTTTAGGTAGCACTCCAAGGGCCACGTTTTCTAGTTACTTCGAGGCCAACCCCGCGGGTACCGTGTATAGTTTAATCTGTATCCTGTTAATTGGGTATTTTACTGTGGCGTGTATTAAGTCTTTCTCAATTTCTATTTGTTTTGACGAACTTAATTTCACTCGGCGTATACGCAAATACGCCTCTATTATGTGAATCACAACGGGTTTCGCGCCTTCTTCTTGATCAGACCCCAGATTTATGCAGATATCAGGAATCATGCAGGTAAGCTTCAACTTCATATCCATCACGAGATGTTAACCTGATTTAAATACACCTCACATTGGCTGAATATGGAGTGTAAAATGTTGGTTTCAGGGTATGCAGAGTAACGATCATCGCGGTCCGTTCCATCAGAATGGGCTATACGCAGTTTAGCGCACATGTGCATGCAGCTTGGGTCAAAAAAGTAAGGGCCTGAGCTGTGTATCACGAATTCTATAGGAGCACTCAGAGAACTAATTGTGTTTAATGGGTTAATTGTAATAAAGTCACTATGCTCAATAGAGACCTGAGTGGGGGGCATATCAAAGAGGGACAGTTCCGATTTACAGCATTGTAAACTACACGGATGGATGAAACGCGCCATGACGAGCCAGAAATAGTGCCACCTCTCTCGACAAATAGTAATCAGCCTATGATCCGTGAGAGTAGTGTACTCAGCTTATATCAGTTAAAAAATGATCAGCCATAGGGTTCATACGCTTAGAGTACTTCTTTTTATTTCCTTTTATGTTTAGCGCTTCGTGATGGTAACCCCTTCTTCCTGGCAGAGCTCTTCTTTCCGCCACCACGCATTTTTCTCTTTGCATCTTTGATGATTTTGTCCCGTGTACGTTTCAAATGTTTTTTTAGAGATTCTTTAGGCTTAGTTCCACCCATTATGTCTTCTGCCGCGTTAAAACCTGTTTGTAACGCCTTCCTCTCTAGGTATCTGTCACCCCTCTTCAAGAGTGGGACCCAAGCCAACTCCCACGCTGGTATCTCACTCCTCGATAGATTGTGAATGTCCTTCGTGTCATTATAAACGGCGAAAGTGTCGTTTCACTGTTAAGCTCCCATCACCGAATGGGAATTTTTTTCCCTCAATCGGTCTTATATATATATATCGAGATGTTAGTTAATAGATTAGTCGCAACACTCACATAATGGGGCTTGTCATATGTAATGCTCAAACTTTTCTCTCTATGGTTGGGGATGTGTGTAATGCGCAGCTGGCGCGCCTGAGTGTCCCCAACAAATTGGTGCTCTACGATATTGCTGTAAATATAACACATGTCTGGAGGTGGAGAGCTTTCACCCATTTTCTCCATGTTCAATTGATACATTAAGCTGGAGAAGTCATGCTGTGCCTCGTCAAAGGTATCTCTTTGGAGAGCTGCGCTACATCGGCCCTCAGCCACAATTGTGAACAGCTCTTTATCTTTACTATTTCTACTAAGTGTTGATTTTAACTTCAATGTGCATGCAGGCGTGTCTATGTTTACGACTTTAAAAAGTAAATCGTTTGTCAGGTACGACTTTTCAAGACTCTTGTTTAACCCCGTCAAAATGTCCATGGCTGTGTCATAATGTCCGATTCCTAGCGAAACATTTTTGCTATAGTACTGTTCCTCACCGAACAGGACTGATCGCATAGTATTGTCTAAAGTTATGCCTAATTTTTCGCATTAATCGATTCTTCTAAGGATCAGAAATATATGCTCATTTTCAAGAGTTAAAAATTTGGAGACTAACTGGAGTTCACATAAACCCACCTCATACGAATCACGCTCCAATTCAATGGGTCCGTGTAGTTCTGTCACAAAGTTGGTCAGGGTGTTGTTAGGATGTACAGACAGAGAAGAGGTAGGGAGTGTGACATAGAAGTGGCTAGGTGCCATGTTGCATACTAATTAAGCTTAATTATTGCAGCAGCTTTTATATAGGTGTTGAAGCTTTCTGGGTAACCCAGCCATTTCACCAGGTACATTTATCTCTTTCCTGAACCTTTGCTGCCTAAAATTTTTTCAATTTCAAACACACTTTTTGCTAAATTAAATGTCACTTTATGCTCCTCCTCGCGGTAAAAGCCACTAGTGACCTCTTCCACATTCAAATCTTCACCGTAATACGTCATTATCTCGCCGTTAGGTCTCATAGCACGAACTTTAAAAACATCACGTGTCCATCCTTGCTCAAATCCCTTCATGAATTTATTTCCCGAACGTAATAGCCTTACATAATCATTGATTTTGAAATGTGTAGAGTGTGGTGGCGGTGCTCCATCTCTTCTCACCTCTGGCAGCGTACCTCTTTCTAAAGCTTCGTTAGGTGTTGTGCCATTCGTACGGTGGTGTGAAAGGTTGTATGATGATGCCAATGACCCGAGAACGTTTGTATATCTGTATGTGTTTTTATGTGTAAAATAGCAATGCATGCATTCTTTATGGTACGTTGAACTCTTTCAGCTAAAGAGGCCTTATGTAAGAACTGCTAGTGTAGTAACTGATATTAAACTGTTACATGTTTTGAAAAGCGCTTCTATAAATTCTTTCCCCATATCCGTACAAAAATAGCCAGGAACCCTTTCTTCTTTTAACATCAACGTCTTTGTCACTTTAGCGACTAATTTCAGGGGAATTAGCCACAGATATCTAGAGAATACATCTATTATGAATAGGATTTAGCAGTATCCGTCATTATACACTGAATATCTTTGCATGTCTGTTAAATCCGCTTGCCAATTGTGAATCCGCGGTTGTCTTGGCCGTTTTAAGCCTTTTTCTCACCGGTTTATGTAGTGAATAAGTATCCTGTTCCCGCAAATACCGATCTACATCTTTTTTCCCGACTCCGTAAAGACCTCTGTACAGTCTATTAACGCCATCATAGGAGGCGGGGTAAGAAATATAATAGCGTTTACATAATATGTTAGCCATTTGCGTATTTTAGAGACACGTGGATGAGGTTGGCCGTTTCTTCTCTTCTTTCTCTTCTTCAGAGACGCTGCTGCTGGGGGCGATGGAGTACTCAGTTGTGAAACATGCGAAACTTGATCCAGGTCTTTTAACCTATTCAGATTACCTATCAATGTTTAGGGGACATTTATTTGTTGTAGTCTTGCTTTAATATGCTTCCATCCTGTCCCAGTTTCTCACCAGATCATGAACAATATCAACGATATTGTATCCTTGTACCCTTGTTCCTTCAACAATGACCTCGCCTGTATCGGCCCACTGTATGATGGGGTCCTCACTCAATAAATTATAAAGACTTAAGCTCTTATTCCTCAATGTATGTGGTAGACAGTTTTTTAGCACATGTTCGATGTGTTGTGCTCCGTTGTTCTTTGGTTGGTCATCTCTAACGTCGGGGCCAGATCCTGTGTCGCCATGCTCAGCGCTACTCGCGCTGTGCCTAATAACAACGAGGAGCTCTGTCGGATTCTTATAATCTTCGTACTCGTGAAGAAATTTCTGCAAAGCCTCTTAGTACAAGATCCCTTTCTCATCAGGTGACTTTTCACTCTTTAATAGGGCAAGCAACTCGCTTTCCATTCTTTTAATCCTACTTTTGCGGGGTTCTAGAGCCGCGTCTGGAATCTTTGAACTTTGCAATGAAGCATACATCTCGTGCGGAATCACAACCACCTTCTTCATTATATTAATCTAGTCTGGAAAGGACCCAAAACTGAAAATAAGATGGGTAGGAATGATCATCCTCTTTGTACAATAATTCGCTTTTTCTTACCAACAGCTTGAATTTTATGAGCGAGCTCTCGTATTATGTTCTTGTAACGACGTAAGCGAGCCTTCTGAGAGGGTTTCTTTGGCACATTACATTTTATAACCTGATTTTCGTTTCTTTTCATGCCACAAAAAAACCACTTATGTTATAGCTCCAGAAAGCCTAAAATCTCATAAAATTTGATGGTCTCATTTGCGCCCATACGGCATGAAAGGGTACACAAACATCTGTTGCAGTGCCCGGGGCAATCGTTGATAGATTTTTATTAATTCACGATAATTCTTCAGCCTATTTGTCATTCTGGAATATACACCGTTTCAGGTTCGCTTGGAAATATATTCGTTCTTAGAAGCACCCTAAAAGTGTTTCGCGGGTGAAGGTAACAAAGCAAATATCCATAACCCTGGCTTGTGGCTTCTTTATAAACCTTCAAAAACTCCTTACGTTGATTCGGGAACATTTGATTGGCTAATACCCCAATTTGTGACACATCTCTACGTTTTGCGAATAAGACTAGACATTGTCTATTTAGCGACACATCGCGCATGTATTTATTTTTGAAAATAGATTCTGGTTGATGAAGAATACGCTGTTAAGATGGTGGGAGAACACTGTAAATGTCTCGGCAAACGTTTTATCCGTTTCCAACATGAGAACGTCAATTACAATAACTGTATGCTCATTACCTTTTAACAAATTAACGTTATATACACCATTGTTGAACAAAAATTCATCTTGGTACTCGTTGAACACTGACTGATACATCGAATTGCACCATATTACTTTATGCACAAATTTTGAGAACATCTCCCCCTTATCTTTAATGATTTTAAGCATAAATACAGTTTTTCCACATCCTGTAGGGCCAGATATAATACATGCGGAGGGGCTTGTGAACCTGAATTTTTCTACAGACGTACATTTTTCAATACTAAATTCTTTGAGCTCCATAAATCAAATGGCACTTACAGGAAAATGATTTGAAAGTGCGGTATGTTTCACATGATGGATAATTGGGGAAATTTGAAATATAAATGCGATGAAATTCACTGTTCTACATGTCATGAAAAATATAAGGCGGAAGGAGTGAAGCATGTATGTTATATCAAAGATGCTAAACCTAAAAATTGCCCTTGTATAACCGTGTACTACGATATAGAAACTTACACAAACGCTGAAACCAAAGAGGTCATTCCACAGTTACTCATAAGTCAGACTATCTGTGATGAGTGCATGGAGTTCGAGTGTGATGAGTGCCACAAATGTGGAAAACGGACAAACGTTCTTAAAACGAATGCACACGGCAGCCCTGTGAAACTCTTTGTATCCTATATTGTCAAATTAGCGAACAAGTTCATAAAATGACTGTGTATATTCTTGCCTGTAACGGGACGAAATTTGACACAGTTCCTTTATAAGGAGTTGCTTGAACACGAGTCGTTTGCGATATTTACAAGTGATCCATTGAAAAGCGGCAACAAACTAATACAGATGCAGATAAGAGGTAATGTACTGTTTAAAGACACCCTGCTGCTGCTGTTCACACCTTGTAAATTAGCAATTACGTAGGACTACCTCCACCCAAACATTACTTTACACCAACATGAGTGATAGTGAGCGTGAATATTTTGACCGCCAAACAACAGTTTTAATGAAGCGAATCCATACAATATAGCCGATGAATATTAACGTTATTGTGTGAATGACGTACGTGTACATAGAGTATGCTTTCAAGCCTTTAGAAGGATGTACGTAGCTCGTTTCGAATGCGATCCGCTGCAAGTCGCGACCACGATCGCCTCATTATGTTTTACAGTGTTCAAGAATAACTTCATGCCTAAAGACAACTTAGCAATCATTCACAGAAACAACCCCCGCAGTTATGTGCACAAGGCTACTTACTGGCTCATACACCTACAGCAACAGACCGGGGTATACTTAAAACATTCCCGCAACACGAGTGAAGTACCAGTTAAGGTCAATGGTCGTGTTTTTTGGGTTGACGGCCTAAGTGAGGATCCAGCCACTGGTGAGAAGACTGTGTATTCCTTAATGGCTGCTGGTGGCATGGATGCCTGCGCGCTGAATGTGCCTTCATAGGGGACCTTTATGGAAGACACCCCGCCGACAGCCTCGCATGGACCCGTAACCGTCATCAACTTATAGGCTCCCAGTTCACTCACAAAATCGTGTGGGAGCATGAGTATGATGCACGGATGGAAACAGATGTCCAGTACCGTGAAGAAATAACGGCCATCAAACGTTCAATGGTGTTGGATCCCCTCAAATGCGGTGACAGCTTGTTTGGAGAGCGCACAAACCCATTTACGCTATACTATCCGCCTACGGAGGGCGTAAAACTCCATTACTACGACTTCTGCTCTTTATACCCCTACGTGATGAAGAACAACCTGTACCCCGTAGGTGCGCCTGAAAAACTGGTGGGACCCACCATGCCAATCATCGAGGAGTTTTCAACTAACTTCAATGAGGGTTACTTTGGACTCTCTTTCTAGACGTGCTCCCCCCTCGCGATTTATGGATGCCGATCTTGCCCGTCGTTATAGATCACAAGCTCATGTTTCCGCTGTGCGTGAAGTGCGCAGAGGAGAACAACGGTGATTGTAACCATACAACCAACCAACGAGCGTAAGATCAGAGGTGTATATACAAGCCCTGAGCTGGCACTTGGAGTTCGCCATGGGTACAGAATATTGAAGACACATGAGGTGTGGAGGTTTCTGAAGCTACCCACCCTTTTCACACCATATATAAACGCTTTTTTGAAGGATAATGTCGAAGCATCAGGATATCCGCGAGGGGTTGATACCGAAGATGAAAAAACGGCTTATATTCTGCGTTACGTGCCCATGAAGGTAAACAGCTTGACCGATCCCAAATTGTTAAGAATCCTGGCAAGCGCTTTAGTGCAAAGTTGCGTCTAAACAGTCTTTGGGGGAAGTTTGCACAGAATACTGGCAAAGGGAACGTCCATTTGGCACAAAGTTATAGTGAAGTCTGGGATTATGCCAACGCTCCGGATAAAGAGGTTATGGAGATCGTGAATGTAGATAATACTTACATAATAAAGTACATCACCGAACTGGCCACATATACCTAGCGGCTTACAAACATACTTTTAGCCAGTTTCACAAAGGCCTACGCCTGCATCAAACTTTGGGGCCTATTGCACTCTCTTGAACGGAGGGTACTGTACGCTGACACAGATAGCGTGATATTCTCAGCGAGGGAAGGTGAATACATGCCCGCTATTGGGGAATTCCTCGGAGAACTAACTGACGAGATCAAAGATGATTATTGTGATGGTGCATACGCAGACTCGTTTGTGTCAACAGGGCCAAAAACCTATGGGGTACGGATGAGGGTAGGGGATGATATGAAGTATATCGTGAAGGCTAAGAGTATCACGCTTAACTATGCGAACCGTCGAGTCGTTAACTTTGACTCATTGAAGGATCTATTGTGCTTGGAAGATGAGGGTGACCAGCCACCCCAACTGATTCTGGGGACGCACAATTTTCGGGCGCAGAAACTGGAGTGTGTGAAGGAACATAAGGGACGAAAGTATGCCGTAACACCTATAGGAAACGTTACCAGGTGCCTTGTACCTTTGATATCGTACCCTTTGGCTACCTTAATCCTTGATTGCATTTATATATATGTGTGTATTGTTAAAGATATATTTACTTATCACGTATATTTATTTGAATTAAGGTTTCATTTTCTCCTTTGCGTGCGTGCGTGTGTGTGTACAGTAAAAACATAAGCTCCCCCCACTGTAAGATCGGTCACGTGACTCCTGCCACTACTTGAGCACATCATTATCCCTGCGTGCTCAGTTGACCTCTGCATACCCTTGAGCTCAGACGTGTATTCTCCCGTGTAGTGGAAAAATAGTAATGGCTACCTTTAATATTGCGTGTTCAACGTTTATGTAGTGGTATTCGGAAAAGTGCCAAGATGTGGTGGATACTGAAAAACTCCCTATTCCCCCTCCTTTACTTTTAAGGCTACATTGAGCCGTGCGAAGGACCAAGATGTTCAAATACTCTACGGGTATTCTGGCGAGGGCATTGTAATTTCGTAGTACAAACGATGTATTGAAGTATGTTGTAGACCTAACCTTTATAAAGCTCACATATACCGCGAAGTAGAAGAAGCAACACGTTCAGAAGATAAGCAACGGTTATGGATAGTGAGTCTTGTTGATGAGTGGTGTGACAAGCGATATTATGTCATGTTACATCATACCGACTACTCGTACCCTACGGTTGAGAATGTAAATCTTGTCATCATGGAGAATCTTAAGTATTTTTACCACTATATTAATATATATCATGACGAGGTTTGTAGTGAGGTTGTGGCTAATGGGCTGTGTGAGTTTTTAACAGACTTTAGAGACGAGTATCGCTTGTTAAACAAAAAGAATAAATATGGGCATATGTTTCTCTCAAATAGTGCACCGGATTGTGAAGATGTTTAGTTTGTGGAAATGAACGTCTGGTGAGTGATAAAACATTAAAGTCAGTATTGCTTCATATAGCGGAAAATTCTGTTTGTCCAGGGGCACAAGTGTTCGAACAAGCCTGTACACGCTTCGGCAGTTTATGGTGTGACTCGCTATCCCCAGCGAGCCGCCCACCCGTGTACCTAACCCCTCTGAGACACACGAGTTCGAACAAACCCGTACACGTTTCATCAGCGTGACTCACTCCGCCCGTCGAGCCGATCCGTCCACCTGTGGCTCATAGTCATCGCAGTGCTTGAACCGACTAGACTTGCGAATACGATGGAACTTCCTTTGAGAAGCATTCTCAATGCATCGTACGATGTCTCCGTGAGGAAGTCATTACGCGTGTTCAGGCGTGAATCCGGCACCATTAACTATGTACTTGAAACGATTTGCAGGCAAGCAAACTCTGGTAAACGTAATGTTATTTATTTAAGTGTTGAGGAGATGAATAGAGTCTCCGTGATAGTTGAGAAGTGGGGAGAGGACCGTTATATAATACCTGCAGGTGTAGGTACAAGAAGAGAACAGATTAGTGACGCCTCCTCTTATACCGTTGTTTGCACGTGTGTATAAATAACGATCAGCCATGCATTGATATACGACTGATGTGGAAAATTGCATCTGATAATAACGTTCTTGTACCTACGCGAAACCGTTTCACCCTCGACGGAATGTTTGAAATCATCGGATTCCGCAAGCTGAAGCCTATATTAGACGCTCGTGTTACGGATATGATTTATTTTGACACGGTTCTTGAATACGTATCCACCGCTCTGCTCGACGGATTTATCGAATTTAGGAATGAACAAGGTGAGAATGGTGTAAAGCTGGATGCATATTTAAAAGATTTAGATTCTTCGAAATATCGCCAACTTTGGTACAAAGCGCTTGAGCGGTACAGGGCAGAGCTCGCCTAGACTGTTCACCGTGAAGAGCTGTTCCTCTATATAATGAATAGCTGTCGTTACGACTGGAAGATTATTTCAATTGCCGCTATGCAGTGTGAAGAAGCGTTCACGATTGAAAAGCTCTGGACGGTAAGAAAAAACCCTCGATTGGAAAGGAGTGTTTATAACCTTGTATTTAATAATGATGTTGTGGTTAACGATGACCTCTTTGTGCGTGCTTTTGATTGTATTCTAGCCGTGTTTAAGTAACTTGTCATCCGAATGTAAAGTGGGCACAAAAATAGTATAGAACGATATGAAAGCCATTTATATCGAGTATAGGCATCCGTATAACTTGAGCGGTGAAGTATTGCTTGGTTGGTTTTAACGTGTAGTGCAAAGTAATAACGATGTGAATGTAGACTCGATTACGTGTGTGTTTAACGTTTTGCGCCGTAGAACATAAAGTATTTTGATGTATATTTAATTATTTAATTGTGTGTGTGTATATATATATATATATACAGGCCCGGATTTAGCTATAGGCGAACTAGGCGATCGCCTAGGGCCTCGCGCAAAGGGGGCCTCGTTCAAGCCGTTTTGCGCGTTCTGTTCAAGTGATATTAAAGATTTAGAACTCTATGAAGAACTTAAAGTACTTTGCTGGTTTATACCTGAGAAAACAGATCTCGGAAATGCCCTTGTTTATATAGTGCAAAAACAACTAAGTGAGATTTATCCTAATGTTTATGTTGCGCTTCGAATAGTATTAACCATCCCAGTTACTGTTGCTTCGACTGAAAGAAGTTTCTCGCGTCTCAAACTTATTAAAACATATTTGCGTTCCACCATGTCTCAAGCGAGATTGCAATCATTAGCTATGTTATCAATAGTAAACGATATAACAAATTCATTAGATTATTCTCAATTAATTGAAGAGTTTAGCTCGAAGAAAAGTAGAAAAGCATTGCTGTAATATTCAAGGAGCATCTGAACCAAATATTAAAGCATTAATATTTAGCCTGATAAGTCGATCGCTCACTATTATAAAAAATGAAATGTCAACATCTCTTATACATCACATACGAAAAACGTTTGTATACTATGGAAAGTCATTACTTATAATATTATATAAATCTTAGAAATCATTCTTATATTTTCGAACAAATCTTGATTCATATTATAATTTATACTTATTTGTATGGTTTATTTATATGTCTTATACAATTTCCATGCGTGATTATTTTGGTTTGGTTTAATTTTTAAGTGCTGGCATAGTTCTGTCTATGCGGGATTCTAATATTGCTGGTATAGTACCGATAATTAAGTCCATATTTTCATATATAGGCCTAGGGCCTCGCAATTTCTAGATCTGCCTAGGGCCTCACAACTTCTAGATCCGGCCCTGTATATATATATATATATATATATATATATATATATTTCCTGTACTGATATACAATTGATTATACGTTTCGTATATTATTATTTTCAATATATTTAATTATTTAATATAACCCGTAGAACATAAAGTATTTTGATGTATATTTATATATTTAATTGTGTATATGTATATTTCCTGTAATAATATGCAATTGATTATATGTTCCGTATATTATTATTTTCAATATATTTAATTATTTCATATAACTGTGTATATATATATATTTTTCCTGTACTAATATATTGATAGTTATACTACAACGTTTTGTATATTATTTATTATATATTTCTCGTTCGTATTATGCTATTAATATTTTTTGATCATATATATTCCATTTTATATTTATTTTCTATGTATTTCTGATTCTGTTAATTCGTCTAAATAAGCAGAATGATGTAATGGTGTTTTCTTTAATTCTTTTGGTTGTACATGGCATTTAATTATATCAATTGGCTGGATTCTAAAACGGATTTCGAAACCAACTGTAAAGAATATATGCATTAATTTAAAAAATAGCGCTATCTGGCAACTCAACCTGTACACTTGAACAAGCTATTTACGACTTTTAAGCCAACTGGCTGTTAAATCAGAATATGTGCATTAGTTAAATAAATAGCGCAATCTGGCAACTCAACCTCTACACCTGAACAAGCCATTTACGCTTTTTAAGTCAACTGGCTGGTTAAGCCAGAATATATGTTTTAATTAAATAAATAGCGCAATTTGGCAGCTCAGCCAGATAAGCCAACTGGCTTGCTAAGCCTGAAAATATGCTTTAATTAAATAAATAGCGCAAACTGGCAGCTCAGCCATATAAGTCAACTGGCTGATTAAACCAGCTGGCTGATTAGGAACATATTAAGACAACGGCCGCTCGGCTGTAGTCTTAAAATGCGCTTGGCTCCTGACAGGCGAACAACTCTCTTCCTCTCTCTCCTTCTCCTCTCTTTCTCTTGGTGGATAACTTCGCCTCCAAGTTGCATACCCCTTGTTGCTCTTGCTACATTCCCCCTCCCCCTTTGTTACATAACATCTTGCAAAATTCCTCTCCCCATTTGTTGCATAACTTATGCAACATTTCCTTTGCAACATCGATCAACATTTTCAATTGCATTGCACTCTCTCCTTTTGCACCCACACTACTCACGTACATGTAAACTTTTACGCAGTTTAGTCCTACAACATAGTCAATTACATCGTTTGTGCCACGAAATCCTGCATTGCTCTCACCAGAATAGCCGTGGAGTATTTGAACCTCTTGACCTCAAGCTTCGCACAGTTCAATGTAGCCTTTAAAGTATCAAAGGAGGGAGGTCAAGGGAGTTTTTCAGAAACCACCACATCTGTAAAGTTTACCGAATACCGCTTCATAAACACTATTTTACGTCTCCGTGAGAATTCTTCAAATACACGTCTGAGATCCAGGGCTTGCACCTGTCAACTGAGCACACAGGGGTAGAGATATACCCAGGTAGTAGCAGGAGTCACGTGACATTTGTTCGATCATACATGGGTCGGAGCTTAGGATTTCTCCTGTACATACGCTCCCCCCCCCCCACACACACACCCAAAGGAGAAACATCTGAGAAACACCGTAAAGCACGCTTTGTTTAATAAACTTATCATCGATTTATTCAAGGTGTATATATATTCCAATACGTGTAATAAATAAAATAATCATATCGTTAAAAAGCAAATAGGCCACACATACTCTATATATATATATATATATATATAACACTCAAGGGTTATTGTAGCCAAAGAGTACGGTATCATAGGTACCAGGTACCTGATAACGTTTCCTATAGGTGTTACGACACACTTTCGTACCCCTAAGTTCCTTCACACCACCCAACTTCTGGGCCCGAAAATTGTGAGTCCCTACAATCAGTTGGGGCGGTTGGTCGTGCTCATCTCCCAAGCACACTAGTTCCTTCAACGAATCAAAGTTAACGATCAGTCGGTTCGCCTGGTTAAGCGTGATGCCCTTAGCCTTCACGACATATTTCAGCTCCTCTCCCACCCTCACCCGTACCCCATAAATTTTTGGACGTGTTGATACAAAAGTGTCGGCGTATGCGATATCACTACAGTATACTCATCCTTGATCTCATCATCAACTCTCCGAGGAATTCACCATTTGGCGGCATGTATTCACCCTCCCTCACTGTGAATATCAAACTAGCTGTGTCGGCGAACAAAACTCTCCGCCCAAGAGAATGCAATAGACCCCAAAGTTTGATGCAAGCGTATGCGGTTGTGAAGCTGGCTGCAGGTATTTTTGTAACATGTGAGGTATCTGTAGCCAGTTCGGTAATGTTTTACTTTATTATGTACGGATTACCTACATTCACGATCTCCATGACCTCTTTATCGGGGGCATTGGCATAATCCCATACCTCGTTATAACTTTGGGCTAGATGACCGTTCCCCTTGCCAGTATTCTGTGCAAACTTTGCACTAAAGCGCTTGACCAGGTTCTTAGCAATTTGTTCCCGGTCAAGTTGTATCCCTTCATGGTCGCGGTAGCGTTGAATGTACGCCCTTTTCATCTTCGATATCAACTCTTCGTGAATACCCTGATGCTCCTACCTTATCTTTCAAAAAAGTGTTTATATATCGCGTGAAAAGTTTGGGTAGCTTCTGGAACCTCCACACCTCATATATCTTCAATATTCTGTAGCCGTGGCGAACGGCAAGGGAGAGCTCAGTGCTTGTATATACGCCTCTGATCTTCCGCTGGTTGGTTGTGTGATTACAGGCCCCATTGTTCACCTCTGCGCACTTCACGCACAGGGAAAACATGAGCTTGTAGTCCATAACGAAGGGTAAGATGGGCATCCATAAGTTGCGAGGGGGGAGCACGTCTACGAAAGAACGACCGAAGTAATACTTGTCAAATTTATTGAGAACTCTTCGATGGTGGGCAGGGCTGGTCCGACCAGCTTTTCAGGTGCTCCTACGGGGTACGGGTTGTTCTTCATCACGTAGGGATATAAAGAACAAGTCGGAGTAATGGAGTTTCACGCCCTCCGTAGGCGAAAAGTATAGCTTGAAGGGATTTGTACACCTTCCAAACAAACTATCACCGCAGCCTCGAGGATCCAACACCAATGAACACTTGATAATGTTTATTTCTTTACTGTCTTGCCTATCTGTCTCCATCCGTGCATCATATTCACGCTCCCACAAGACACTGTGAGTGAATTGGGAGCCTATAAGCTGATCGCGGGTGCGAGTCCACTGTCGGCAGGAGATCTACCATGGATATCTCCTAAGATTCCACACTCAGGACGTGGGCATCCGTGCCATCAGCAACCGTTAAAGGAGTACACAGTCTTCACACAAGTGGCACAGTCTTCGCTTAGACCATCAACCCAAAAAACACGACCATTGACCTTAATGGTTACTTCCACCGTGTTGCGAGCATGATTTATGTATACTCCGGTCTGCTGCTGTATGTGTATGAGCCAGTAAATAGCCTTGAGCCCATAACTGCGAGGGTTGTTTCTGTAAATGACGGCTAGTGTGTCTTTAGGCATGAAATTCTAAAGACACACTAGCCGTGTGTGCTTCAACACCGTAAAGCACAATGAGGCGATCGTGGTTGCGACTTGCAACGGATCGCGGTTGAAAGGGTCTATGTACATCCTTCTAAAGGCCTGGAAATATACACTAAGCACGCGCACATCATTCACGCAATAACGCTCACATTCATCCGTTAAATTGTAAGGATTAACTTCATTAAAACTGTTGTAGTAGCGGTCTAAATCTTCAAGCTCACTATCACTCATGTTTTATAGTTAAAGTAATGTTTGGGGGGAGGTAGTCCTACGTAATTTAAAGTGTCGCTAGTGAGGAAAGTGTAAGGGAAATACCATTTTGAAACTTCGGCGGCTACGCCCATTACCTTGGGTAGCTTGGCTAATTTACAAGGTGAAAATATAATAGTGTCTTTGAACTGTACATTACCTCTTATTTACATCTGTATAAGTTTGTTTCCTCTTTTCAAGGGATCACCTGTAAATATCTCCGATGATTCGTGCTCAAGCAGTTCCTTATAAAGGAACTGTGTCAAATTTTGCGCCGTTATGGGCAAGAATATACTCATTTTTTTTAACTTGTCCGCTAACTTGACAATATAGGACAAAAGAGTTTCACAGGGCTGTCGTGTGCTATCTTTTTAAAAACGTATGTTCATTTACCATATTTGTGACACTCATCACACTCGACTTCCATGGACTCTTCGCAGATAGTCTGGCTTACAAGTAGATGTGGGATAACCTCTTTAGTTTCAGCAACTGTATGTTTCTATATTGTAGTACACAGTTATACAAGGCCTATTTTTAGGCTTAGCATCTTTCATATAACATACATGCTTCACTCCATCCGCTTTATATTTCTCGTGGCATATTGAAAAGTGAATTTCATTACATTTATGCTTGATTTTTACCCAATTAACCATCATATGAAATATACCACATTTACAGATTCATATTTTCTTGCACGTGCCAATTGACTTATGGCGCTCAAAACAGTTATCTTTGAAAAATGTGCGTCTAAAACATTACAGTCCCTCTTCTCAGCTTCAACGACACGACTTTCACATTTGGAGCTTTTACACTGTTCACATACCATGTAGCAATCCTTACAATGTTTCACCATATCATCCGCAAACTCGAGACATCCGTAACACAAATCATGATACCTTCCATATTTTCGGCTTTATCATAACCCTCGTAAAGGTCCCTTATATTTCGGATGGGGAAATACGTTGACCCAGACAGCCTTAAAATAAGTAGGGGTCTTGTACGATCTCTCACACTGCTTTTAAAAATATACACAGTCCTACGACAATCATCCATTCAAATACAACTATACGAGCATTCGTTTCCTGCTCTACACTTCTCAGCTCTTCAGGGTCCACATTGCAGTCAAACTCAAGCTTGCAATCTAAAGCCAGTTAGCGAGCACGCTGCACAACCGTAGGCAGCCAAATTTTTTTGGTCCCCGTATTTACAGTAGTACAGTAAACATACAGGCTAAGATTAATGCTATAAAGCCGCAACTACGATCGGTGTTTATATGCCGTCTGTAAATAGCCTGAGAATTGAAGCTAAGAGTATAAGATGTGGCACTATGACCCGCAACACGGAATATGGTTAATATCTACCGTGAAGTTGTCCATATTGAAGGCTGTACTACTTTGAGAGGTTTGCATTATACGGCCTAATATATACTCTATATCTACAGTTGCCATGCGTCTGAATGGTATTATTACCCAAAAATCATCTACATCCCCGTAATCTGACCCAAACCCGAAGGACAGCCTCGTCCTGACTTCACGTTCGTCGCGTTTCTGAAGAGCAAACTCCACAATACGTTCAACTACGCGCCGTAGTCCGTGTTCAACACCATTGCTATACATGGATCCATGATCAACACTGAGTATATACCGATTTCCAGTCAGGGCCGGGGTGGAAGTAGCGGTGCGCACCAGTTCGAATGTTATGCCATCCTCTACAGCATGAGAAGCAGCTGCTGTTGTGGAGAATGAGACTGGAATTGAACAGGAATAAGAGGGTACATCTTTATTTGAGGAATGAACTAGTGTGAGGGTTGTGTCGTAAGACGTAGAGGGTTAGGGCAATATTACTGTGTTCTAACAACCGGTGCACAACTAGCAGGCTTTATACCTGACGTGGAAGATGATTCATCATGCTTCCGCTTTGAATTGTCGTGTGGGGGCGCTACAGGTGTCGCTGGTGTGGGTTCGCCAGCCGGGATGGAGTCTGTAACCACAACTACACTGTCATCGGGTTCGTCTGCAATATCGATGATGGGCACATGATGCTGCACATCGTCGTCACTCACGGTTCTGTTGAAGAAAAGGAAAAACAAGACTGTAGAATATAAGAAACACCACTTAAATTTTTATTACATTTTGTAAATAATCCACTTAGGAGTGTGAGGTGTTAGAGATGGATTTTGTAGAAAAATTCAGGTTCAGAGCCCGTCCAAGTGTATTATATCAGGCCCTACAAGATGTGGTAAAACTTTGTTTATGTTTAAAATAATTAAAGATAAGGGGGAGATGTTCTTGTGCTTAATGTGATATGGTGGTATTCGACGTACCAGTCAGTGTTCAACGAGTACCAAGATAATATTTTGTTCCACAAAGGTGTATATAAAGTTAATTCGTTAAAGGGAAATGAACATACAGTCATTGTAGTTGACGATCTCACGTTGGAAATGGATAAAACGTTTGCCGAGACATTTCTCCCACCATCTTTACATAAGCGTATTCTTCATCTATCATAATCTATTTTTCAAAAATAGATAGATGCGCGATGTGTCGTTAAATACACAATATCTAGTCTTATTCGCGCAACGTAGAGCTGTGGTACAAATTGGAGTATTAGCCAATCAAATGTTCCCGAATCAGCGTAAGGAGTTTTTGAAAGTTTATAAAGAAACTACAAGCCAACTTTACAGATATTTGGTTCTGACCTTCACCCGCGAAACACGTTTAGGATGCTTCTAAGAACGAACATATTCCCAAACGAGCCTGAAACGGTGTATATACCAGAATGACAAAGAGGTTAAAGAAATATCGTGAATTGATAAAAATCTATCATCGACTGCTTCGGGCACTGCAGCAGCTGTTTTTCAAAATATTGACTCCGACTTTTTAAAATGCATCTGTGGAAGCTGTCTTAACGTTATAAAATATAATGTACCAGTGAAACCCTCTCAGAAGGCTTGCCTACGCCCTTACAAGAACATAATACGTACACTCGCTCATAAAAGTCAAACTGTAGGGAAGAAAAAACGAATTATTGTATAAAGAGAGGGGTCATTCCTACCAATCTTATTTTCAGTTTTGGGGCCTTCACTAACTAGATTAATATAATGAAGAAAGTGGTAGTGATTCCACACGAGGTGTACGCTTCACTGCAAAGTTCACAGCCCAGACACGGTTCTAGAGCCCCGTAAAAGCAGGCTTAAAAGAATGGAAAGCGAATTGTTAGCCCTATAAAACTGTGGAAAGTCACTTGATGAGAAAAGCTTCTTATACCAAGAAGATCTGCAGAAAATTTTTCATGAGAACGAAAATTATAAGAATCCGATGAGATCCCCGTGGTTATTAGACACAGCTCAGACAACGATGAGCATGGCGACATAGGACCTCGACACGACGTTAGAGCTGACCAGTAATAACGGTGCGCCCCCACAACATATCGAACATGTATTAAAAAGCAGTCTCCCACATACATTGAGGAATATAGGCTTAAGTCTTTATAATCTATTGAGTGAGGACCCCATCATACAGTGGTCCGATACAGGCGAGATCATTGGAAAAGGAACAAAGTTACATGACTCGAATATCGTCGACATCGTCCATGATTTGGTGAGAAAGTGGGATAGGCTCTCACCATCAGGATGGAAGCATATTAAAACAAGACTACAACAAATAAATGTCCCCAAAACATTGATAGGAAATCTGAACAGGTTAAAAGACTTGGAGCATGCCTCGCATGTGCCACAACTGAGAACGCCATCACCCCCAACGGTAGCATCTCTGAAGAGGAAAAGAACAGACCAACCAACAACAGTCAACCATCACCACGTGCCTCTAAAATATGGAAATGGCTAACATATTAAGAAAACGTTATTATGACATTTCTAGCCTGCCTCCTACGGCAGTGTTGATAGACTGTACAGAGGTGTTTATAATGATGGAGTAGGGAAAAAAGATTTTGAGAGGTTTTTGCGGGAGCAGGATGCTTATACACTTCATAAGCTGGTGAGAAAAAGGCTTAAAACAGCCAAGACATCAGCGTCTTCGATTGACTCTATTTGACAGGCCGATTTAACACACATGCAAAGATATTCAGTGTATAACGATGGCTACCACTACATCCTATTCATAATAGATGTGTTCTGTAGATACCTGTGTTTAATTCCTCTAAAAAATAAATCGCCTGAAACAGTTGCTAAAGCCACCAAAACGCTGATGTTGAAAGAAAACAGGATTCCAGGCTATTTTCGTACGGATTTGGGGAAAGAATTTATAGGCCGAGCTTTTCAGAACATGTTGACAGATTTTAATATCAGCTACTACAATAGGAATTCTGTACATAAGGCCTCTTTAGCTGAAAGAGTTCAACGTACCATAAAGGAATGCAGGCATCAATATTTTACACAAAATCACATACAGATATATAGGCATTCAGGATTCACTGGCCTCATCATACAACCGTTCACACCATCGCACGATTGGGACAACACCTGATGAGGTTTTACAAAGAGGTACGCACAAAGAGATGAGAAGAGGTGAGAAGAGATATTCGTAGAACTATGTCACACTCTACACGTCACACTCTACACGTTTCAAAATCAATGATTATGTAAGGTAATTATGAAATGATGATGAAAGTGACATTTTATTTAGGAAAGAACGTGTTTCAAATTGAAAAAAAAATTTGGCAGCAAAGGATCAGGAATGAGAAAAATGTACCTGGTGAAATGGCTAGGATGCCCAGAAAGCTTCAACACCTATATAAAAGCTGATGCAAGAATGAAGCTTAAATAGCGCGCAACATGGCGCCTAACCATTTCTACTTCACACTACCGTCCTCTTCTTCTCTGTCTGTACATTTTGACAACACCTTAGCCAAATTTGTAACAGAACTCCATGGGCCCGTTGAATTGGATCGTGATTCGTAGGAGGTGGGAATATGCGAAATTCAGTTGGACACCCTCTTTTTAATTATTGATTATAAAGAACCCCTTTTTACGGTTATTAGAGACCTTTATGAGTGTGAAAAAGCCAGGGTAACTCTGGATGAAACCATGCGTATCGCCCGGAGTGTGGAGGCCCTGTATTACACTACATTAGTAAAACATGGCCCGGGCCGTTAAGGTGCGCCGAGGATGTTGTGAACACTCTGACACTAAAATCACAAGCCAACAGAAATATTAAAGACAAAAGGCTGTTCAAAATTATAACCTAGTTACGATATGGAGCAGCCCTCCAAAGAGATACCTTTCACGAAGTACAGCAGCATTTGTCCAGCCTAGTGTATCAGCTGAAATTGGAGAAATGGGGCGATGGCTATCCATTCGCAGACGCCTCAAAACATATGCTATATTTACAGCAATATCGTGGAGCATTAGACTTTTGGGGATACTAAAGCGCGCCTGCTTCGTATTGCTCACATTCCCAATCAAGAGGACAGAGCTTGAGCATTACATATGACAAACTACTTACTACTTGTTGAGAGAGGTGGCACTATTTCTGACTCGTCATAGCACATTTCATCCATCCGTGTAGTTCACGATGCTGTAAATCGGAGCTGTCCCTCTTTGACGTGTTCTCAACTCAAGTTTCTATTGAGGACATTGACTTTATTACGATTAACCCGTTAAACACATTTAGTTCCCCGAGTGCTCCTCTAGAATTCGTGATCCCGTGCTCAGGCCCTTACTTTTTGATCCAAGCTATGTGCACATATATGCTAAACAACGTATGGCACATTCAGTGGAAGAGGTTGCGATGAAAAGTACGCTGTATTTCCCGAAACAAACTTTGTACACTCCATATTCAGTCAGTGTGACATACATTTAAATCAGGTCAACATCTCGGCAGGAACTGTGTACTACCACCTACGAGCCTATCTGAAAAATGTGATCAACTTTTCAAAAGAAGCGAAGGACACCTTTTTAACTGCCGAGGGCTATTATCAGGCTAAAGACGAAAGTAGTATAAAGGACAAGTTTAAAAATTCTAAAAAGATGTACGAGTGTTTTGGTCTCCTGCATACAGACTTCACATTCCAGGAGAAGCTGCTTGTGAATGGGATCGATATGAAAATAAAGCTCACTCGCACGAATTCTGAGCTTTATTTAAATCTGGGAGCTGATCAAGAAGAGGGCACAAAGCAGTTGTGGTTCATATTATGGAAACATATCTTCGAGTACGCCGAGTGAAACAAAGTTCGCCAAAACAAATAGAACTTGAAAAACTTTACTACATGCCACAGTAACCTATCCAATTAACAGATTACAGCTCAAACTATACACGGTACCAGCAGTGTTAGCATCGAAACAGATAGAAAACATCGCCCTGGAAGTTCTACCTAAATCGTTATTAATTAGAATTCAGAACCATGCTTCTGTGAATATAAAATATAAAAAGAACGCCTTTAATTTCGAGAATTTCGCCCTTAAAAATATAACTCTATACGTCAATGGCATAGCGTTAGGGGGAACATTGAAAATGGATTATTCATCAGAAGTCGTGTTTCCGCTTTGCTCGAGAGCTTATAGTAATCTTGCATATAATGCCGGTGGTTGTGATGAATTAGGGATTGATGTAACTCAAAAGGAATTC
Organism: Bathynomus jamesi; assembly: GCA_023014485.1. Classification (NCBI taxonomy): domain Eukaryota; kingdom Metazoa; phylum Arthropoda; class Malacostraca; order Isopoda; family Cirolanidae; genus Bathynomus; species Bathynomus jamesi. The sequence goes on from JAJOZX010001086.1 coordinate 120,911, forward strand.
TTCGAGCAATTTAACCTTTACCCTTTTGATATCACCCCGGACTTGTCTGCTAGTGTAAGCACAGACTTAAGTCCAGAGCAGAGTGAAAACATTTCAGTCAGACTCGAATTCTCCAATCCGCTAGACGGTCCTATTAGTGTACTAGTATACATCGAATCACAGGCCTTAATAGAGATCGACATTTTAGGAATGTAATTGCTGACTTTTAAGATGGATGCGAATACACTCCAGAGAGTAATGAATAGTGACCGAATCACACGTTCCAAATTTATCAGTGTGTTTGCGAAGAATGAAACATTGAAGATCCCGACTACGAGAGACTGCGGCGCAATTATTCTAAACACAGATGTTATTGGTGGTGAAGGGATTCATTGGATAGCCATCTACTTTAAAAATAGGGAGCTCATGCACTATTTTAACTCGCCTAGGGATCATCCTTGGAACGACGCTATTATTGTAAAATTTCTCGAACAGATGCATATCCCCGAAATTGTCTGTAATCCTTACCGATTCCATGGATACTTTAGTAATACTTGCGGCATGTACTGCCTTTCATTTCTCTTTCACATGTCACGTGGAAAGGAATTTACAAATTTTTAAAAATTATTCGACCCGTGTCACACTGAGCGGAATGATGAATTGGTATGCAGGCAAAAAAACGATTCCCGTTTGTGCGCACTCGATGTATTGTGTGATGTTTTACACATGTGTATATATATATATATAATTTTTAACTTGAATAATTGCAACAATATTGTGTAAAATATAAGATGTCTCCAATAATGTTAGTTTGTGTACCGTATAAGGATAAACCTTGTGCTCTGTAGTTTATTTAAAATGCAATGGATGCTAATTCTGTAACTAATTTAAGTAAGATATAAAAATTGTACTATTTTATAAAACATTTCTTATGATTCTACCATTCAATAAATTCATGAAAATACACTGCATCTTCTTCTTACCCGAAACACAAGAAAAAGAAAAAAGTTTACATTACTTCGTCGATGATGCAGCAATCACTGGGCCGGGTGTGTTGCAATACTTCAACCTACCTATAGAGGTCACTGTCCATAACTTGCATTTCTTCAAAACTGTTTGGAAAAGATTCTATAACACGATTAAGCTGCTCATCGGTCTTTTAAGGAGAAAGAATATGATTGTAGACAGAAATTTTTAAATGAATTTGATTAGTTCATACATTTTTCTGAATCTTTTTTAATAATAACAAAAATCCGTTTGTTTTTCATCAAAAATACACTCAGAGTACAGATTATATATATATATATATATATATATATATACTCATAAATATTAAATATCAACTTTAGTAATTCTAAAACAGATACTTTAATTTGTAGGAATCGTCTCTCGACGCGGCTATATCACTCGAGTTAGTTGAAATAAATTCGGAATATATACGTAATGTAGAAATTTGAGTCCCCTTTAAAAGAAAATGCAAAGTAATAATAAGCAGTAGGTCTATTCATCACATATACTCTGATACAATCTTTATTGTGTGGACGGATGAATAGCTGGGCATGCTTGACACAGCCTGCGGACACTGGTGCCCGAGCCTCTGACAGATAGCTTTACACTTCAAAATGTGATTATTATGGATTTTCTAAAAATAATTAACACTTGCAAAAGAATCTTAATTATTATAATATTCAATATGATTCCCGCTATTTGCCTATAACATATACTTCCATAAACATTATATATATATATATATACTGTATATATAGGAAGAGAGCGTTACAAGGAGTTATAAGGTGAAGCATCAAAACCCTTCGAACCACTCAGAGAAGTTCGCGGATTGTGGTCCATTTAGGAGAAAATGACGAATAACTTCACATTTCAAAATGAACTTGAGGATTTTTATAAAATTAATTAATAGAAATATCAGAACAGTACTTTTACCATAATATTGAAGGTCTTTGCTAAAATATTAATTATTAATTATATTAATTAGTTATTATTAAATGACAGTAACCTATGATTTAAAAATGAGGACACCTGCTATTTTAATGAAACATTTTACAACAGTGTAATGAGCTGAAAATATATTATTACAGTCCCTCCACTGTACAGGTACAGTGCTTACAAGAAGTCTCACGCTTCTGTCTCGTCCCAAGCTAGTCTGTTAGGTATAAAATGGGCGGTCCTTATGGCAGCGGAGGTGTGTTCGGATTGGTGCACATAACTGCTCTAACACAATCAATGACGTCCATTATTACGTCACTTCTGCTACATTTTAGTGTTTAAAATACAAATGATTAAGTAGCAGAATGGAGCAAGTTTCGGGATGTTGGGATGGTTATGGAGCAATCCTAGTCATCATAATATTAGCTGGGCATTACATTATACCGTCTCAATATACTCTGTAGAGTGTACACTATAGAGAACGACTAATTCGGCAAATATCCCAAATCATGGCATGATACCTAAGTTATTTTGACGCAGCTCTAAATTATTTGCTCAAATGCAATTGTTGATATTAAGTAATTGTTGGGAATTGTTGTCAATATTGTTGTTTGTGAAATATATCCTACGTGAAGAATCTAATGACCAAATTCCTCAGTGAGCCTCTCACGCGCTCGCATTTCGAGGAAGTCACGGTCGTCTAACTAATAGATAGTTTATCCATTGTTTTAAGTGGTAACCTATTAAACGAACTATGTTAAACCTATTCCATCTTATGAAGGTCATTAGTCTAAAACAGTGGTATTCAAACTTTTTCCTTGCGCACCCCTTTAGTTGGTTTTTTTATTATGGCGTCCCTCCTCCCCCTCAGTTTCCAAAATAAAAATGTTATTATACAATTTACACAGAACATGAAGCTATCAAACGATCTTTATTTACGACCACCTAATTATTATTATATATATATATATACATATATATATATATATATATATCATAGCATTTTAATTATACAATTTACATTTTACACAACTCAAGCAATTTACACAAATTTTAACTCAGGCAAATATTAGAATCTAATACAGTTAATTAGAAATCGTCTGAGCTTTTAAAATATATATTTTAAATACTTACAAGTAATTAATGCGATGGGTGGGACTGTTTGTCACTAGAAATTTGTTCTATTTGCGGACGAACATTTGTGAGTGCCATTATGAGGGAAGCTTCTGGATGTAGGCGGTTTCTTTCTTTCGACTTGATAGCCGTCAGTGCCGAAAATCCCTTTTCACATAAATAGGTGGAAGGGAATGGAAGTAGTTTGTTGATAGCAAATTCACTTAATTCTTTGTATTCAATATGAGCCAATTTCCAAAACTCGGAGACAGAAAAGTCATTGAATTTATGTTTAAGTGAGCTGTCAGCTGCCAATTCAATCAATTGTTCTTTTAAACGAGCGGGAAGCTCCGCATTAGACACAGCAAGGTTCGAAAACGGATTCGTTATCCATTTACTTTGTGGGGAATCTCTATTAATACATGAAAAGTAATGCAAAAATGATTCACGAAGGCTCACTAAATGCTGCTTTATAATATTCATAACTGAATCACTGACAAGAAACTCGTTTTCGTGAGAGAATTCGCTGAATATTTGGAAAGATGTGGTATTATTGTCTTCTATGCACTTTATCCAGTATAAAACTTTCCCATAAAATCCCTTGAACATTTCTTGTGCCTGCAATATATTTTTGTCATACCCCTGAAGTTGAAGATTAAGTTCGTTTAATTTAGTGAATATATCTGCCAAATAATTCAGTTTACAAAGCCACTCCTCATTTTCTATAAATTTTAATAAGTCTGAATTTCGGCTAAGTAAACTTCTCATTTCATTCCTAAGTTCAAAAAGTCGTGTTAATACCTTTCCTCGTGAGAGCCAGCGCATTTCAGTGTGCAAAAGCAACTGAGTATGATTTTTGCCCATCTCCTCACAAAGAATTTTAAAGAGGTGTGAATTCACTGCTCGAGACTTGATATAATTTACTATTTTTACAGCATCGTACGATTCGTACTAATTTGTACCAATATCGGGTAATTTAATAATAATTTAAATAAAATATTAAAATATAAAAATATAAAATAATTAATATTAAATAATTTAATAATAACTTGTACCAATGTTGAGTTAAATTTATAATTAAATATTAATATTATAAATAAATTATTATAATATATATTTTCAAAAAGATTTAAAGATAGATGATAATTATAATTGTATAAATTCATTTTATAATTGATTAACCAACTTGCTTGTTTTTGCAGCAGAGCTTCTGTACCCTCAGGAAACCCCTCGTGTACCCTCAGGGTTACGCGTGCCCCGGTTTGACCACCACTGGTCTAAAGCAAGACTGGTGGGCCGTGAATCAGAGAAATTTGCATTTGATTTGTTCATCGTAATTATTACGTAATATAGTGTATATATAGTATATATAAGAGTTTATTGGTAGCATATCATATGACAATTCCCATAAACATGTGATGACCTCGATGTTGCCAGTTTTCATTTTTTTCCTGAAACTATTACCTTCTCCTAGTTTGTTTCAACAATGCATATATTATCGTCTCCACGAGCGTAGACATTGCAAGAAAAGATTCTAACTAAGGATAAGTAAAGTTCTTTCATGGTCAAAATATATACTTTTATAGATGTCAAACATAAAAATATAATAAAATTCTATATTAACATAAATATATATTCGATACACATTTACGTCATGGCTTTAACATCAGTATTTCGTATAGCTTCCTCCAGCATCAATAATTTCTTGCAATCGTTGCGGCATAGAAGAGTCCAGATTGTAGGGAATGTTTGGTGTTCGGCGTAAGCTCTCCCAACTATTCCTCGTGTAAGCTAAAAGTGCTTCAAATGTTCTTTCATTGCGTTGCTCCCATTCGTTAATCATTATTGCCCAAAGGTTTTCAATCGGATTCAAATCAGGAGAACGTGGTGGCAGAATTAGATTAATAATCTCTGGGTGATCTTCGTACCACGCTCTCACAACGTTACTCCTATGAATGGGACTGTTATCTTCCATTAAGTAAAATGGTTCCGGTGCTGGAACCAGATACGCACGAACACTGGGTAGCAGCACCTCTTCCAGTATCTGGCAATATTGCTGTCCAGTAAAGCGTCCATCTACTTGAGTCAATTCTCCGACACCATAGCCAGACATCCAGCCCCACACACCGAGATTGATGTGACCACTACGTTTGCTAGGGAAAACATTTCCTTCTTCATAGCTTTTTCCGCGCTGCCTCCAACAATGCAGGGAACCATGACAATTTGTTGAAAATGTTTTTTCGTCACAGTACACAACTTTTCTCCAGAATTCTTCCTCCTGCTGCAAGTATTGCAAGGCAAATCCCATCCGCGCCTCTTTATGCTCAATCGTCAATGCAGGTTTTATAGCTGGACGGCGAGAAAAATACCCTGCCTCGTGATGTCTGTTGTTCACTGTATTTGCGCTATAACGAAGGTTCAGGTGTCTGTAAATATGCGTCGCTGGAACAAACGAATGCTCTCTGGCATGATTAACAATCGCAGCATCTTCCTCTTGAGATGTTGAACGCGGAGGACCAGACCTCGGCAAAGTAGCGATTGAGTTTTCTGCTTCATACCGATGAATCCACCGTTCCACAGTATAATCATATTTTATTTCCATAACTACTCATGACTACTCTGTCATAGTAAATAACCTTATTATGATTTAGGTAGTAGTGGTAATTCTGAGTGGCGGCCTCTAGCCACATACGTTAAATCTATCAGTGCGTCTAAGATCAGACTCTTCTGTTTCTGTTAATTCATTGTTAGTTTAAGGTATTTTGCTCTTTGTCTTTCTAGGTCTAGGGCATTAAAATAAATATTTGAGTTTGTGTTTAGCATTTCCTCCTCCCTTCGTAATTCCCCACCCAACCTCGTTTCCTTCGACCTAGCAACGCTTACCTCCATCCTCATTCCACTTCCTTCATTAAACCTATTATCGCTTTTACTGTCCCTTCCTTCCATCCTTCAATGCCAGCGTTCTTAAACCTAGCACGTAAATTATATAATATGGAATCTAACACCTTAGATCTCTACGCATTCATGTTACTTGAAGACGCCTGTGTCTTAGGGGAATCTAAGTGTTGGGAGTTGGCTTGAGGAGTAGTCTATAGATTATTACAGATGACCTTGAACGCTCCAACTATTTAAAAATTATTATTTATTACGCACATCATATTGCATAATACACACATGAATTTAAGTATCTCTTACACCGTTAGAGCAATTATGTGCACCAATCCGAACACACCTCGGCTGCCATAAGGACCGCCCATTTTATACCAAACAGACTAGCTTGGGACGAGACAGAGGCGCGAGACTTCTTGTAAGCACTGTACATAAAATTTTTATACTTATATTTCAACTGTAGATTCTCCCGCTGGATCAAATGGATCGTCATTGGAGATGTCAGCAAGGGTTTGGTTGAAAATAATTCGTCCCGATCGGCTGCATTTAAAAGACTAATTGTAGCACCGGCGTTAGGGCACCCCTCTTTATATAACGCCGGTAAAGTGTAAATTTGTTGTGTCTGGCTGGGATTGTCCATGACGGAAGGGATGTGTGTTTATTCAGTGGTAAAATAAATGCTGTGAGTTCCGGCTGAAAATACTTCCTTTTATATGCATGAACCTCAATTGTAGCAGCTCTTAGAAAAATAATAGCCGATTCGTAAGCTTTCTGATTGGATATCATTGTAACTGGGCGTGGCTGTATCATATGTGTGTGCCAATCAGTTATCATGGAGCCAAAGCTACGGGCCCACGCTTTGGGCATTGAAGTTCTGATTGGACACCTTCACGAATAATGAAAGTGTCTTTATCAAATTTGGCTTATTCACTCCACAGATATCTTCAGTTTTTTCAGAGAGGTCGTAGGCGAGTAAAATTATATTGTAATTAAAAACTTATTTGTGTTTGAATTTCAACGTAAAAATGAACATTATTTAGCTTGTTTAAAAAATTTTAAACATAAATTAAACGTTTTTAAGAGAGAAGTTTTGAGTGATTTATTATTATTATTATTATTATTATTATTTTTATTATTATTTTAAACAAAGTTGGTGAAATAGAAAATCAAATTTGGAATCTTCAGATTTCTAAGTATTATATTTGTTTCAGTTTAAAAATGCCGAATTTAGAGTTTAGAGGGAAAAAAGCTTGTGTGTGAGTCCAAGAGGAAGCCTAACCTGGCGCGCAGATCCACAAAAATCACAATTTTGGAACCCTATACACTCGTGCAGCAAACATCACACTGCTCAAATGCTGTCCCTCATTCTACTCTCGCATTTGATTAGTCGATTGATTGTATACATTTATTTCAAATACTTTGAAAATTTCCTCCTTGGTAATTAGAAGGAGTATAACACACCCTGTACAGAATATTTGCGTTTGAAATTCTTTCTAATGCGAGAGGAGAATGAGGGACTATATGACATTAAATTGAAAAAACAATATATACAGGATCACAAGAAGGAAAATGTTTCTTTTTCTTTTTCTGTATGTGGCTAACAACTATTCCATTAATATCTATATATATATATAATATATATTATATATATATATATATATATATATATATATATATATGTATATTTAGATATTAATGGAATCGATGTTAGCCACATAAAGAAAAAAAGAAAAAGAAACATTTTCCTCCTTGTGATCCTGTATATATAGTTTTTTCAATTTAATGTCATATGGTCCCTCTTTCTCGTCTCGCATTAGAAAGAATTCCAAACGCAAATATTCTGTACAGGGTGTGTTATAAAACAGATTAAGGCTTCATTTAATTATTATCCTACAATGAGGGTAGCAAGGCGCTCATGTCAGATGAATGCGGCCCATTGCGCTAATTTCCGAATTATTATCATTATTATTATTATTATTATATGATATTATGATTATTATTATTATTATTATTATTATGATTATTATTATTATTATTATTATTATGATTATTATTATTATTATTATGATTATTATTATTATTATTATTACCAGCACTATGTTGAGTTGATGCCTTCCCGGTAGCTTAGCGGTTTCTGTCTCTGACTCTGGTTCGGTCACGGTTGCTGTCGTCTGGGTTGGGTTGGGCCTGCCACTCACCCTGTTACTACTCGATGATTTTAACAAGTGTAAAGCCGAAATCATACTCCTTTTTTAAATATAGTATTTTCCTCTTTTAAGATAATCAAATAAATATTTCGCACTTTCATGTTACTACACTGAAATTGACAATAAACATTATGAACATTCTATACAGCAGAAGAATACACACTTTAAACGAAGGATATATATACATTAAAAAATTACTATTTAAACATCAGAAATAGTACAGGAAAAATCCATATACACATTTATATTAAATAATGAAATTTTAACACATAAAATATATAGAAAATAAACATACGTTCAAAAATTATATATAAACATAAAAAAAAGTACAGGTGAAATCTATATACATATTTATATGAAATAATAAAATTTTAATATACATGAAGTATATAGAAAGACATTTGTGTGCATTAGGAAGCAGAGAAAGGCTAATTGCGGTCTCCAGTAAGATGGTTATCTAATTTCTGTAAATTCATTTACTTGTATGTTTTGGGCTTATCGCAGACGCATGTCATTTTTCACCTTACCGGTCATTAATGATTTTCTTTCAAATGATATCACACATTTTCGTTAATGTCCCTTAAATGTACTTTAGTTGTACGTTTTGAGCTTAATGAGTATACAAATTTTTAAAAATTATTCAATCCATGGAACACAAGATTCGTTCTTAACGGTACACAAGTTAACATTATTGGAGAACTTTTTCACATAAAAGTGATTCATACGTGTATATATATATATATATATATATATATATGGTGTTCTAACAAGGTGAAAACATTTGTCTCTAGCTCCACATCGAAATTACTGCAATATTTTTAATATTATTTACAAGATTCAGTGAGAGTCGGACCACCGACCACAAAGTCATCATAGTAAAACGGTGTTACCAGATATCACTATTGAAAGTATGATACAAATACTACACAAAGAAATCAGTATTGGGTGTGAAAAGATATATATATATATATATATATAATATATATATATATATATATATATATTATAAGATTTCATAAAGACAAAAAGAAAGATGATATATTGTCCAAGGGTTAGTTAGCCTCTTTCGTAACTATGAGGTTATATGATGCAAAGAAACTTTAACTTTACGGGGAAATCTCTTTAATAATGATAAATAATACATATACAAAATCAATATAAAAATTAAATTTTAGCACTAATTGCAACAGTGATAAATGGAAGGATATATATATATATATATATATATATATATATATACACTAGGTCAAATGGCTGGTTGTGCCTGCTGGCAGTTATGCCAGACGGCACTGCCTTCTAAGCCATCTGGCTGATTAAGACCTTCTAAGCCATGTGCAAAGAGCAAGCGTTTTATTATGCGTCTGGCGGCCCAGGCGAAAGGATGCCTTCTCTCTCCTCTCTTAGGTTAAGGTTTACCTTCTTAAGTTAGGGATACCCCTTTCGGGGGTAAACCCTCCTCCATTCTCCCCCAAAGTTATGGTTTACCTTCTTAGGTTAGGGTCATTCCCTTTGGTGGGAGGTCATCCTCCATCTCCCCACAAAGCTTCCCACCTTCATGCAACTTCTGGGTTACCCCCACCCCCTTGTTGCATAACCCTCCTCCCCCATTACCTCTTCCCCCTTCATGCAACTTAGGAGGGGTTACTCCTACCCTTGTTGCATAACCCCACCCATTTGCAACATTACCCCTACCACCTTTGCAACATTGGTGAACATTGCAATTGCATATGCACTCGAACATTTTGCGGCCATGCTACTTCCGTACATTTTTACTCCAGACATGACGGCCATCATGAAAACCATATTTTCTTCAATGTTTCTCCACACTCTTAGGATCGCCAGCCAGTCCGGAATACATTTGTCAGAGTTATCCCACTGTATTGATTGGAATAATACTTCAATTTTGCTTCACTCAAGCAACATTGTTGATGGAAATATTCTCTAGTCTGCCATTATTCAACTTGCATGTAATTTCAACATTAGCCTGGGCCTTTTATCGCTTGATCCTGTTGTTTTGAATTCGTTCACAACGGATTTAGACAAGCGGGGCAAAGTGCTAAAACTCTGGTAGCTTTTCCTTATAAATTTGTATGCTCCCCCCACAAATTTGGCTTTTATTTATTTATTTTTTTGTGACCTATATATACAGTCTCGAACTTGTTATTTATTTCAGTATTCCTGAGGATGTCATTAGACGAAAGCGCTTGAGCACCATTCTGTTTCCTTTTTCCTTCGTGTTATTTTCATCATAAATATTATTCACGTGTTACTTTCGTGAAATAATTTTCATATATATATATATATGAAAATGAAATGAAAATAAAAAGGTTATTGACTGACCATAGTCCATATGACAAATATTATTAATACAATTACAGTCCACATACTAAGGATAGAAATATATACAGTTGATTAGAAATAATACAGTAATAATATATATATATATATTTGAACGATAAGGCGGTAAGGCGGGATATATTTTAATTTCGGAACAGTCACATTGAAACAAGAGAGAGAGAGTTCCACTCGGGGAAGTTCCTGTTATTTAACTGTTCATTTTTTTAACTATTTTCTCGGTAGTAGAAAAATAGATAGAAGAGCATCAGACTCTTAACCTCTTTCGTAACAGGTATAAGGTTATATGATGTGTTTTTATAAAAGAAATTGTGTTTTATAAGATTTTATAAAGACAAAAAGAAAGATGATACATTGTTCGAGGGTTAGTTAGTCTCTTTCGTTTCAACTATGAGGTTATATGATGCAAAGAAACTTTAATTTCACGGGGAAATCTCTCCAATAATGATAAATTACATATATACAAAATCAATATAAAAATTAAATTTTAGCACTAATTGATATAGTGATAAATGGAAGGATATATATATATATATATATATATATATATATATATACACACACTAGGCCAAATGGCTGATTGGGCCTGCTGGCAGTTATGCCAGACGGCACTGCCTTCTAAGCCATCTGGCTGATTAAGACCTTCTAAGCCATGTGCAAAGACCAAGCGTTCTATTATGTGTCTGGCGGTCCAGGCGAAAGGATGCCTTTTTTCTCCTCTCTTAGGTTAAGGTTTACCTTCTTAGGTTAGGGATACCCCTTTGGGGGGTAAACCCTCCTCCATTCTCTCCCAAAGTTATGGTTTAACTTACTTCTTAGATTAGGGTCATCCCCTTTGGTGGGAGGTCATCCTCCCTCTCCCCACAAAGCTTCCCACCTTCATGCAACTTCCGGGTTACCCCCACCCCTTTTTGCATAACCCTCCTCTCCCATTACCTCCTCCCCGTTCATGCAACTTAGGAGGGGTTACTCCTACCCTTGTTGCATAAACACCACCTTTTTGCAACATTACCCCTACCCCCTTTGGAACATTGATGAACATTGCAATTGCATATGCACTCGAACATTTTGCAGCCATGCTACTTCCGTACACTTTTATTCCAGACATGACACCACCATCATGAAAGCCATATTTTCTTCAATGTTTCTCCACACTCTTAGGATCGCCAGCCAGTCCGGAATACATTTGTCAGAGTTATCCCACTGTATTGATTGGAATAATGCTTCAATTTTGCTTCACTCAAGCAACATTGTTAATAGAAATATTCTCCAGTCTGCCATTATTCAACTTGCAAATAATTTCAACATTAGCCAGGGCCTTTTATCGCTTGATCTTGTTGTTTTGAATTCGTTCACAACGGATTTAGACAAGCGGGGCAAAGTGCTAAATCTCTGGTAGCATTTCCTTATAAATTTGTATGCTCCCCCCACAAATTTTGTTTTTATTTATTTATGTTTTTGTGACCTATATATACAGTCTCGAACTTGTTATTTATTTCAGTATTCCTAAGGATGTCATTAGACGAAAGCGCTTGAGCACCATTCTGTGTTTCCTTTTTCCTTCGTGGTTATTTTCATCATAAATATTATTCACGTGTTACTTTCGTGAAATAATTTCCATATACATATATATATATATATATATATATTTGAAAATAAAATGAAAATAAAAAGGTTTATTGACTGACTATAGTCCATATGACAAATATTATTAATGCAACGACAGTTCACATACTAAGGATAGAAATATATACAGTTGATTGAACGATAAGGTGGTATATATTTTAATTTCGGAACAGCCACATAGATCAAAAGAGATAGAGTTCCTCTCGGGGAAGTTCCTGTTATTTAACTGTTCATTTTTTAACTAATCTCTCGGTAGTAGAAAAATAGATAGAAAAGCATCAGACTCTTAACCTCTTTCGTAAGAGGTATAAGGTTATATGATGTGTTTTATAAGATTTTATAAAGACAAAAAGAAAGATGATATATTGTTCGAGGGTTAGTTAGCCTCTTTCGTAACAACTATGAGGTTATATGATGCAAAGAAACTTTAACTTTAAGGGGGAAGTCTCTTTAATAATGATAAATAATATATATACAAAATCAATATAAAAATTAAATTTTAGCACTAAGGGATATAGTGATAAATGGAAGGATATATATATATATATATATATATATACACACTAGGCTAAATGGATGGTTGTGCCTGCTGGCAGTTATGCCAGACGGCACTGCCTTCTAAGCCATCTGGCTGATTAAGACCTTCTAAGCCATGTGCAAAGACCAAGCGTTTTATTATGCGTCTGGCGGGCCAGGCGAAAGGATGCCTTTTCTCTCCCCTCTTAGGTTAAGGTTTACCTTCTTAGGTTAGGGATACCCCTTTGGGGGTAAACCCTCCTCCATTCTCCCCCAAAGTTATGGTTTAACTTCTTAGGTTAGGGTCATCCCCTTTGGTGGGAGGTCATCCTCCCTCTCCCCACAAAGCTTCCCACCTTCATGCAACTTCTGGATTACCCCCACCCCCTTGTTGCATGACACTCCTCCCCCATGCAACTTGGGAGAGGTTACTCCTACCCTTGTTGCATAACCCCCACCCATTTCCAACATTACCCCTACCACCTTTGCAAAATTGATGAACATTGCAATTGCATATGCACTCGAACATTTTGCGGCCATGCTAATTCCGTACACTTTTACTCCAGACATGACACCCCCATCAGGAAAGCCATATTTTCTTCAATGTTTCTCCACACTCTTAGGATCGCCAGCCAGTCCGGAATACATTTGTCAGTTATCCCACCGTATTGATTGGAATAATGCTTCAATTTTGCTTCACTCAAGCAACATTGTTAATGGAAATATTCTCGAGTCTGCCATTATTCAACTTGCAAATAATTTCAACATTAGCCAGTGCCTTTTATCGCTTGATCCTGTTGTTTTGAATTCGTTCACAACGGATTTAGACAAGCGGGGCAAAGTGCTAAAACTCTGGTAGCTTTTCCTTATAAATTTGTATGCTCCCCCCACAAATTTTGTTTTTATTTATTTATTTTTTGTGACCTATATATACAGTCTCGAACTTGTTATATATTTCAGTATTCCTAAGGATGTCATTAGACGAAAGCGCTTGAGCACCATTCTGTGTTTCCTTTTTCCTTCGTGGTTATTTTCATCATAAATATTATTCACGTGTTACTTTCGTGAAATAATTTTCATATATATATATATATATATATATATATATATATATATATATATATATGAAAATGAAATGAAAATAAAAGGTTTATTGACTAACTATATAGTCCATATGACAAATATTATTAATACAATGACAGTTCACATACTAAGGATAGAAATATATACAGTTGATTAGAAATAGTACAGCAATAATAATATATATATATATACCTTACCTTATGTTGTTTCGTGTGTTGGTCTCTCTTCACACGGAGGTCAAGCTGGTGGCCCCGCCTCTATATATATATATATATATATATATATATATATATGCACTAAAATCACAGAATAACACGTGATCTTATTAATAAGCAAACAACCACAGGGAAAAGGAAAAGGAAACACGAAGTCCGAGCGCTTTCGTGATATATTCACATCTTCTCCTTGAAGATGTGAATATATCACGAAAGCGCTCGGACTTCGTGTTTCCTTTTCCTTTTCCCTGTGGTTGTTTGCTTATATATATATATATATATATATATATATTATATATATATATATTTGAACGATAAGGCGGTATATATTTTAATTTCGGAACAGTTACATAGAAAAAGGAGAGAGATAGAGTTCCACTCGGGGAAGTTCCTGTTATTTAATTAACTGTTCATTTTTTAACTATTCTCTCGGTAGTAGAAAAATAGATAGAAAAGCATCAGACTCTTAACTTCTTTCGTAACAGGTATAAGGTTATATTATGTATGAGAATAAAAACCCACTCTAATAGACAGAGTTTATTTCCACGACAGTTTCGACGCCCACTGGCATCCTCCTCGGGTGGATACAGAAACACAAATGAAACAAAACAAGAGGGAAAAACAGTTCAGGGATCGACCGTTAAGAAATTCGCACCTAGGTTGGATTCCATTCTCTCGAGACAGGAGGGGCATTTTCATTAAGTACATTCGCACAAATTTTAAAACTATCTTCCTGTTCTAAACATACAGATTCTATTATTTTTACATAATTATTACATTTATAATTAAATTTATTACATTTAATATTGCATAATTATTAATTACAGAAATTATAAATTTATTATTACATTGGTTATTACATTGTTGTTTATTATACAGAAATTATAAACCGAAAAACGAATGAAAAAACGAATGAAAAAGGCGATTAGGAAATAATCCAGAGACCATTGAGAAATTCGCACCTAGGTTAGATATCGTTCTCCCGAAACCAGAAGGGCATTTTATTACAGGGTCAGCTTATAACTACATTTCCACAAATTAAAAATATCTTCTTGTTCTATACATACAGATCCTAATGTTTGACATAATTACTGCATATATTTATTTCCACATTAATTACTTCCATTATTACATTTACTAAAAGCGAGTAAGGAAACATTCCAATCCAGAGACATTTAAGAAATTCACACTTAGGTTCGAACACGTTCCCACGACTCCGTAAGGGATTTATTGACCAAGAATCTCATTAAAGGGTCTAACTTATAAGTACCTTCGCACAAATTAAAATTATCTACTTTTTCTATACACACAGATTCTATTATTTTTCTTTTGACATAATTATTACATTTATAAAGTACCTTACTTGATTCCCAATCTATAGCATGATTATTTTGGCTAGCGTGATAAAAAATGGCATTATTAGTATTACAACTTCTGAAGGCATATTTGTGTTCTTTGATACGGGTTTCAATATTTCTTCCAGTTTCTCCCACGTATACTAAATCACAACTTTTACAGGGAATGCTGTAGACACAGGCTTGTTCCTCTTTTGCAACGTTATTCCTAACCAATTTACTTTTCACGGTAGACGAATATTTGAACGCCAAAGCAAACTTAAATTCTTTCGTCAACGGTTTTACTCTTTCTAAGCCGGCAATGTAAGGCAAACTCACATATTGTTTTTGGTTAACTGAAGGTTCCCGAGGGGCATAAAAAGATTTTATGGCTTTAAAATACGCC
The DNA here is from genome assembly GCA_023014485.1 of Bathynomus jamesi. Classification (NCBI taxonomy): domain Eukaryota; kingdom Metazoa; phylum Arthropoda; class Malacostraca; order Isopoda; family Cirolanidae; genus Bathynomus; species Bathynomus jamesi. Next base: position 136,578 of record JAJOZX010001086.1, read on the forward strand.
TTTCTGATAAACCACTCAGGATATTTTAAATCCTTAAAAATGTTCCAAATCTTTGAATTTTCCGGATCCAGCAAATGTGGGCTACAAATCCTGAGTGCTCTTAGAAACATGGAAGAAATAATTGAGCTTTTAACCCTTCATCATGATATGAAAAATAATGAATGTACGAATTACAATGAGTAGGTTTTCTATAGACCGTGAAATTGGGCTTTCCGCTTTCGTTAATGACCAAAACATCTAGAAAAGGTAATTGTTTGTCGTTCTCCCATTCATATTTAAATTTAATAGAGGGAACAAGATTATTAATGACTGAAAGAAAGTGTCAAAGTTGTTCCAGTGGTCAGGCCAAAATGAGAAAATATCATCTACATAACGAAACCAAATTAGATTCCTGGGACATATTGTTTGCAACAATTCCGACTCATAATACTCCATATATAATGTACTCAGTATTGGGGATAAAGGGGACCCCATTCCCATACCAAAACGTTGCAAATAAAATTCTTCACCGAAGGAGAAGGCATTATTGGTGACACAGAGTTTTATCAGTTCTAAAAATACAGATGTGGGCATGCCTAGTTCTACGTTACATGTTGGCAATTTTCTATCTAAAAAACTAAGTACATCATCAATGGGAACTTTCGTAAACAAGGACTCAACATCAAAACTTATCATTCTTCCCCGTTTTAAATCTAAGGACATAACTTTGTTAATAAAGTCACAGGAATTAGTGATGTGCGAGCCTGAAAATTTACCAACTAATGGGGATAATTTATCTGCAAGAAATTTAGATAACCTGTAACTAAGGAACCCCTGTGTGAAATAATGGGACGGAGTGGTATATTAATCTTATGGGTTTGGGTAGGCCGTAAATGTGGGGGAGTTTGGGGTTAATCTGTAGAAATCTTTTAGGATCAATCGCCGGGACATCTTTTAATAAGTTCCTGATGGTTTTGTTGAATTCGGCAGAAAGACGCTTTAGGGGGGACGATCTCACTTTGGTGTAGGTGAATTCATCACTAAGTAACGCTTCCATTTGTTGTTTATAATCACACTTGTCCAAAATAACCACAGTGTTACTTTTGTCCGCTTTAGTGACAAATATTGCTTCATTCTTCCTGAGCTTGTCTAAAGCTAACCGGAATCTTTTGGGAATAGAGTCCAATGAGTTGAAATGTTCCAGAAACTTGCTCAGAATCAAACCATTTAAACACGGAATATCCACCCTGGAATTAACTACGGAAGACACAAAATCTAAAACAATGTTTTATCGGGTTTAAGCGCAAACGACAGCCCTAAATTAAGAACTTCCTTTTCGGATTTGGACAAGACATATGTCGATAAATTTAAAACGGAACCTTCCACCGCACACTTTGACCAAGCACTTTCATCACATAAATAGGATAGCTTTCTGTTAAGTCGTTGTTCAGTGCGTCTAGTCTCCACGTCGCATTTATAATCTGCAGTTTCAAACAGCGCCACAAGTAGTTCACACGACACATGCGATTTAAGGACGCGTAGACAATTTCTTAGTTTGAAATACGTATGGTCAATTTCTCTTTTAACACATGGAATACGTTCCTTCAAAATTTCCCTGGCAAAATTCGGAAACGGTGTATGGTCCTTCCTGAAGGTAAACGGTATCAAGGACTTCGGGCACACTTGCTCCACTAAACACTCTTGCAGAACTTGAGTTGCAGCTTCTTGGTCTTCACAGCCACTAGTGTTTTTCATATAGACGATAGGAAGATATAAGTTGGGGAAAGGTGACTAAGAAGAAGGCGAATAGATGGCGTCTGATCGTGGGATCCATAATAAATGCAAAAAACTTCACTTTTTTACGTGAAGGTCAAAATATGAGAATAAAAACCCACTCTAATAGACAGAGTTTATTTCCACGACAGTTTCGACGCCCACTGGCATCCTCCTCGGGTGGATACAGAAACACAAATGAAACAAAACAAGAGGGAAAAACAGTTCAGGGATCGACCGTTAAGAAATTCGCACCTAGGTTGGATTCCATTCTCTCGAGACAGGAGGGGCATTTTCATTAAGTACATTCGCACAAATTTTAAAACTATCTTCCTGTTCTAAACATACAGATTCTATTATTTTTACATAATTATTACATTTATAATTAAATTTATTACATTTAATATTGCATAATTATTAATTACAGAAATTATAAATTTATTATTACATTGGTTATTACATTGTTGTTTATTATACAGAAATTATAAACCGAAAAACGAATGAAAAAACGAATGAAAAAAGGCGATTAGGAAATAATCCAGAGACCTGTTAAAAGAGAAATTGACCATACGTATTTCAAACTAAGAAATTGTCTACGCGTCCTTAAATCGCATGTGTCGTGTGAACTACTTGTGGCGCTGTTTGAAACTGCAGATTATAAATGCGACGTGGAGACTAGACGCACTGAACAACGACTTAACAGAAAGCTATCCTATTTATGTGATGAAAGTGCTTGGTCAAAGTGTGCGGTGGAAGGTTCCGTTTTAAATTTATCGACATATGTCTTGTCCAAATCCGAAAAGGAAGTTCTTAATTTAGGGCTGTCGTTAACGCTTAAACCCGATAAAAACATTGTTTTAGATTTTGTGTCTTCCGTAGTTAATTCCAGGGTGGATATTCCGTGTTTAAATGGTTTGATTCTGAGCAAGTTTCTGGAACATTTCAACTCATTGGACTCTATTCCCAAAAGATTCCGGTTAGCTTTAGACAAGCTCAGGAAGAATGAAGCAATATTTGTCACTAAAGCGACCAAAAGTAACACTGTGGTTATTTTGGACAAGTGTGATTATAAACAAAAAATGGAAGCGTTACTTAGTGATGAATTCACCTACACCAAAGTGAGATCGTCCCCCCTAAAGCGTCTTTCTGCCGAATTCAACAAAACCATCAGGAACTTATTAAAAGATGTCCCGGCGATTGATCCTAAAAGATTTCTACAGATTAACCCCAAACTCCCCCACATTTACGGCCTACCCAAAACCCATAAGATTAATATACCACTCCGTCCCATTATTTCACACAGGGGTTCCTTAGTTACAGGTTATCTAAATTTCTTGCAGATAAATTATCCCCATTAGTTGGTAAATTTTCAGGCTCGCACATCACTAATTCCTGTGACTTTATTAACAAAGTTATGTCCTTAGATTTAAAACGGGGAAGAATGATAAGTTTTGATGTTGAGTCCTTGTTTACGAAAGTTCCCATTGATGATGTACTTAGTTTTTTAGATAGAAAATTGCCAACATGTAACGTAGAACTAGGCATGCCCACATCTGTATTTTTAGAACTGATAAAACTCTGTGTCACCAATAATGCCTTCTCCTTCGGTGAAGAATTTTATTTGCAACGTTTTGGTATGGGAATGGGGTCCCCTTTATCCCCAATACTGAGTACATTATATAGGAGTATTATGAGTCGGAATTGTTGCAAACAATATGTCCCAGGAATCTAATTTGGTTTCGTTATGTAGATGATATTTTCTCATTTTGGCCTGACCACTGGAACAACTTTGACACTTTCTTTCAGTCATTAAATAATCTTGTTCCTTCTATTAAATTAAATATGAATGGGAGAACGACAAACAATTACCTTTTCTAGATGTTTTGGTCATTAACGAAAGCGGAAAGCCCAATTTCACGGTCTATAGAAAACCTACTCATTGTAATTCGTACATTCATTATTTTTCATATCATGATGAAGGGGTTAAAAGCTCAATTATTTCTTCCATGTTTCTAAGAGCACTCAGGATTTGTAGCCCACATTTGCTGGATCCGGAAAATTCAAAGATTTGGAACATTTTTAAGGATTTAAAATATCCTGAGTGGTTTATCAGAAAGGCGTATTTTAAAGCCATAAAATCTTTTTATGCCCCTCGGGAACCTTCAGTTAACCAAAAACAATATGTGAGTTTGCCTTACATTGCCGGCTTAGAAAGAGTAAAACCGTTGACGAAAGAATTTAAGTTTGCTTTGGCGTTCAAATATTCGTCTACCGTGAAAAGTAAATTGGTTAGGAATAACGTTGCAAAAGAGGAACAAGCCTGTGTCTACAGCATTCCTGTAAAAGTTGTGATTTAGTATACGTGGGAGAAACTGGAAGAAATATTGAAACCCGTATCAAAGAACACAAATATGCCTTCAGAAGTTGTAATACTAATAATGCCATTTTTATCACGCTAGCCAAAATAATCATGCTATAGATTGGGAATCAAGTAAGGTACTTTATAAATGTAATAATTATGTCAAAAGAAAAATAATAGAATCTGTGTGTATAGAAAAAGTAGATAATTTTAATTTGTGCGAAGGTACTTATAAGTTAGACCCTTTAATGAGATTCTTGGTCAATAAATCCCTTACGGAGTCGTGGGAACGTGTTCGAACCTAAGTGTGAATTTCTTAAATGTCTCTGGATTGGAATGTTTCCTTACTCGCTTTAGTAAATGTAATAATGGAAGTAATTAATGTGGAAATAAATATATGCAGTAATTATGTCAACATTAGGATCTGTATGTATAGAACAAGAAGATATTTTAATTTGTGGAAATGTAGTTATAAGCTGACCCTGTAATAAAATGCCCTTCTGGTTTCGGAGAACGATATCAACCTAGGTGCGAATTTCTCAATGGTCTCTGGATTATTTCCTAATCGCCTTTTTTCATTCGTTTTTTCATTCGTTTTTCGGTTTATAATTCTGTATAATAAACAACAATGTAATAACCAATGTAATAATAAATTTATAATTTCTGTAATAATTAATAATTATAACAATGTTAAATGTAATAAATTTAATTATAAATGTAATAATTATGTAAAAAATAATAGAATCTGTATGTTTAGAACAGGAAGATAGTTTTAAAATTTGTGCGAATGTACTTAATGAAAATGCCCCTCCTGTCTCGAGAGAATGGAATCCAACCTAGGTGCGAATTTCTTAACGGTCGATCCCTGAACTGTTTTTCCCTCTTGTTTTGTTTCATTTGTGTTTCTGTATCCACCCGAGGAGGATGCCAGTGGGCGTCGAAACTGTCGTGGAAATAAACTCTGTCTATTAGAGTGGGTTTTTATTCTCATATTTTGACCTTCACGTAAAAAAGTGAAGTTTTTTGCATTTGTTATATTATGTGTTTTTATAAAAGAAATTGTTTTTTATAAGATTTTATAAAGACAAAAAGAAAGATGATTATTGTTCGAGGGTTAGTTAGCCTCCTTCGTAACAACTATGAGGTTATATGATGCAAAGAAACTTTAACTTTAAGGGGAAATCTCTTTAATAATGATAAATAATATATATACAAAATCAATTTAAAAATTAAATTTTAGCACTAATTGAATGTATATAATGTTACGGCATGCGGGAGGTGCCCCCTTGGGGCATTGGTTTCTGCGAGTATGTAGAAGAATTACGGCATTTGGAAGAGTGAAGTCCATGGTGTAATGGTATCGCGTCTGACCGGCAATCGGAAAATCCCGGGTTCGATTCCCAGGTGGTTCCTTCATTTTTTCATTTGTTCCGTTTTCTCTCTCGTCTTGCGCGGAATATCTCCTATACAAGCGTCGTTCTTTACGTTATTTATACTGCGTGTTCTTTGCAGTTGAATGTATATATATATATATATATATATATATACACTAGGCCAAAATAAAATGCAGTATTACCTGTTACAAAAATAACCCCTTTCATGCTCCAAAATGTGTTCCGCAATGCTGCTGGCAGATTCGAACTCTGTAGAGATACTGATGGTGCTCATGTAGAATCATATGCTTAAGTATTTATTAAATGTATGCCTTCTATTATATTGTTATTGAATTTTACCCGTTTTGCTACGTTTTCACTGAAATAGATAGGAACTTCATAAACACCCTGTATATTATTCTCTTTCCTGTAAAATTTCCTTGGGTAATTTTCAACCTTTTCCGTATACACTTTTCTATCCAGTTTTCTACTACTAGAATAATTAAAATTGCACTAGTTTAATAACAGGAACTTCCGCGAGTGGACCGAAAGATCTTTGAGGCTTTCTCTTATTTCTTATCCTTGTAATATACTCGTACGTGCTAGTGTTAAAGCTTCGGCTCCAGTTAACGCTAAAATAGCGCAGGTATCTCGTAGGAATCCCTATCTCGAAAAAATGGAGAAACTCTTGAATGTGTGGATTAGTGATCTAAATAGAAAGGGATTCGTAGTTGATGGCGTTGCTATAAAAGAGAAGGCGCTAAGCCTATTCGAACATTTGAGTGTTAGTGATGCAAATGCTGGTGCTTTCCAGGTGAGCAAGGGTTGGTTCGCTAACTTCACACGTCGTTTTAACCTGCATAATGTGAAGTCGCAAGGTGAAGCCGGGTCAGCAGACATTGAAGCAGTAGAACGTTTCAAGCCAGAGTTCCTTGAAATGATTAAGGAGAAAGGCTATGCCCCGGAACAAGTTTTTAATGCAGACGAAACTGGTTTGTTTTATAACAAAATGGGAAACAGGACATACATTACAAAAGAACAGAAGGTGGCGGCTGAGTTCAAAGCATTTAAGGACCGACTAACTTTACTTTTTTGTGATAATGCATCAGGAGATTTTAATTGCAAACCTTTGTTAGTGTATCGCTCGCTTAATCCTCGTGCATTAAAGGGTAAAAATAAGCAACATTTACCCGTTGTTTGGCGTGCAAATAAGAAGGCTTGGGTAACCAGAGTGATTTTTAATGACTGGTTACAAAATCATTTTGTTCATGTAGTGAAAGAATACCTTGCAAAAAAAATCTTGCTTTTAAAGCTTTACTGATTTTGGACAATGCTCCCGGCCATGATGCTGACACTCTTCATTTTTCATATCCTAATGTGAAAATAATGTTTTTGCCTCCGAAAACATCTTCGGTTCTAGAACCCATGGACCAGAGGGTCATTAAGAGTTTTAAATCTTACTACACAAGAAATGTGCTTCGTCGTGCAACGCAAGCCATCGACTCCGGTGTCTATGAAGATTTACGGTCGTTCTGGAAAGTACTTAATATCAAAGACTGTGTAGATATCATTGAAACTTCATGGAATCAAATGAAATCTTCGACAGTGAATGTATGCTGGAACCAACTTTGGCCTGAAGTTGTAAACGATTTCAAGGGCTTACCGACGAATGACAACGAAGTTAATGAGATCGTGAATCTTGCTAAAGAACTTGGAGGTGAAGAATTTGAAGATATGCGACATGATGAGGTGAATGAGCTGCTCGAATCCCAAAGTGAAGAGCCTACAAATGATGATCTAGAGGCATTGACAGCCTACAGCAGTGAAAGTGATGCTAATGCCGAGGAAGAAGTTGCTAAGCCTATTTTAACAGTTAAAGGTGTCTCCGATTTTCTTTGCAAGGCAGCCGAACTCGCAGATTTAGCCATTGAAATGGATCCCATAATGGAAAGGAGCATTAAATCCAAAAGAGGAGTGGAAGGACTTGTCATACCATACAGTGAAATCTTAAAAGATATAAGAAGGAAGAGCAAACAGCAGAAAATCACCTCCTTTTTCAAGCCAAAGAAAGACACTGACCCTCAGTTATCAACATCATCCTTTCACCCCCCAGCCGTCACCTTGAGGTCGATGATCCTGATGATCCATCGCGCTTAGACAACTAAAGTCAAGCCAAAATTATCATCATCAGCGGAGACTTCCTCATCAATCATCTCACATCGGAAGCCTCATTATCATCAGCATATTGGAAAGGATTTTCATGGCATCTATCAAAGGGTGAGTACAATAAAACATTTCATTTTAATTTCTTATGGTTTTTATTATAACATATAAAGGGTTAGTAAACATTAGTAAACATTATAATACATATTTGGTTTTAAGGGTGTTTGTCATCTCAGTGTCCCCTTTCCCTATTTTTTCCATAAGGTTTTAAGTTTACCGTACGCGAATTTGCCGTGCGCGAAACAACCATGGAACGTATCCCTCGCGTTGGACAAGAGTTTACTGTATTTGTTTTTATCCATTTCGTATTAATATAGTTTGGTAAAAGGGGTTAAACAATTAATAATACATTGACTTTATGGGAAAAATAATTTGGCAAGAACGCAACCCCAACTTATAACATTGTCCCTATGCGAAACCGCGCATGTCATTGCGCCCGTTTGCATAACGCGCAGTTTTTTAGGAACGCATCCCGCGCGATATAACAGGTCCGACTGTAAATATATATAAAACCACGTTAACCTCGTTCCATTTCCGTGCGTTGGTCTCTCTTCACACGAAAGTCAAGCTGTTGGCCCCAACTCTAGTCCCAGCTTGGTGGAGGAGCGAGTTACTCTCTTGCGATCGCCACCTCACATAGCCAGGTACACCCGGCTCATCTGGCACCGTCCTGAGCCAGGCATCTAGTTTTCTTTTGAAGACTTCAACTTTGACCCCTGTAACGTTCCTGAGGTCCTTTGGAAGCTGGTTAAAAAGTCTTGGCCCCCCTGACAACCAAGCTATTTTCCTTCAATGTTGAAGTGCTTCCTTGTTGGGCCTTTAATTTGGGAACACTACACATTCTGCCTTTCCTAACACTACACATTCTGCCTTTCCTATTTTCCAGCGTTGTTTGGATGGTAATTGAGTTTAGTTTGAGGTTTGGTACCAGTTTTTCGATCATTTTCCGTATGTAGATTATGGTGTACCTCTCTCTTCTACTTTCCAGGGAGTACAGATTTACAGTAGTTTACGTAGTCTTTCCCAGTAAAAAGAGTGGTGCAATTAATTTGCGAAAAACTGTATATCTATACCTGTTTCGTCTCTAAAGGAGCGAAGAACACAACGATAAGCAGGTTTCTCTGTAATCCTCCTATTAGAAGTGAATAAATCTTATTACAAAAATAATCTATTACTGTATTCAATAAGTTTAACACAACCAAATACGATGGAAAAGGAAAACTTGACATCACTGAAATTTTTGAAGAAATGACAATTGTTATTTGAGACACTGATTTTACTTTATGAATTTGGAAATACCAGAATTAACAGAATCAATTTGAGAGAAATGTGAGAATATTCCATGTTACAGTTTTTATTAATTCCACTGTTTAATAAAGTTTTTCTCCTTTTGATAAATGTGGGTGATTCTTGTATGCTTTTTTACGCTGATTACGAAAATGAAGACCGATTTTTTCTATCTCCCGCAGTTTTTGTGGGATTTGCAATTTAAAACCCTTTGAGATCGAGATAGCATTTCTCAGTTTTCATCATAATACAAGATTTATTGTTATTTATTTATTTTGTAAAAAAGCTTTATATTATGCATACTATTATTTATATTCACGTGTTTATATATAATCTGCATATATTTATTTAAGTATACTGCATAAATACATCATAACATATATAAGTGGACATTCCGCAAAACCTAAATATGGGATTCAACATCCTAATTTACTGTCAGCCATGCGACCTCGTTCACATTGTGACGATTTACCAGTACGAAAATCACAAATGACATGAACTTTAGATCTACAGATCTACAGAAGCTAAGGCTAACAAAGACCCTAAGATCCACTCTAAGGTTAGCCCGAGAGAAAGGAAAGAGTAGCGGGTTAAGCGAAGAGAAGAGAATAAGGGGTTAAGTAAGAGCAACACCTATCACTCATGGGTTAACATTCATTCAGAAAAAGAGGAAAAGTGTCTCACCATCATCATCCGCCGGCCACTGCCGACAAGTCAGAAAAATAGTCGGAGAGAATAGGAGAGGGGTGAAAGATGAAAGAAGTAAAATAAGAACGCTTACAAACCATGCAAACACAGTCTTAACTCACTGTCATACCATGCAAACTACAAACATGCAAGAAAAGAGTTAGAGACATGCAAAGTAAGGAGAGGATAAGAAGAAAAAAAAAAAAAAAAAGTAGGTAAGTTAAACAAAAAGTGGGTTAGTTTACGCTATGAGCTACATCTACATTCGTGTTAGTCTAATTTTTATTTTTATTTTTTTAATAATTTTATTGCTGGCATCACACGCTGGCATGTCACAAGCTGGCATTCATCGTCAACAGACTCATCCTCGAGCACCACCACCAGAGCTTCTGTTGCTAACTTTGTGGTTTTTTAAATTAAACAACGTTAATACCTTTAAAATGTCTGTCAAGACGGTTCTTAAATATATTAACGCTGGTAGAATGAACGACTGACGCGGGAAGATTATTCCATTTATCAATTACTTTAAACGTAAAGAAGTTTTTAGCGATATTAGTAATAAAACGCCTGCCACGCAACTTAAATCCGTTATTGCGAGTATTACTATTATCAAAAGTGAACAATTTGTCAAAATTTACGTTATCGATGTTATTAACGATTTTGAAAACTTCAATAAGCTCCCCCCTTAATCTCCTAGTTTCGAGTGAATACAGGTCTAACTCATTAATCCTATCTTCATAAGGCTTATTGCGCAGTGACGGAATAAGTTTCGTGGCACGACGCTGAACCCTTTCTAACCTATCAATATCCTCACGCAAGTACGGGCACCAAAACTGAACTGCATATTCTAAATGAGGCCTGACTAGGGACTTGTAAAGGGGCAATATAATATCCTTCGATTTAAATTCGAAATTACGCGCTATGAAACCTAACAATATTGTGAAAAATATCATAGTAAAAAATAGCCCTACCAATAATTCAGGCATTATCTATAAAATTGGGTGTAAACAATGTGATTCCTTTTACATAGGTCAGACGGGAAAGGATTTGCACACACGTATAAAACAGCATCAATACTCCGTTAGAACAGGACAGTTGTCCAGTGCTCTTTTTGTCCATTTGTCAGAGTTATCCCACTGTATTGATTGGAATAATGCTTCAGTTTTATTTCATTCTAGCAACATTGTTAATAGAAATATTCTTGAGTCTGCCATTATCCAACTTTCAAATAACTTCAACATAAGCAAAGGTCTTTTTCAACTCGATCCTGTTGTTTTGAATTCCTTTAAAACAAATTTAGATAAAAAGGGTAGGACGCTAAATCTTTGGTAAACTTGTATGCTACTTTATTAACTTTTAATCTTCATTTTATTTTTATATATATCGAAACTTGACTCTAAAAGGCAAAGTGTTAAAACCCGGGCAGATTTCCAGTATAAATTTGTATTTTTATAATTCATTTGATCTTGTGCTAAAAATCGATATTTTTCCTTACAAATCTGTATGCCTCTTTGTTAATCCTCTAATTTTTAATTTTTAATTTTTATTTTTACTTCTCCGTTTATTGCATATATATATATATATGTATGTGTGTAGATATGTATGTATATATATATATATATATATATATATATGTGTTTGTGTGTATGTATGTTATTTATTTATTTTTTTCTTTCTGTAACTTATATATAGGCCGTAACCTTTTATGTACTTCAGTGTTCCTGAGGATGTCATTAGACGAAAGCGCTTGAGCACCTTTTTGTGTTTCCTTTCCTTCGTGGTTTTATTCATCATATATATATATATATATATATATATAATATATATATATATATATATACACGACCATCAACGCACTTGTTTCATTAAATCAAATAATATCGTTTATTGAAAAAAAACACAACTACATCATTCTGTTTATTTAGTCGCAAAACGAATTATTTAACATGGAAATAAAAACAATTATTTAACATACATTTATTCAGCTCAGAAATATAATATAAAATAATAATAGTAAAGAAAAAATCTATATACACGTTTAATATATATATACAGGGTGTCCCAAAAAAACTATATACTCTTTATAGCATCATATATTTTATAATTAAAAAACCCAAACAATACAGGGCGTCCCAAAAAAATGTATACACACTTTAACAGCTGATAGCTCAATTGATGTTTCTTTCTTTCCAAGTTAAACCCATTAGAATTAATAATGGCAGTCAGACTAAGCTTTGAACAAAGGAAATTCATTCTAAAATGCTACTGGAAGTGTGAAAACGCAGTTGAAATGAAAAGACAGTTTAGGAGGGAGTTTCAAACAGATCCACCAACGCGACTTACCATCACTCGAATTAGAGATAAGTTTGAAGCCGATGGAACTGTTCAGAATGTCCACAAGAAGCGTTCCGGAAGACCACGGACATCGACAAGCCCCACAAAGCAAGAAAGAGTACTGGAAACGTATCACCAAAGTCCAAGAAAATCTGTGCGGCAAGCGAGTCGTGAGGTAGGAATTTCAGAATCGTCTGTCCAACGCATTTTGAAGCGCTGTCAATGGAAAAGTTACATTCCAAGATTAGTCCATGCTATTAATGAAGATGATCCGGACCGAAGAGTGGAGTATTGCGAGTGGTACTTGGCACGATGTGGATGTGGATTGGACGAAGGGTTTCGTAGAATACCCTCCGCGTTCACCAGACCTCACACCACTAGACTTTTTTTTATGGGGATACTTAAAAGACAAAGTCTACGCTATAAAACCTTCAACAGTCGCTGAATTGAGAGCAGCCATTGAACGAGAATGCACACAAATACCAAACGAAATGTTTCGTGATGTTTGCGATTCCATTGCTTCGCGTTATCAGCAGTGCCTGGACCAGAACGGACGTCAGTTTGAAAACAGGCGTTGACGAAACAATTAAATAATGTCTGTAGATTCTATTACATTTTGAAAATGAAATGTATTTTAATAAACACTGCCTTTATAAGTATTTAAAGTGTGTATACATTTTTTTGGGACGCCCTGTATATTGTTATAGCAATTGCCAATGAAAGGTAAATTAGTAATCTAAGTGATCAAAATGTTATAGCGAGTTGTTTGCATATAAAATTTAATTAACTACGCCAAGTGCTCAAAATGTTCTCCGGCGGCATGAATGCACTTTTCAATGCGTCGACTAACTGATTCGCAGACATGGACTAATGTGGATGCTGTGATGGTCCCGCACTTTTCCCTAATTGCATCCTTAAGGTGTTCGAGTGTTGCAGGTCTTGTACCATAAACTGCATCCTTCAGGTAGCCCCACAAGTAAAAATCAAGTGAAGTCAAGTCCGGTGAACGTGGAGGATACTCAACACTTCCTCTTCGTCATATCCAACGTTTAGGCAACGTTTCATCGAGGTACCTTCTGACATCACAATGATAATGAGGGGGGGCTCCATCTTGTTGAAAGTAAAAGTCGTCGTTTCCAAACAACTTCCGAACTGCAGGTATAATTTCTGTCCGCAGCATGTCCAGATATGCGGCACCGGTAACTGTCCCATTAAAGAAAAATGGTCCAACCAAACCCCTGGATGATAAACCACACCATGCTGTTAATCCTGGTAAATTAACATGTTTATCCACATAAACGTGTGGATTATCAAGTGACCAGTACCTGCAGTTGTGTCGATTTACTGTGCCATTCAGCTTGAAGGTAGCTTCATCAGACCACACGATTTTGTATTCAACATAAAGGGCTTTCAGCTCGTTTAACACTATTTTTGTGCCCACTTTACATTTGGGTGGCAAGTTATCACTCTCTTTAAACACGTATAGAATACATTCAAAAGCACACACAAAGATGGCATAGTTTGCAACAACATCATTATTAAATTCAAGTTTATAAACACTCCTTTCCATACGCGGGTTTATTCTTTCCAATCCGAGTTCCGAACCCTGAATTCTTCACAACGCATATCAGCAATTGAAGTAATCTTCTAAGTCGCGCTGACAACTGCTCGTTATATAAAGAAATAGTTTTTCAGGGTGAACAGTGAAGGTGAGCTCAGTTCTGTACCGCTCAAGTCTTTTGTACTAAAGTTCGTGATATTTCGAGGAATCTACACCTTCTAAATACGTACCCAACTCCAAACCATTCTCGCTTTGCTCCTCCCTACACTCGGTAAAACCGTCGAGCAGAGCGGTGTACGCGTATTCAAGAACCGTGTCAAAAGCATATCGGCAACACGCGCGTCTAATATAGGTTTTAGTATGCGGAAGCCGACGACTTCAAACATTCCGTGGAGAATGAAACGGTTTCGCGTGGGGATAAGGACGTTATTGTCAGCGGCATTCTTCCACATCAACCGTATATCAATGCATGGCTGGTCTCGATTTATACCTAACGTACAAATAACGGCGTATGAGGATACATCATTAATTGCTCTCTTTTTGTGCCTCCACCTGCAGGTATTTTATGACGGTCCTCGCCCCACTTTTCAACCACCAAGAAGATTCTGTTTATTTAAATAAATAACATTCCGTTTACCAGAGTTTGATTTTCTACACTTCGTTTCAAGTAAATAATTAATAGCACCGGTATTACGCCTGAACACACGCACTGACTTCGACACGGACACATCGTATACTGCAGTGAGGACACTGCTCAACCGAAGCTCCATCGTTTATTAGTTTTCTATTGAGGAGAACACGTCCAGTGGAGTCAAGCTCTGAGGTGACTATGAGCAGCCGGTGCGCGGTTTGGCTTGGCGGGAGGTGTGGGGGAATGTGTCATACGGTCGCGTCATACCAAGCGTTAGTGATTCGTGTACGGGGTTGTTCCACCATGAAAGAACCGAATCATACGAATATTTGTAACCCAATATGCAGGGCAATCGTTTAGAGAATTTTTCCATCTGCGATACATGAAGTAACACCGGCTTTAATATCTTATCACGCCCACTCCCCGGAATGCGCACCATACATCTTCGTTCATTTTCTCGAACTACACACATTTTATTAACACTCCGGCGATCTATTTGAGAGAAACATGTGTCAATATTTATCCTTTTTGATTAACAAGCGATACTCATCCCTAAACTCTATTAAAAACTCGAACAAGCCTTTAGCAACAACCTCACTGAGAACCTCATCATGATATATATGACCGTAATGATAAAACTATTTTATGTTGTCCATAATCACAAGATTTATACAGGGTGTTTCATAACATGTGGGACGCACTTTCAACATGGATTCAGACCTGAAAACAATTAAAAAAGTTTATATAAACATGTGCCAGAAATCGCTTTGTTTCCGAGTTACAGCCCGCTATGTGTTCCAGCAAGTATCCGCCTTACCTTTAAAAGAAGCGCTCAAAATAACCGCCTTGCGCTTGAATACACGCCTGAACACGCCTCGTCATAGACTGCTTGACGCGTTCAAACATTCCAGGTATTGCTCTGATTTTCTGGCAGCCTTGTTCTACACGTTGGCGAAGCATTTCAACGTTGTCAATGGGTATCACGTAAACAATGGATTTCAGATGACTCCACAGGCAAAAACCAAGTGGATCCCAGTCCTGGGAGCGAGCAGGCCACGCAATGGGTCCTCCAAGGCCTATCCATTTATCAAGGAAATGGTCATCCAAATAGTATCTGGCTACTCGACTAAAATGAGGCGGAGCGCCGTCATGCATAAACCACATACGACGTCGGACACCAAGAGTAATTTCATCTAGTAAATAAAACAAAAGGACCGATTAAGTTGTCAGCAATACGCCCTGCCCATACATTCATACTAAATTGCTGTTGTTGCCTTGACTGGATGATGGCATGCGGATTCTCTTCGGCCCAGTGATGAGTGTTGTGAAAATTGATCACGCCATTTCTTGTGAAGGCAGCCTCATCAGAAAACAACACGGAGGATAGAAAAAGAGGATCGCGGTCATATTGTTGAAGGAACCAAGTACAAAAAGCCTCTCGTAGTTGGAAATCAGCTTCAGTAAGGCCTTGTACTCTCTGAATGTGATATGGGTAAAGCTGTTGTTCCCATAAAATTCTCCACACAGTTGTGTGTCTTACACTCTCTGCTGCTGCTCGTGCGCGGAAAATTCCCAGTTGGAAGATTGCCATGCGGAAGATTTCCCGGCGGAAAATTGCAAGTGGGGAAGATTTCCAGTGAGAATATTGCCAGTGGGGAATATTGCCAATGATTAAAATAAATTAAAAAATAAATAGAAAAATAGTAAGTGAAGAAAATAAATAAGTTTTAAGGGAGTCAAGGTCACGCAATTTAATTTAAGCAAGGCCAGTTCGAAGTGTGGATAGCTAGTATACGTTCGTATTTATTTTGCATTTCCTCCCTTCCCACAATGGTTTCTATTCTCAGAAGTGAACGTGGTAAGGATATTGCCATTGATGAGCTTCAATATATGTACCATCAAAACGGCGGAACAAGGATGAAACCAAAATTTATTGGGAATGTACTGTGAGAAAGCAAACCTCGTGTACAGCTAGATTGCATACCAAAGCAAAAGAGCATAATTACGAAGTTTTAAAATATGTGAACGAACACAATCACGCAGCAACCAAAAGCAAAGTGGATGCCAAAATAGCCATTGAAGAGTTGAAAGAAGAAGTTATCTCGTCTAGTCTATCTACCAGGTCTGTGGTTTCTACTTGTTTGGCCTATTTAGATGAATGTGCACGTGCTGAGCTTGTAAATGTGCAGCATTTGAGCCGAAATGTTCGACAATGGAGACGAAAAGCTTCCAGTGCTCCTCCTATCCCCTCGGGAAGGACAGGTTACACTATTCCACCCGATTTTCAAATTCAAATTCTTGATTCTGGAAAAAAATTCCTCCAATATGATTCCGGAGCCGAAGACGAAAATAGAACATTAATATTTGCCACAGAGCATGGAATTCAAGATTTAAGAAAATAAAGAAACTGGGCTGTTGATGGAACTTTCAAAGTGTCGCCTACAATGTTTTATCAGCTTTTTACCATTCACATACAAGTAGAAAATACTAGCTTTCCTCGTATATTTGCACTTCTTCCTAACAAAAGTGAAGCAACGTACAAAAACTTATACTTCAAAATTAAAGATTTAGTTCGACAAGACCCCGTCACCGTAATGAGTGATTTCGAAAAGGCTTCAATCAACGGATTAACGAGTGTTTTTCCGAACATTGACCACACTGGTTGTTTTTTTCACTTTTGCCAGTCACTCTAAAGAAAGATTGTAGACCTTGGGTTACGAATTCGATACCACAATGAAATGGGGTTTAGTTTAAAGGTACGCTGTTTTTCGGCCCTTGCTTTTCTCCCTTGTCACGACGTTGTCATAGGCTTTGAAGAGCTATCACAAGATGTAGATATTCCGCAAGAGTTTCTTTCTTATTTTGAATTAACTTATATTGGCGTTATGAGGGGAAGAGGTAATAATAGGAGAAGAGCGACGCCACTTTTTCCAATTGCTATGTGGAATGTCTACTCCCGAGTTGAGCATTGCATGCCCCGTACAAACAACAGTCTTGAAGGCTTCAACAACGCTTTGACCAAAAACATTTCACAATGTCACCCAAACATCTGGAAATTTCTATCATGTTTGAAAAAAGAAGAGGTTATAGCGCAAACAAAAAAATTGCATTTCGTACGAGGGGACGAGAGACCAACTACATCAAAGTACAGGAATATCAACGATAAATTAAAGAAAATTGTCAGTTGATACAACCAAGATGATAAAATCACATATCTTCGCTTAGTTGCATACAATCTCCATTCGTTTTGAATGTTTTCCAAATAATTTAAATTTTTGGAAACTTAAATAATCTTACCCGGATATCCTATCCTATTTTCTATTTTAATCAGTAAAAGAGTGTTCTTTTAATTAATTAATCTTAAATCATTATTTATTTTATTACTAAGAAATCCTATCAAATTATTTTAATCAATAAAAGAGTGTTCTTTATTAAATTAGTCATAAATCACTATTTAATTTATTTTGTTCCTGGCAATATTCCCCACTGGCAATATTCTCACTGGCAATATTCCCCACTGGCAATTTTCCGCCTGGAAATCTTCCGTATGGCAGTCTTCCAACTGGGAATTTTCCTAGAACCGATGCTGCTATCCTTCGGGTACTGACACCAGGATGTTCCTCCACGCGATTCAGGACCCGGTCCTCCAACTCAATAGTTCTGGCGCTGATTGGTCTCACCATCTGAAACTCGCTTGTTGAATGATCCCGTATCGCCAAGACGCTCGTCTATTCTCTGAAAGGTCTTATCTGGCAGACGGCAATTCGGAAACCTTTCCGCATACAGACGTCTTGCTGCGGCCGCATTACACTCGGCAAGTCCATACATGAGATGCATGTCTGCCATTTCTCTGTTTGAATAAGCCTCTATTCTCACTTCAAATGCACACTATCACTTAATAGCACAAAAACTGTGAAGTTTTCTTTTCACAAGACTGCACTTATTCACGGCAAAAAGTTACGAATACGAACAGTGAAACACCGCGATGCACCTCTGACTGATTGATGGCTCTACACTCAACTATATTGAAACATGTTATAGAGTGTAAGAAACATTACAATCGGCAAGGCCATACATGAAATAAGTCTCGTACACACTTACAAACATTGTCGGCAAGCAGTGTTTGTAAACAGTTGGCGGAAAGAGTTGTTGGAATACAAAACGGGCTGTAACTGGGAAACGAAGCGATTTCGGGCATATGTTTATATAAACTTTTTTCATTGTTTTCAGGTCCTGAATCTATCCTCAAAGTGCGTCCTACATGTTAGGAAACACCCTGTATTCTCAGCCGCAGGGTACCCATACTCGGTATGCTGTAACATGACATAATACCGCTTGTCACACTACTCATCAACAAGGTTCACAACCCACACCCGCTGTTTCTCTTCTGCACGTGATGTTTCTTTCACTTCGCAGTGTATGTGCGCCTTTACGCAGTTTATTCCTACGACGTAGTCCATTACGTCGTTTGAGCCACGAAAGCACCAATGCTCTCGCCAGAATATCCATACAGTATTTGGACCTCTTGCTCCTCACGCTTCGCACGGTTCAATGTGGCCTTAAAAGCCTCAAAGGAGGGAGGACTAGGGATTCTTTGAATGTTCACCACATCTGTAAACTTTATCGAGTAGCACTTCATGACTGTCGAGCCCGATATCAAAGGTAGCCATCACTGTTTTCCGTCTACGCGAGAATTCTTCAACAGGTAAAATATACGTCTGAGATCCAGGGCTTGTTGAGGTCAACTGAGTAAGCAGGGCAGAGATATGATATGACCGGCTAGTAGCGGAGCCACGTGACCCCTTTGATTGGGCTGCGTCATACAGTGGGCGGTGCTTAGAATTTTTCCTGTACACACATAAAGGAGAAAATGAAAAGCTAATTGAAGTGATTTATTTTAAATAGAAAAATAAATAAACATATCAATAGTCTCTCATTCATGGCATATATTCATGCATCAAACAAATACACGTAATAAATAAATAAACATATCTTCAACAGGTAAATAGTCTCTAATTCATGGCATATATTCATGCAGCATAACAATTACACGTAATAAATAAATAAACATATCGTCAGCCAGTAAATAGACACACACACACACACATATATATGTGTATAGCAGATTTGAAGGACCATGCTACCCAAAGGGTACAGTGTCGTATGTGCCACGCACCTGGTATCGTTTCCTGTAGGTGTTACGACAAACCTTCGTGCCCCTAAGTTCCTTCACGCCCCCTTATTTCTGTGCTCGGAAGTTATGAGTCCCCACAACCAGGTGGAGTGGTTGGTCACCCTCATTACCATCGTCTTCTAAGCTCACTAGATCTTTGAACGATTCAAAGTTAACGATCTGGCGGTTGGCATGGTTAAGCGGGATGCCTTTAGCCTTCACGATGTACATGTACTCATTCCCCCACCCTCACGCGTACACCGTAAGTTTTTGGGCCTGTTGAGACAAAAGAATCGGCGTATGCAATGTCTCCATACTCATCCTTGATCTCATCAGTCAACTCTCCAAGGAATTCCCCAATAGAAGGCATATATTCACCTTCCCTCTCCGCGAATATCACACTATCTGTGTCTGCGTACCTGAACCCGTCGCCCGAGAGAATGCAACAGATGCCATAGCTTGATACGTGCGTAGGCTGTTGTGAAAGTGGCTACAGGTATGTTTGTAACACATGATGTATCTGTACCCAATTCGGTTCTGTTGTACCTTATTATGTACGTATTACCCACATTCATGATTTCCATAACTTCTTTATCGTTGATGTTTGTATAATCCCAGACTTCACTATAACTTTCAGCCAAATGTACATTTCCCTTGTCTGTATTATGGGCAAACTTGCCCCAAAGACTACAGTATTTAGGCACAACTTTGCACTAAAACGCTTGCCAAGGTTCCTCACAATTTGGACACGGTCAAGTTGTATCCCTTCACGATTATGGTAGCTTTGATATATACGCCGTTTTCTCATTTTCGGTCTCAACACCTCTGATCTTCCTTTGGTTGATCGTGTGATTACAGTACCCATAGTTCTCTACACACTTCACACACAGAGGGAATATCAGTTTGTGGTCTATAACAACAGGCTTGGGCTTTCTTTCGTAGATGTGTTCCCCCGCCCCCACAGGCGATTTATGGATGCCGATCTTGCCTGTTGTTATAGCTGTCAACGCATTTGAGGCGCTCCATCACCACTGTACGTTTGATATCTATTTCTTCGCGATACTACTCATCGGTTTCCATCCAGGTATCATATTCATGCTCCCACAAAACCTTGTGAGTGAACTGGGAACTTATAAGCTGGTCGCGGGTATGGGTCCATGCGAAGCTGTCGGCGGGAGATCTTCCATGGAGGTCCCCTGTGACGGCGCACTCGGGACGTGGACATCCATGCTAGCAGCAGCCGTTACAGGAGTACACACATTTTTCGCCAGTTGCTGGGTCCTCACTTAAGCCGTCTAACCAAAAAATAAAAAAATACGGCCATTGCTCTTAATGGCAACTTCCCCCGTGTTGCGAGCGTGTTTTATATATACATACCTGTCTGCTGTTGTATATGTGTGAGCCAGTAAATAGCCTTATACCCATAACTGCGCGGGGCGTTTCGAGGAATGACGGCTAACGTGCCTTTGGGCATGAAGTTATTCTTGAACAAAGTAAAACATAATGAGGCGATCGTGGTTGCGGCTTGTAACGGATCACAGTTGAAACGGGTTATGTACATACTTCTAAAGGCTTGAAAGCATACTCTAAGTACACGTACGTCATTCACACAATAACGTCCACATTCATATGCTATATTGTAAGGGGTATCTTCATTAAAGCTGGTGTAGTAGCGGTCAATATCTTCGCGTTCGCTTGTATTCATACATTCATAGTTAAAGTTATGTTTGGGGGGGGGGGAACCGACGTAATTTAAAGTGTCTCGAGTGAGGAATGTGTAAGGAAGTACCCTTTTGAGACCTCAGTGCCTATGCCCATCACGTTAGGTAGCCTGGCTAATTACAAGGTGTGAACAGCAGGGTGTTTTTAAACTGTACATTTCCCCTGATCTGCATCTGTATAAGTTTGTTCCCTCTTTTCAGGCGATCACCCGTTAATATCTCTGATGACTCGTGCTCAAGCAGCTCCTTATAAAGGAAATGAGTGTCAAATTTTGCTGCGTTATGGGCAAGAATACACACAGTCATTTTTTTGACTGATCCGCCAGCTTGACAATATAGTTCACAAAGAATTTCACGGGAGAATTTCCTGCAGACACCTTAAAAATGTTTGTCCGCTTACCACATTTGAGGCATTCATCACATTCAATATTCATGCACTCGTCACAAATAGTCTGACTTACGATTAATTGCGGAATAACCTCTTTTGTTTCAGGGTTTGTGTAAGCTTCTGTCATAATACACGGTGATACAGGGTTTATTTTTAGGCTTGGCATCTTTCATATAACATACACCGTGCGCCTTATATTTTTCATGACATGAAGAACATTGTATTTCATCGCATTTGTGCTCAAACTTTCCCCAACTGTCCACTGTATGAAACATTCCACATTCACAAATCCTCATTTCCTGCACGTGCCATTCGATTTATGGTGAGCAAAACAGACATTATTGAAAAACATGCGCTTACATACATTACATTCGTGCTTCTCAGTTTCAACTACCCGACTTTCACACCTGGGGCTCTTACACTGCTCACAAACCATGTGACACTCCTTACAATGCTTCAACAGATCATTCGTAAAATCGAGACACCTCTTACACAAATCGTGTTGTCTTCCATATTTTCGGCTTTTATCATAACTAGCGTAAAGAGTCTTATATTACGGATGGGTAGATACGTTGCCCCAGATAAGTCTAAAATAAGTAGGGGCTTTTTACGTTCTCTCACGCCCCTTTTAAAAACATAGAGAGTCCTGCGTTTATCATCCAGTCCAAATACAACTATCTGTACGCCCATTACCTGCTCTGCCCTTCGCAGCTCTTCAGGCCCCATATTACAGGCAAATTCAAGTCTACAGTCTGCAGCCTGTTTACGTGCACCCTCCACTACCGTAGGCATCGAGTTTTTTGGGCAGCTGTATTTATCACAGTAAATATATGAGCCAAGACTAATGCTATAAAACCACAAGCACGCTCGAAAGCAGTGTCTTTTGTATATCTGACAAATGTTAAAGTTAAGGGTATAAGGCGTTGCGTTGTGGCCTACAGGTCGGTGGATATGGTTTATATCAATCATAAAATTCTCCAGATTAACCTCAGTGACGCTTTGAGCGGCCTGCATTATACGCCCCAAATAAATATTTTACATCTACGCAAAATTCGTCTCTATCGGTATCAGATGACCCGAGCGCTAGACGCGTCCTGACTTCACGCCCCTCACTGCTGTGAAGGGCAAACTCCACAGTACGTTCAACCATGCGCCGCAGTCCGTACTCAAAGCCGTTACTATCCATGACTCGGGGGTTGACCCTGATTACGTACCGGTTTCTAGTCAGGGATGGGGTGGGGGTGACGTTGCGTAATAGCTCGAATGATATACCGCTGTCTACAGGTTGCTGTGTTGCTGCTGAGATAGACGACACGGCCGGTATTGAATGGGAGTAAGTGGGTACAGTTTTATTTGTAAATGGTGCTAATGAAGGAGTCGTATCGTAACCACGTGGAGGGTTGCGTTTCTATTACCGCGTCTATAACGTTCGACGACTTTACTCGATTTGACGTAGAAGATGTTTCACCGTGATGCACCCGCTTTCTTCTCGAATTGACGAGGGGCGGCGCTGCGTTTGTCATTGCTGATGGCTCGCTGGTGGAGTCTGTAACCTCAACAACACTATCGTCGCCTGCAATATCTATTATAGGGAAATGTTTCTGGTGCTGTACCCCATTATTCACAGTTCTGGGGAAGGAGAAACACAAGAATATAAGGAGCAACACTTAAAATCTTGTTATATTTTGTAAAGTCTCCACTTACGAGTGTTTCGTGTTAGAGATGGATTCTGTAGAAAAAATCAGGTTCACAAGTCCTTCTACATGCATTATTTCCGGACCTCCAGGCAAAAAAGTGTTTATGATTAAAAATTATTAAAGATAAGGACGATCTATTCTCAAATTTTGTGCACAAAGTCATATGATGCTATTCGACATACCAAGCCGTATTCAACGAGTACCAAGATGATATTTTGGCATTTATGATGTTAGTTCTATAAAGGGTGATGAACACGGTTATAATAATTGACGATCTCATGTTAGAAATGGAAAAAACGTTTTCCGAGACATTTACAGTATTCTCCCACCATCTTAACATAAGTGTGTTCTTCATCAATGAAAACCTCTTTTTCAAGAAAAGATACATGCGTGATATATCGCTAAATACGCAATATTTAATCTTATTCGCACAACGTAGAGATGTGGCACAAATTTGAGTAATACTCAGGCAGAGCTGGGCACTTGCGTTTTTTTTTGCGGTACTGCGGTACTCCGGTACTACCGTGTTGGTCGGTACCGCGGAAAGTACCGCGGGAAATTTGAATGCGGTAGCGGTACTACTGTACTTTCAGCGATCCTTTGCGGTAATGCGTTATGCGGTACCGGTTTGGTAGTGCGGTAGTAGTACCGCAGTACCGCAGTACCGCACAAAAACGCGCAAAAAAACGCAAGTGCCCAGCTCTGGACCGTAATAGCCAATCAAATGTTCCCGAATCAGCGTAAGGAGTTTTTGGAAGTTTATAAAGAAGTTACAAGCCAACGTTACGGCTATTTGGTTTGTGACCTTCACCCGCGAAACGTTATAAAATGCAATGTACCAATGAAGATAACTCAGAAGTCGCGCTTACCTCGTTACAAGAGCATAATACGTGCATTCGCTCGTAAAAAGCAAAGTGTGGGAAAGAAAATGTAAATTATTGTGCAAAGAAGTGTTTCTTTCCTCCCTATCTTGTTTTCAGTTTTGGCACCTTTATTGCCAAGTATAATACAATGAAAAAAGTGGTCGTGCTTCCACACGAGGTGTATACTTCGTTGCAAAATATAAAGAGCCAGAAATCAGCAATACATCCGGGTAAAATAGGCTTAAAAGAATGGAGAATGAATTGGTGAATCTATTAAACAGCGAGAAGTCCCCTGACGAGAAAAGAATTTGATATCAAGAAGCTCTACATAAATTTCTTCAAGAGCTCGAAGATTATAAGAAACCGACCTTAGTTATCAGACATAGAACTGAGGATGTTCGACAGCATAGGACATGCAGCGGAGGCTCGAGAAGAGCATTCGAAGAACAACGGAGCGCAAATCATCGAGCATGTATTAAAAAGTAGTCTACTTCATACATTGAAGAATAAAGGGTTAAGTCTTTACAATCTATTGAGTGAGGGCCACATTACACAATCGTCCGATGCAGGCGAAGTTTTTGTTGGAGGATCAAAGGTACAGGGCTCGAACATCATTGATATCCTGCAGGATTTGGTTAGAAAGTAGGATAGACCTTCACAACAGTATGGGGCCTAATAAAGCTAGACACAGCAAATAAACATCCTAAAAATGTTGATAGGTAAACAGAACAGGTTAAAAGACTCGGGGGGAAACAGCGCAAGTACCACAACTGAACACACCTTCACCTCCATCGGCAGCATCTCTCAATAGGAAGAGACCATCCTTCAACGAACAACCCTACCGGCGCGGCTCTAAAATAGGTAAATGGCTAATATATTAAGAAAAAGTTAGTTTGACATTTAAAATCCAGCATCCTACGGTGGTGTTAATAGATTGGACAGGGGCGTATATAATGAGGGAGTAGAGAAAAAAGATGTTGAGAGGTTTTTGCATGAAAAAGATGCTTATACACTACATAAACTAGTGAGAAGAAGGTTTAAAACTGCTAAGACTTTAGCAGCCTCGGTTGATTCTATTTAGCAGGTGGATTTAACAGACATGCAGAGATATTCAGTATACAATAACGGGTATAAGTATTTTTTGTTTATAATAGACGTGTTCTGGAGATACTTGTTTCTAGTCCCACTGAAGAATAAATCGCCTGAATCAGTGGCTAAAGCGACCAAAACGCTGATGTTGAAAAAAAAACAAGATTCTTGGCTATTTTTGTACATGTATGGGGAAACAGTTTATAGACCGAGTTTTCGATAACATGCTGACGGAATTTAACATCAGTTATTACCCGTCCAATTCAAGACATAAGGCATCTTTAGCGAAAAGAGTTCAGCGTACCATAAAGGAACGTATGTACCGCTATTTCATACATAAAAACACATACAGATATATACACATTCTAGAGCCTCTTGCTTCGTCCTATAATCGGTCACGGCTTCGCATGATTGGAAAATCTAATAGGATTTTAAAGAGAGACCCCTATATAGAGCCTAGAAAAGATAACTGTAGAGCAGCACCATGCTCTGGTCGTTTCAAAATCAATGATTATGTAAGAGTGTCATGAGGGGGGAATAAGTTCGCGAAAGGTTTTGATCAAGGGTGGACTCAGCAGATTTTTAAAGTTAGATCCTTGATCCCTAAAATCGATGTGATGATGTATTACGTCGAAGATATGAACTGGCAAAGAAGTTGAGGGCGGCCACCATTCTCCCACCATCTTAACATAAGTGTGTTCTTCATCAACGAAAACCTGTTTTTAAAAAATAGATACATGCGTGATGTATCGCTAAATACGCAATATTTAATCTTATTCGCACAACGTAGAGATGTGGCACCAATTGGGGTATTAGCCAATAAAATGTTCCTGAATCAGCGTAAGGAGTTTTTGGAAGTTTACAAAGAAGTTACAAGTCAACGTTACGGCTATTTCGTTTGTGACATTCACCCGCGAAACGTTATAAAATGCAATGTACCAATGAAGATAACTCAGAAGTCGCGCTTACCTCGTTACAAGAGCATAAAACGTGCATTCGCTCGTAAAAAGCAAAGTGTGGGAAAGAAAATGCAAATTATTGTGCAAAGAAGTGGTTCTTTCCTCCCCATTTTGTTTTCAGCTTTGGAACCTTTATGGTCAAGTAAAATATAATGAAAAAGTGGTCGTGCTTCCACACGATGTGTATACTTCGTTGCAAAATATAAAGAACCAGAAATCAGCACTACATCCGGGTAAAATAGGCTTAAAAGAATGGAGAATGAATTGGTGAATCTATTAAACAGCGAGAAGTCCCCTGACAACAAAAGAATTTTATATCAAGAAGCTCTACATAAATTTCTTCAAGAGCTCGAAATTATAAGAAACCGACCTTAGTTATCAGACATAAAACTGATGATGTTCGACAGCGTAGCACATGGAGCGGAGGCTCGAGAAGAGCATTCGAAGAACAACGGAGCGCAACACATCGAGCATGTATTAAAAAGTAGTCTACTTCATACATTGAAGAATAAAGGGTTAAGTCTTTACAATCTATTGAGAGAGGTCCCCATTACACAATGGTCCGATACAGGCGAGGTTGTTGTTGGAGGGTCAAAGGTACAGGGCTCGAACATCATTGATATCCTGCAGGATTTGGTTAGAAAGTAGAATAGACCTTCACAACAGGATGGGGCCTATTAAAGCTAGACACAGCAAATAAACATCCTAAAAATGTTGATAGGTATCCAGAACAGGTTAAAAGACTCGGTGGTAAACAGCGCAAGTACTATAACTGAACACACCTTCACCTCCATCGGCAGCATCTCTGAATAGGAAGAGACCATCCTTCAACGAACAACCCTACCTGCGCGCCTCCAAAATATGAAAATGGCTTATATATTAAAAAAAAGTTAGTTTGACATTTAAAATCCAGCATCCTACGGTGGTGTTAATAGATTGTACAGGGGCGTATATAATGAGGGAGTAGAGAAAAAAGATGTTGAGAGGTTTTTGCATGAAAAAGATGCTTATACACTACATAAACTTGTGAGAAGAAGGTTTAAAACTGCTAAGACTTTAGCAGCCTCGGTTGATTCTATTTAGCAGGTGGATTTAACAGACATGCAGAGATATTCAGTGTACAATAAAGGGTATAAGTATTTTTTGTTTATAATAGACGTGTTCTGTAGATACTTGTTTCTAGTCCCACTGAAGAATAAATCGCCTGAATCAGTGGCTAAAGCGACAAAAACGCTGATGTTGAAAAAAAACAGGATTCTTGGCTATTTTTGAACATGTATGGGGAATCAGTTTATAGGCCGAGTTTTCCAGAACATGCTAACGGAGTTTAACATCAGTTATTACACGTCCAATTCAAGACATAAGGCATCTTTAGCGAAAAGAGTTCAGCGTACCATAAAGGAACGTATGTACCGCTATTTCATACATAAAAACACATACAGATATATACACATTCTGGAGCCTCTGGCTTCATCCTATAATCGGTCACGGCTTCGCATGATTGGATCATCTAATAGGATTTTAAAGAGAGACCCCTATGTAGAGCCTAGAAAAGATAGCTGTAGAGCACCACCATGCTCTGGTCGTTTAAAAATCAATGATTATGTAAGAGTGTCATGAGGGGGGAATAAGTTCGCGAAAGGTTTTGATCAAGGGTGGACTCAGGAGATTTTTAAAGTTAGATCCTTGAGGCCTAAAATCGATGTGATGATGTATTACGTCGACGATATGAATGGCAAAGAAGTTGAGGGCGGCCACCATTCTCCCACCATCTTAACATAAGTGTGTTCTTCATCAATGAAAACCTGTTTTTCAAGAATAGATACATGCGTGATGTATCGCTAAATACGCAATATTTAATCTTATTCGCACAACGTAGTGATGTGGCACAAGTTGGGATATTTGCCAATCAAATATTCCCGAATCGGCGGAAGGAGTTTTTGGAAGTTTATAAAGAAGTTACAAGTCAACGTTACGGCTATTTGGTTTGTGACCTTCACCCGCGAAACGTTATAAAATGCAATGTACCAATGAAGATAACTCAGAAGTCGCGCTTACCTCGTTACAAGAGCATAATACGTGCATTCGCTCGTAAAAAGCAAAGTGTGGGAAAGAAAATGCAAATTATTGTGCAAAGAAGTGGTTCTTTCCTCCCCATCTTGTTTTCAGTTTTGGCACCTTTATTTTCAAGTATAATATAATGAAGAAAGTGGTCGTGCTTCCACACGAGGTGTATACTTCGTTGCAAAATATAAAGAACCAGAAATCAGCACTGCATCCGGGTAAAATAGGCTTAAAAGAATAGAGAATGAATTGGTGAATCTATTAAAGAGCGAGAAGTCCCCTTACGAGAAAAGAATTTTATGTCAAGAAGCTCTACATAAATTTCTTCAGGAGCTCGAAGATTATAAGAAACCGACCTTAGATATCAGACATAGAACTGATGATGTTCGACAGCGTAGGACATGGAGCGAAGGCTCGAGACGAGCATTCGAAGAATAACGGAGCGCAACACATCGAGAATGTATTAAAAAGTAGTCTACTTCATACATTGAAGAATAAAGGGTTAAATCTTTACAATCTATTGAGTGAGGGCCCCATTACACAATCGTCCGATGCAGGCGAGGTTGTTGTTGGAGGGTCAACGGTAGATGGCTCAAACATTATTGATATCCTGCAGGATTTGGTTAGAAAGTAGGATAGACCTTCACAACAGGATGGAGCCTATTAAAGCTAGACACAGCAAATGAACATCCCAAAAATGTTGATAGGTAACCAGAACAGGTTAAAAGACTCTGGGGGAAACAGCGCAAGTACCACAACTGAACACACCTTCACCTCCATCGGCAGCATCTCTGAATAGGAAGAGACCATCCTTCAACGAACATCCCTACCTGCGCGCCTCTAAAATAGGTAAATGGCTAATATATTAAGAAAAAGTTAGTTTGACATTTAAAATCCAGCATCCTACGTTGGTGTTAATAGATTGTACAGGGGCGTATATAATGAGGGAGTAGAGAAAAAAGATGTTGAGAGGTTTTTGCATGAAAAAGATGCTTATACACTACATAAACTAGTGAGCAGATGGTTTAAAACTGCTAAGACTTTAGCAGCCTCGGTTGATTCTATTTAGCAGGTGGATTACCAGACATGCAGAAATATTCAGTGTACAATAACGGGTATAAGTATTTTTTGTTTATAATAGACGTGTTCTGTAGATACTTGTTTCTATTCCCACTGAAGAATAAATCGCCTGAATCAGTGGCTAAAGCGACCAAAACGTTGATGTTGAAAAAAAACAGGATTTCTTGCTATTTTTGTACAGGTATGGGGAAACAGTTTATAGGCCGAGTTTTCCAGTACATGCTAACGGAGTTTAACATCAGTTATTACACGTCCAATTCTAGATATAAGGCATCTTTAGCCAAAAGAGTTCAGTGTACCATAAAGGAACGTATGTACCGTTATTTCATACATAAAAACATACAGATATATACAAATTCTGGAGCCTCTGGCTTCATCCTACAATCGGTCACGGCTTCGCATGATTGGATCATCTAATATGAGTCTGAAGAGAGACCCCTATATAGAGCCTAGTAAAGATAACTGTAGAGCACCAACATGCTCTGGTCGTTTCAACATCAATGATTACACTGGTCGACAACAATTTTGTCACAAGGGTTTTGATGGGTGTTCTAAGTGTACTTTTTCATGCTGAATCTAAATATGAAATCTGATTTTTCCTATCAGGCTTAGTTTACTTGTGATGCTATGTTCATTTTTTCCTCATTTAGCATGATCACCGGATAAAAAAATAATAACGTATTATATATATTTAAGTATATAACAATATTATAATATAAAACATTATAAAAATAATAAATATAATATATTATATTAATTAATATAACTATAATAAAATATATTAATATTAATATATATGTTGTATTAATTTTTCTGTAAAATTAGTAAAATTTATTCCTTTTGGGAGAAAGTTCTGATATTGCTGACAGGACAAATTTGGTCGGAGCAGCAGACTGTGCAGGTTGAAACATGTTTGTACCTGTTCAGACATGAGCCTAGTTTCTGTGTGTAGAGCAGCTCCAAGTCAGTCGGCATGTAAATGTCACAGTGTTAACAGCTAGTGTCTGTTGGTTCTTGTTAGTTTTACACCAGTGTTGTATTCATATAGATGTTTTGTAATGCCGCGGAACTGTCTGAATCATCCTAATTCCTTTTGTTATGTATGTGGTGATCTAACTTTAAAATCCCAGAAACGTAACTTTACACCATTAGTAAAAAAATGCTATGAACTTTATTTCGGATGTAAAGTAGGCGATCAGGACAAGAGTTGGGCCCCTCACATTTGTTGTGTGACATGTGTAAGACTACTTACAGGATGGGTAAACGGTTCACGTCACATGCCATTTGCTATTCCAATGATTTGGAGGGAACCCAAAGATCACACAACAGACTGCTATTTCTGCCTGGTAAATACAAAGGGGATCACTTCAAAAACAAAGAGCCTTATGAAATACCCTAATCTACCGTCTGCAATGAGACCAGTTCCCCACAGTGCTCAACTTCCAGTACCAAATCCTCCTGAACATGTAAGTTTAAGTGATGAGGAATCAAACGTAGCTGTAGCATATCACGAGGAAAAAGATGAAGACATTTCTGATCCAACATTCCAGGCTACCTGTTCCTCCAATGAACCACATTTACTGTCACAAGGAGATCTAAATGACCTAGTTCGTGATTTGAAATTATCTAAGAAGCAGGCTGAACTTTTAGGTTCAAGATTAAAGAGTTGAAATCTACTGCAACGAGACACTAAAGTTTGTTTTTTCCGCAGCCGCCATGATGAATTCAAAGAATGGTTCTCCCATGAAGATGGACTTGTGTTTTGTAAAGATGTTAATTCAGTCATGGGGGCTCTTGGTCATGAACATAACGTGGATGAGTGGCGATTGTTCATTGACTCCTCAAAAGTCAGCTTGAAAGCAGTCCTTCTTCACAACGGAAATAAATTTCCTTCTGTACCTATTGCACATGCTGCAAACATGAAAGAGTCATACGACAACATGAAGTTGCTTTTAGAAAAGTTTCAGTATCAGAAATATAAGTGGAATATCTGTGGAGATCTGAAGGTCATTGCACTTTAGCTAAGTTACACCAAGTACTGTTGTTTTTTATGTGAGTGGGACAGTAGGGACAAGCAAAACCACTACGTTAAGATGGATTGGCCAAAACGCACCTCACTTGTTCCAGACAAGAAAAATGTTGTGAATAGTTCACTTGTTGACCCTGAGAAAGTGTACCTTCCTCCTTTGCATATCAAGCTTGGACTTATGAAAAACTTTGTTAAAGCGATGGATAAAGCGCAAACAGGATTCACATACTTGAGAAATAAGTTTCCCCGGATCAGTGATGCCAAGATTAAAGAAGGCATTTTTGTAGGCCCTCAGATCAGAGAATTGTTAAGAGATGAGAGATTTGAAGGAGAGTTGAATGAAGTTGAGAAAGCTGCGTGGCAGAGTTTCAAAAGTGTCTGCACAAATTTTTTGGGAAATCACAAGGCCGAAAACTATCCTGAAATAGTAGGAGATCTTCTTAAGTCTTACCAAGCAATGGGGTGCAATATGTCATTAAAGGTTCATTTCTTGGACTCTCACTTGGACTTTTTTCCGGAAAACCTGGGTGCGGTAAGCGACGAACATGGTGAGCGTTTTCATCAGGGTATTTCTGCCATGGAAAACCGTTACCAAGGCAAATAGAGCCCCAGTATGCTGGCTGACTATTGCTGGACTCTTAAAAGAGACATGCCTGAGGCAAAGCACAACAGAAAATAAAAACAAGCTACTTTTTAAACTACAGGTGTCTTTTCGATCATATTTTAATAAGTATGTAACTATATGGGTTTTTAAAAATTAAATTGCATGTCACACAAAAACCAGACCTGATAGAGAAGTTTTACAAACTTATTTGGATTCAGCACAGAAAATACTATAAGAATAAGGTATTTTCATTCTTGGGACACGAAAAAAAAAAATTTTTGTTGCCCAGTGTTATGTAAGAGTGTCATGAGGGCGGAATAAGTTCGCAAAAGGTTTTGATCCAGGGTGGACTCAGGAGATTTTTAAAGTTAGATCCTTGAGGCCTAAATTCGATGTGATGATGTATTCGTCGAAGATATGAATGGCAAAGAAGTTGAGGGCAACCACCATTCTCCCACCATCTTAACATAAGTGTGTTCTTCATCAATGAAAACCTGTTTTTCAAGAATAGATACATGCGTGATGTATCGCTAAATACGCAATATTTAATCTTATTCGCACAACGTAGAGATGTGGCACAAATTGGGGTATTAGCCAATCATATGTTGCCGAATCAGCGTAAGGAGTTTTTGGAAGTTTATAAAAAAGTTACAAGTCAACGTTACAGCTATTTGGTTTGTGACGTTCACACGCGAAACGTTATAAAATGCAATGTACCAATGAAGATAACACAGAAGTCGCGGTTACCTCGTTACAAGAGCATAATACGTGCATTCGCTCGTAAAAAGCAAAGTGTGGGAAAGAAAATCCAAATTATTGTGCAAAGAAGTGGTTCTTTCCTCCCCATCTTGTTTTCAGTTTTGGCACCTTTATTGTCAAGTAAAATATAATGAAAAAGTGGTCGTGCTTCCACACGAGGTGTACACTTCGTTGCAAAATATAAAGAGCCAGAAATCAGCAATACATCCGGGGAAAATAGGCTTAAAAGAATGGAGAATGAATTGGTGAATCTATTAAACAGCGAGAAGTCCCCTGACGAGAAAAGAATTTTATATCAAGAAGCTCTACATAAATTTCTTCAAGAGCTCGAAGATTATAAGAAACCGACCTTAGTTATCAGACATAGAACTGATGATGTTCGACAGCGTAGGGCATGGAGCGGAGGCTCGAGACGAGCATTCGAAGAACAACGGAGCGCAACACATCGAGCATTATTAAAAAGTAGTCTACTTCATACATTGAAGAATAAAGGGTTAAGTCTTTACAATCTATTGAGTGAGGGCCCCATTACACAATCGTCAATGCAGGCGAGGTTGTTGTTGGAGGGTCAAAGGTACAGGGCTCGAACATCATTGATATCCTGCAGGATTTGGTTAGAAAGTAGAATAGACCTTCACAACAGGATGGGGCCTATTAAAGCTAGACACAGCAAATAAACATCCTAAAAATGTTGATAGGTAACCAGAACAGGTTAAAAGACTCGGTGGTAAACAACGCAAGTACCACAACTGAACACACCTTCACCTCCATCGGCAGCATCTCTGAATAGGAAGAGACCATCCTTCAACGAACAACCCTACCTGCGCGCCTCTAAAATAGGTAAATCGCTAATATATTAAGAAAAATTTACTTTGACATTTAAAATCCAGCATCCTACGGAGGCGTTAATAGATTATACAGGGGCGTATATAATGAGGGAGTAGAGATAAAAGATGTTGAGAGGTTTTTGCATGAAAAGGATGCTTATACACTACATAAACTAGTGAGAAGAAGGTTTAAAACTGCTAAGACTTTAGCATCCTCGGTTGATTCTATTTAGCAGGTGGATTTAACAGACATGCAGAGATATTCAGTATACAATAACGGGTATACGTATTTTTTGTTTATAATACACGTGTTCTGTAGATACATGTTTCTAGTCCCACTGAAGAATAAATCGCCTAAATCAGTGGCTAATGCGACCAAAACGCTGATGTTAAAAAAAAACAGGATTCCTGGCTATTTTTGTAAAGGTATGGGGAAACAGTTTATAGGCCGAGTTTTCCAGAACATGCTAACGGAGTTTAACATCAGTTATTACACGTCCAATTCTAGAAATAAGGCATCTCTAGCCAAAAGAGTTCAGCGTACCATAAAGGAACGTATATACACCGTTATTTCATACATAAAAACACATACAGATATATACACATTCTGGAGCCTCTGGCTTCATCCTACAATCGGTCACGGTTTCGCATGATTGGAACATCTAATAGGAGATTAAAGAGAGACCCCTATATATAGCCTAGAAAAGATAGCTGTAGAGCACCACCATGCTCTGGTCGTTTCAAAATCAATGATTATGTAAGAGTGTCATGAGGGGGAATAAGTTCGCGAAAGGTTTTGATCAAGGGTGGACTCAGGAGATTTTTAAAGTTAGATCCTTGAGGCTTAAAATCGATGTGATGTATTACGTCGAAGATATGAATGGCAAAGAAGTTGAGGGCGTCCACCATTCTCCCACCATCTTAACATAAGTGTGTTCTTCATCAATGAAAACCTGTTTTTCAAGAATAGATACATTCGTGATGTATCGCTAAATACGCAATATTTAATCTTATTTGCAAAACGTAGAGATGTGGCACCAAATGGGGAATTAGCAAATCAAATGTTCCCATATCAGCGTAAGGAGTTTTTGGAAGTTTATAGAGAAGTTACAAGTCAACGTTACGGCTATTTGGTTTGTGACCTTCACCCGCGAAACGTTATAAAATGCAATTTACCAATGAAGATAACTCAGAAGTCGCGCTTACCTCGTTACAAGAGCATAATACGTGCATTCGCTCGTAAAAAGCAAAGTGTGGGAAAGAAAATGCAAATTATTGTGGAAAGAAGTGGTTCTTTCCTCCCCATCTTGTTTTCAGTTTTGGCACATTTATTGTCAAGTATAATATAATGAAGAAAGTGGTCGTGCTTCCACACGAAGTGTATACTTCGTTGCAAAATATAAAGAACCAGAAATCAGCAATACATCCGGGAAAATAGGTTTAAAAGAATGGAGAATGAATTGGTGAATCTATTAAACAGCGAGAAGTCCCCTGACGAGAAAAGAATTTTATATCAAGAAGCTCTACATAAATTTCTTCAAGTGCTCGAAGATTACAAGAAACCGACCTTAGTTAATAGACAGAACTGATGATGTTCGACAGCGTAGGACATGGAGCGATGGCTCGAGACGAGCATTCGAAGAACAATGGAGCGCAACACATCGAGCATGTATTAAAAAGTAGTCTACTTCATACATTGAAGAATAAAGGGTTAAATTTTTACAATCTATTGAGTGAGGGCCCCATTACACAATGGTCCGATGCAGGCCAGGTTGTTGTTGGAGGGTCAAAGGTACAGGGCTCGAACATCATTGATATCCTGCAGGATTTGGTTAGAAATTTGGATAGACCATCACAGCAGGATGGGGCCTATTAAAGCTAGATACAGCAAATAAACATCCTAAAAATGTTGATAGGTAACCAGAACAGGTTAAAAGACTCGGGGGTAAACAGAGCAAGTACCACAACTTTACACACCTTCACCTCCATCGGCAGCATCTCTCAATAGGAAGAGACCATCCTTCAACGAACAACCCGACCTACGCGCCTCTAAAATAGGTAAATGGCTAATATATTAAGAAAAAGTTAGTTTGACATTTACAATCGAGCATCCTACTCTGGTGTTAATAGATTGTACAGGGGCGTATATAATGAACGATTAGAGAAAAAAGATGTTGAGAGGTTTTTGCATGAAAAAGATGCTTATACACTACATAAACTAGTGAGAAGAAGGTTTAAAACTGGTAAGACTTTAGCAACCTCGGTCGATTCTATTTAGCAGGTGGATTTAACAGACATGCAGAGATATTCAGTGTACAATAACGGGTATAAGTATTTTTTGTTTATAATAGACGTGTTCTGTAGATACTTGTTTCTAGTCCCACTGAAGAATAAATCGCCTGAATCAGTGGCTAAAGCGACCAAAACGCTGATGTTGAAAAAAAACAGGATTCCTGCCTATTTTTGTACAGGTATGGGGACACAGTTTATAGGCCGAGTTTTCCAGAACATGCTAACGGAGTTTAACATCAGTTATTACACGTCCAATTCTAAACATAAGGCATCTCTAGCCAAAAGAGTTCAGCGTACCATAAAGGAACGTATATACACCGTTATTTCATACATAAAAACACATACAGATATATACACATTCTGGAGCCTCTGGCTTCATCCTACAATCGGTCACGGTTTCGCATGATTGGAACATCTAATAGGAGTTTAAAGAGAGACCCCTATATAGCCTAGAAAAGATAGCTGTAGAGCACCACCATGCTCTGGTCGTTTCAAAATCAATGATTATGTAAGAGTGTCATGAGGGGGAATAAGTTCGCGAAAGGTTTTGATCAAGGGTGGACTCAGGAGATTTTTAAAGTTAGATCCTTGAGGCTTAAAATCGATGTGATGTATTACGTCGAAGATATGAATGGCAAAGAAGTTGAGGGCGTCCACCATTCTCCCACCATCTTAACATAAGTGTGTTCTTCATCAATGAAAACCTGTTTTTCAAGAATAGATACATTCGTGATGTATCGCTAAATACGCAATATTTAATCTTATTTGCAAACGTAGAGAATGTGGCACAAATTGGGGAATTAGCCAAATCAAATGTTCCCGAATCAGCGTAAGGAGTTTTTGGAAGTTTATAGAGAAGTTACAAGTCAACGTTACGGCTATTTGGTTTGTGACCTTCACCCGCGAAACGTTATAAAATGCAATTTACCAATGAAGATAACTCAGAAGTCGCGCTTACCTCGTTACAAGAGCATAATACGTGCATTCGCTCGTAAAAAGCAAAGTGTGGGAAAGAAAATGCAAATTATTGTGAAAGAAGTGGTTCTTTCCTCCCCATCTTGTTTTCAGTTTTGGCATTTATTGTCAAGTATAATATAATGAAGAAAGTGGTCGTGCTTCCACACGAAGTGTATACTTCGTTGCAAAATATAAAGAACCAGAAATCAGCAATACATCCGGGAAAATAGGTTTAAAAGAATGGAGAATGAATTGGTGAATCTATTAAACAGCGAGAAGTCCCCTGACGAGAAAAGAATTTTATATCAAGAAGCTCTACATAAATTTCTTCAAGTGCTCGAAGATTACAAGAAACCGACCTTAGTTAATAGACAGAACTGATGATGTTCGACAGCGTAGGACATGGAGCGGAGGCTCGAGACGAGCATTCGAAGAACAACGGAGCGCAACACATCGAGCATGTATTAAAAAGTAGTCTACTTCATACATTGAAGAATAAAGGTTAAATTTTTACAATCTATTGAGTGAGGGCCCCATTACACAATCGTCCGATGCAGGCAGGTTGTTGTTGGAGGGTCAAAGGTACAGGGCTCGAACATCATTGATATCCTGCAGGATTTGGTTAGAAAGATAGACCTTCACACAGGATGGGGCCTATTAAAGCTAGACACAGCAAATAAACATCCTAAAAATGTTGATAGGTAACCAGAACAGGTTAAAAGACTCGGGGTAAACAGCGCAAGTACCACAACTACACACCTTCACCTCCATCGGCAGCATCTCTCAATAGGAAGAGACCATCCTTCAACGAACAACCCACCTACGCGCCTCTAAAATAGGTAAATGGCTAATATATTAAGAAAAAGTTAGTTTGACATTTAAATCCAGCATCCTACTGGTGTTAATAGATTGTACAGGGGCGTATATAAGGGAGATTAGAGAAAAAAGATGTTGAGAGGTTTTTGCATGAAAAAGATGCTTATACACTACATAAACTAGTGAGAAGAAGGTTTAAAACTGCTAAGACTTTAGCACCTCGGTGATTCTATTTAGCAGGTGGATTTAACAGACATGCAGAGATATTCAGTATACAATAACGGGTATAAGTATTTTTGTTTATAATAGACGTGTTCTGTAGATACTTGTTTCTAGTCCCACTGAAGAATAAATCGCCTGAATCAGTGGCTAAAGCGACCAAAACGCTGATGTTGAAAAAAAACAGGATTCCTGGCTATTTTTGTACAGGTATGGGGAACAGTTTATAGGCCGAGTTTTCCAGAACATGCTAACGGAGTTTAACATCAGTTATTACACGTCCAATTCTAACATAAGGCATCTTTAGCAAAAGAGTTCAGCGTACCATAAAGGAACGTATGTACCGTTATTTCATACATAAAAACACATACAGATATATACACATTCTGGAGCCTCTGGCTTCATCCTACAATCGGTCACGGCTTCGCATGATTGGATCATCTAATAGGAGTTTAAAGAGAGACCCCTATATAGAGCCTAGAAAAGATAGCTGTAGAGCACCACCATGCTCTGGTCGTTTCAAAATCAATGATTATGTAAGAGTGTCATGAGGGGGAATAAGTTCGCGAAAGGTTTTGATCAAGGGTGGACTCAGGAGATTTTTAAAGTTAGATCCTTGAGGCCTAAAATCGATGTAATGATGTATTACGTCGAAGACATGAATGGCAAAGAAGTTGAGGGCGGCC
Source organism: Bathynomus jamesi (assembly GCA_023014485.1). NCBI lineage: Eukaryota > Metazoa > Arthropoda > Malacostraca > Isopoda > Cirolanidae > Bathynomus > Bathynomus jamesi. Next base: position 175,008 of record JAJOZX010001086.1, read on the forward strand.
ACCATTCTCCCACCATCTTAACATAAGTGTGTTCTTCATCAATGAAAACCTGTTTTTCAAGAATAGATACATGCGTGATGTATCGCTAAATACGCAATATTTAATCTTATTCGGCCAACGTAGAGATGTGGCACCAATTGGGGTATTAGCCAATCAAATGTTCCCGAATCAGCGTAACGAGTTTTTGGAAGTTTATAAAAAAGTTACAAGTCAACGTTACGGCTATTTGGTTTGTGACCTTCGCCCGCGAAACGTTATAAAATGCAATTTACCAATGAAGATAACTCAGAAGTCGCGCTTACCTCGTTACAAGAGCATAATACGTGCATTCGCTCGTAAAAAGCAAAGTGTGGGAAAGAAAATGCAAATTATTGTGGAAAGAAGTGGTTCTTTCCTCCCCATCTTCTTTTCAGTTCTGGCACCTTTATTGTCAAGTATAATATAATAAAGAAAGTGGTCGTGCTTCCACACGAGGTGTATACTTCGTTGCAAAATATAAAGAGCCAGAAATCAGCAATACATCCGGGAAAATAGGTTTAAAAGCATGGAGAATGAATTGGTGAATCTATTAAACAGCGGGAAGTCCCCTAACGAAAAAGAATTTATATCAAGAAGCTCTACATAAATTTCTTCAAGTGCTCGAAGATTATAAGAAACCGACCTTAGTTATCAGACATAGAACTGATGAAGTTCGACAGCGTAGGACATAGAGCGGAGGCTCGAGATGAGCATTCGAAGAACAACGGAGCGCAACACATCTAGAATGTATTAAAAAGTAGTCTACTTCATACATAGAAGAATAAAGGGTTAAGTCTTTACAATCTATTGAGTGAGGGCCCCATTACACAATCGTCCGATGCAGGCGAGGTTGTTGATGGAGGGTCAAAGGTACATGGCTCGAGCATCATTGATATCCTGCAGGATTTGGTTAGAAAGTAGAATAGACCTTCACAACAGGATGGGGCCTATTAAAGCTAGACACAACAAATAAACATCCTAAAAATGTTGATAGGTAACCAGAACAGGTTAAAAGACTCGGGGGTAAACAGCGCAAGTAGCACAACTGAACACACCTTCACCTCCATCGGCAGCATCTCTGAATAGTAAGAGACCATCCTTCAACGAACAACCCTACCTGCGCGCCTCTAAAATAGGTAAATGGATAATATATTAAGAAAAAGTTAGTTTGACATTTAAAATCCAGCATCCTACGGTGGTGTTAATAGATGGTACAGGTCCGTATATAATGAGGGAGTAGAGAAAAAAGATGTTGAGAGGTTTTTGCATGAAAAAGGAGCTTATTTACTACATAAACTAGTGAGAAGAAGGTTTAAAACTGCTAAGACTTTAGCAGCCTCGGTTGATTCTATTTAGCAGGTGGATTTAACAGACATGCAGAGATATTCAGTATACAATAACGGGTATAAGTATTTTTTGTTTATAATAGACGTGTTCTGTAGATACTTGTTTCTAGTCCCACTGAAGAATAAATCGCCTGAATCAGTGGCTAAAGCGACGAAAACGCTGATTCTGAAAAAAAAACAGGATTCCTGGCTATTTTTGTACAGGTATGGGGAAACAGTTTATAGGCCGAGTTTTCCAGAACATGCTAACGGAGTTTAACATCAGTTATTACACGTCCAATTCTAGACATAAGGCATCTTTAGCCAAAAGAGTTCAGCGTACCATAAAGGAACGTATGTACCGTTATTTCATACATAAAAACACATACAGATATATACACATTCTGGAGCCTCTGGCTTCATCCTACAATCGTTCACGGCTTCGCATGATTGGATCATCTAATAGGATTTTAAAGAGAGACCCCTATATAGAGCCTAGAAAAGATAGCTGTAGAGCACCACCATGCTCTGGTCGTTTCAAAATCAATGATTATGTAAGAGTGTCATGAGGGGGGAATAAGTTCGCGAAAGGTTTTGATCAAGGGTGGACTCAGGAGATTTTTAAAGTTAGATCCTTGAGGCCTAAAATCGATGTGATGATGTATTACGTAGAAGATATGAATGGCAAAGAAGTTGAGGGCGGCCACCATTCTCCCACCATCTTAACATAAGTGTGTTCTTCATCAATGAAAACCTGTTTTTCAAGAATAGATACATGCGTGATGTATCGCTAAATACGCAATATTTAATCTTATTCGCACAACGTAGTGATGTGGCACAAATTGGGATATTTGCCAATCAAATGTTCCCGAATCGGCGAAAGGAGTTTTTGGAAGTTTATAAAGAAGTTACAAGTCAACGTTACGGCTATTTGGTTTGTGACCTTCACCCGCGAAACGTTATAAAATGCAATGTACCAATGAAGATAACTCAGAAGTCGCGCTTACCTCGTTACAAGAGCATAATACGTGCATTCGCTCGTAAAAAGCAAAGTGTGGGGAAGAAAATGCAAATTATTGTGCAAAGAAGTGGTTCTTTCCTCCCCATCTTGTTTTCAGTTTTGGCACCTTTATTTTCAAGTATAATATAATGAAGAAAGTGGTCGTGCTTCCACACGAGGTGTATACTTCGTTGCAAAATATAAAGAACCAGAAATCAGCACTGCATCCGGGTAAAATAGGCTTAAAAGAATAGAGAATGAATTGGTGAATCTATTAAAGAGCGAGAAGTCCCCTTACGAGAAAAGAATTTTATGTCAAGAAGCTCTACATAAATTTCTTCAAGAGCTCGAAGATTATAAGAAACCGACCTTAGTTATCAGACATAGAACTGATGATGTTCGACAGCGTAGGACATGGAGCGAAGGCTCGAGACGAGCATTCGAAGAATAACGGAGCGCAACACATCGAGAATGTATTAAAAAGTAGTCTACGTCATACATTGAAGAATAAAGGGTTAAATCTTTACAATCTATTGAGTGAGGGCCCCATTACACAATCGTCCGATGCAGGCGAGGTTGTTGTTGGAGGGTCAACGGTAGATGGCTCAAACATTATTGATATCCTGCAGGATTTGGTTAGAAAGTAGGATAGACCTTCACAACAGGATGGAGCCTATTAAAGCTAGACACAGCAAATGAACATCCCAAAAATGTTGATAGGTAACCAGAACAGGTTAAAAGACTCTGGGGGAAACAGCGCAAGTACCACAACTGAACACACCTTCACCTCCATCGGCAGCATCTCTGAATAGGAAGAGACCATCCTTCAACGAACAACCCTACCTGCGCGCCTCTAAAATAGGTAAATGGCTAATATATTAAGAAAAAGTTAGTTTGACATTTAAAATCCAGCATCCTACGTTGGTGTTAATAGATTGTACAGGGGCGTATATAATGAGGGAGTAGAGAAAAAAGATGTTGAGAGGTTTTTGCATGAAAAAGATGCTTATACACTACATAAACGAGTGAGCAGATGGTTTAAAATTGCTAAGACTTTAGCAGCCTCGGTTGATTCTATTTAGCAGGTGGATTACCAGACATGCAGAAATATTCAGTGTACAATAACGGGTATAAGTATTTTTTGTTTATAATAGACGTGTTCTGTAGATACTTGTTTCTAGTCCCACTGAAGAATAAATCGCCTGAATCAGTGGCTAAAGCGACCAAAACGTTGATGTTGAAAAAAAACAGGATTCCTTGCTATTTTTGTACAGGTATGGGGAAACAGTTTATAGGCCGAGCTTTCCAGAACATGCTAACGGAGTTTAACATCAGTTATTACACGTCCAATTCTAGATATAAGGCATCTTTAGCCAAAAGAGTTCAGTGTACCATAAAGGAACGTATGTACCGTTATTTCATACATAAAAACATACAGATATATACACATTCTGGAGCCTCTGGCTTCATCCTACAATCGGTCACGGCTTCGCATGATTGGATCATCTAATAGGAGTCTGAAGAGAGACCCCTATATAGAGCCTAGTAAAGATAACTGTAGAGCACCACCATGCTCTGGTCGTTTCAACATCAATGATTACACTGGTCGACAACAATTTTGTCACAAGGGTTTTGATGGATGTTCTAAGTGTACTTTTTCATGCTGAATCTAAATATGAAATCTGATTTTTCCTATCAGGCTTAGTTTACTTGTGATGCTATGTTCATTTTTTCCTCATTTAGCATGATCACCGGATAAAAAAATAATAACGTATTATATATATTTAAGTATATAACAATATTATAATATAAAACATTATAAAAATAATAAATATAATAATATATTATATTAATTAATATAACTATAATAAAATATATTAATATTAATATATATGTTGTATTAATTTTTCTGTAAAATTAGTACAATTTATTCCTTTGGTGAGAAAGTTCTGATATTGCTGACAGGATAAATTTGGTCGGAGCAGCAGACTGTGCAGGTTGAAACATGTTTGTACCTGTTCAGACATGAGCCTAGTTTCTGTGTGTAGAGCAGCTCCAAGTCAGTCGGCATGTAAATGTCACAGTGTTAACAGCTAGTGTCTGTTGGTTCTTGTTAGTTTTACACCAGTGTTGTATTCATATAGATGTTTTGTAATGCCGCGGAACTGTCTGAATCATCCTAATTCCTTTTGTTATGTATGTGGTGATCTAACTTTAAAATCCCAGAAACGTAACTTTACACCATTAGTAAAAAAATGCTATGAACTTTATTTCGGATGTAAAGTAGGCGATCAGGACAAGAGTTGGGCCCCTCACATTTGTTGTGTGACATGTGTAAGACTACTTACAGGATGGCTAAAAGGTTCACGTCACATGCCATTTCCTATTCCAATGATTTGGAAGGAACCCAAAGATCACACAGCAGACTGCTATTTCTGCCTGGTAAATACAAAGGGGATCACTTCAAAAACAAAGAGCCTTATGAAATACCCTAATCTACCGTCTGCAATGAGACCAGTTCCCCACAGTGCTCAACTTCCAGTACCAAATCTTCCTGAACATGTAAGTTTAAGTGATGAGGAATCAAACGTAGCTGTAGCATATCACGAGGAAAAAGATGAAGACATTTCTGATCCAACATTCCAGGCTACCTGTTCCTCCAATGAACCACATTTACTATCACAAGGAGATCTAAATGACCTAGTTCGTGATTTGAAATTATCTAAGAAGCAGGCTGAACTTTTAGGTTCAAGATTAAAGAGTTGAAATCTACTGCAACGTGACACTAAAGTTTGTTTTTTCCGCAGCCGCCATGATGAATTCAAAGAATGGTTCTCCCATGAAGATGGACTTGTGTTTTGTAAAGATATTAATTCAGTCATGGGGGCTCTTGGTCATGAACATAACGTGGATGAGTGGCGATTGTTCATTGACTCCTCAAAAGTCAGCTTGAAAGCAGTCCTTCTTCACAACGGAAATAAATTTCCTTCTGTACCTATTGCACATGCTGCAAACATGAAAGAGTCATACGACAACATGAAGTTGCTTTTAGAAAAGTTTCAGTATCAGAAATATAAGTGGAATATCTGTGGAGATCTGAAGGTCATTGCACTTTAGCTAGGTTACACCAAGTACTGTTGTTTTTTATGTGAGTGGGACAGTAGGGACAAGCAAAACCACTACGGTAAGAAGGATTGGCCAAAACGCACCTCACTTGTTCCAGACAAGAAAAATGTTGTGAATAGTTCACTTGTTGACCCTGAGAAAGTGTACCTTCCTCCTTTGCATATCAAGCTTGGACTTATGAAAAACTTTGTTAAAGCGATGGATAAAGCGCAAACAGGATTCACATACTTGAGAAATAAGTTTCCCCGGATCAGTGATGCCAAGATTAAAGAAGGCATTTTTGTAGGCCCTCAGATCAGAGAATTGTTAAGAGATGAGAGATTTGAAGGAGAGTTGAATGGAGTTGAGAAAGCTGCGTGGCAGAGTTTCAAAAGTGTCTGCACAAATTTTTTGGGAAATCACAAGGCCGAAAACTATCCTGAAATAGTAGGAGATCTTCTTAAGTCTTACCAAGCAATGGGGTGCAATATGTCATTAAAGGTTCATTTCTTGGACTCTCACTTGGACTTTTTTCCGGAAAACCTGGGTGCGGTAAGCGACGAACATGGTGAGCGTTTTCATCAGGGTATTTCTGCCATGGAAAACCGTTACCAAGGCAAATAGAGCCCCAGTATGCTGGCTGACTATTGCTGGACTCTTAAGAGAGACATGCCTGAGGCAAAGCACAACAGAAAATAAAAACAAGCTACTTTTTAAACTACAGGTGTCTTTTCGATCATATTTTAATAAGTATGTAACTATATGGGTTTTTAAAAATTAAATTGCATGTCACACAAAAACCAGACCTGATAGAGAAGTTTTACAAACTTATTTGGATTCAGCACAGAAAATACTATAAGAATAAGGTATTTCCATTCTTGGGACACGGAAAAAAAATTTTTTTTGTTGCCCAGTGTTATGTAAGAGTGTCATGAGGGCGGAATAAGTTCGCAAAAGGTTTTGATCCAGGGTGGACTCAGGAGATTTTTAAAGTTAGATCCTTGAGGCCTAAAATCGATGTGATGATGTATTCGTCGAAGATATGAATGGCAAAGAAGTTGAGGGCAACCACCATTCTCCCACCATCTTAACATAAGTGTGTCCTTCATCAATGAAAACCTGTTTTTCAAGAATAGATACATGCGTGATGTATCGCTAAATACGCAATATTTAATCTTATTCGCACAACGTAGAGATGTGGCACAAATTGGGGTATTAGCCAATCATATGTTGCCGAATCAGCGTAAGGAGTTTTTGGAAGTTTATAAAAAAGTTACAAGTCAACGTTACGGCTATTTGGTTTGTGACGTTCACCCGCGAAACTTTATAAAATGCAATGTACCAATGAAGATAACACAGAAGTCGCGGTTACCTCGTTACAAGAGCATAATACGTGCATTCGCTCGTAAAAAGCAAAGTGTGGGAAAGAAAATCCAAATTATTGTGCAAAGAAGTGGTTCTTTCCTCCCCATCTTGTTTTCAGTTTTGGCACCTTTATTGTCAAGTAAAATATAATGAAAAAGTGGTCGTGCTTCCACACGAGGTGTAGACTTCGTTGCAAAATATAAAGAGCCAGAAATCAGCAATACATCCGGGTAAAATAGGCTTAAAAGAATGGAGAATGAATTGGTGAATCTATTAAACAGCGAGAAGTCCCATGACGAGAAAAGAATTTTATATCAAGAAGCTCTACATAAATTTCTTCAAGAGCTCGAAGATTATAAGAAACCGACCTTAGTTATCAGACATAGAACTGATGATGTTCGACAGCGTAGGGCATTGAGCGGAGGCTCGAGACGAGCATTCGAAGAACAACGGAGCGCAACACATCGAGCATTATTAAAAAGTAGTCTACTTCATACATTGAAGAATAAAGGGTTAAGTCTTTACAATCTATTGAGTGAGGGCCCCATTACACAATCGTCAATGCAGGCGAGGTTGTTGTTGGAGGGTCAAAGGTACAGGGCTCGAACATCATTGATATCCTGCAGGATTTGGTTAGAAAGTAGAATAGACCTTCACAACAGGATGGGGCCTATTAAAGCTAGACACAGCAAATAAACATCCTAAAAATGTTGATAGGTAACCAGAACAGGTTAAAAGACTCGGCGGTAAACAGCGCAAGTACCACAACTGAACACACCTTCACCTCCATCGGCAGCATCTCTGAATAGGAAGAGACCATCCTTCAACGAACAACCCTACCTGCGCGCCTCTAAAATAGGTAAATCGCTAATATATTAAGAAAAATTTACTTTGACTTTTAAAATCCAGCATCCTACGGAGGTGTTAATAGATTATATAGGGGCGTATATAATGAGGGAGTAGAGATAAAAGATGTTGAGAGGTTTTTGCATGAAAAAGATGCTTATACACTACATAAACTAGTGAGAAGAAGGTTTAAAACTGCTAAGACTTTAGCAGCCTCGGTTGATTCTATTTAGCAGGTGGATTTAACAGACATGCAGAGATATTCAGTATACAATAACGGGAATACGTATTTTTTGTTTATAATAGACGTGTTCTGTAGATACTTGTTTCTAGTCCCACTGAAGAATAAATCGCCTAAATCAGTGGCTAATGCGACCAAAACGCTGATGTTAAAAAAAAACAGGATTCCTGGCTATTTTTGTAAAGGTATGGGGAAACAGTTTATAGGCCGAGTTTTCCAGAACATGCTAACGGAGTTTAACATCAGTTATTACACGTCCAATTCTAGAAATAAGGCATCTCTATCCAAAAGAGTTCAGCGTACCATAAAGGAACGTATATACACCGTTATTTCATACATAAAAACACATACAGATATATACACATTCTGGAGCCTCTGGCTTCATCCTACAATCGGTCACGGTTTCGCATGATTGGAACATCTAATAGGAGATTAAAGAGAGACCCCTATATAGAGCCTAGAAAAGATAGCTGTAGAGCACAACCATGCTCTGGTCGTTTCAAAATCAATGATTATGTAAGAGTGTCATGAGGGGGAATAAGTTCGCGAAAGGTTTTGATCAAGGGTGGACTCAGGAGATTTTTAAAGTTAGATCCTTGAGGCTTAAAATCGATGTGATGTATTACGTCGAAGATATGAATGGCAAAGAAGTTGAGGGCGTCCACCATTCTCCCACCATCTTAACATAAGTGTGTTCTTCATCAATGAAAACCTGTTTTTCAAGAATAGATACATGCGTGATGTATCGCTAAATACGCAATATTTAATCTTATTTGCAAAACGTAGAGATGTGGCACCAAATGGGGAATTAGCCAATCAAATGTTCCCAAATCAGCGTAAGGAGTTTTTGGAAGTTTATAGAGAAGTTACAAGTCAACGTTACGGCTATTTGGTTTGTGACCTTCACCCGCGAAACGTTATAAAATGCAATTTACCAATGAAGATAACTCAGAAGTCGCGCTTACCTCGTTACAAGATCATAATACGTGCATTCGCTCGTAAAAAGCAAAGTGTGGGAAAGAAAATGCAAATTATTGTGCAAAGAAGTGGTTCTTTCCTCCCCATCTTGTTTTCAGTTTTGGCACATTTATTGTCAAGTATAATATAATGAAGAAAGTGGTCGTGCTTCCACACGAGGTGTATACTTCGTTGCAAAATATAAAGAACCAGAAATCAGCAATACATCCGGGAAAATAGGTTTAAAAGAATGGAGAATGAATTGGTGAATCTATTAAACAGCGAGAAGTCCCCTGACGAGAAAAGAATTTTATATCAAGAAGCTCTACATATATTTCTTCAAGTGCTCGAAGATTACAAGAAACCGACCTTAGTTAATAGACAGAACTGATGATGTTCGACAGCGTAGGACATGGAGCGGAGGCTCGAGACGAGCATTCGAAGAACAATGGAGCGCAACACATCGAGCATGTATTAAAAAGTAGTCTACTTCATACATTGAAGAATAAAGGGTTAAATTTTTACAATCTATTGAGTGAGGGCCCCATTACACAATGGTCCGATGCAGGCGAGGTTGTTGTTGGAGGGTCAAAGGTACAGGGCTCGAACATCATTGATATCCTGCAGGATTTGGTTAGAAAGTTGGATAGACCTTCACAGCAGGATGGGGCCTATTAAAGCTAGATACAGCAAATAAACATCCTAAAAATGTTGATAGGTAACCAGAACAGGTTAAAAGACTCGGGGGTAAACAGAGCAAGTACCACAACTTTACACACCTTCACCTCCATCGGCAGCATCTCTGAATAGGAAGAGACCATCCTTCAACGAACATCCCTACCTGCGCGCCTCTAAAATAGGTAAATGGCTAATATATTAAGAAAAAGTTAGTTTGACATTTAAAATCGAGCATCCTACTCTGGTGTTAATAGATTGTACAGGGGCGTATATAATGAGCGATTAGAGAAAAAAGATGTTGAGAGGTTTTTGCATGAAAAAGATGCTTATACACTACATAAACTAGTGAGAAGAAGGTTTAAAACTGCTAAGACTTTAGCAACCTCGGTCGATTCTATTTAGCAGGTGGATTTAACAGACATGCAGAGATATTCAGTGTACAATAACGGGTATAAGTATTTTTTGTTTATAATAGACGTGTTCTGTAGATACTTGTTTCTAGTCCCATTGAAGAATAAATCGCCTGAATCAGTGGCTAAAGCGACCAAAACGCTGATGTTGAAAAAAAACAGGATTCCTGCCTATTTTTGTACAGGTATGGGGAAACAGTTTATAGGCCGAGTTTTCCAGAACATGCTAACGGAGTTTAACATCAGTTATTACTCGTCCAATTCTAGACATAAGGCATCTTTAGGCAAAAGAGTTCAGCGTACCATAAAGGAACGTATGTACCGTTATTTCATACATAAAAACACATACAGATATATACACATTCTGGAGCCTCTGGCTTCATCCTACAATCGGTCACGGCTTCGCATGATTGGATCATCTAATAGGAGTTTAAAGAGAGACCCCTATATAGAGCCTAGAAAAGATAGCTGTAGAGCACCACCATGCTCTGGTCGTTTCAAAATCAATGATTATGTAAGAGTGTCATGAGGGGGAATAAGTTCGCGAAAGGTTTTGATCAACGGTGGACTCAGTAGATTTTTAAAGTTAGATCCTTGAGGCCTAAAATCGATGTAATGATGTATTACGTCGAAGACATGAATGGCAAAGAAGTTGAGGGCGGCCACCATTCTCCCACCATCTTAACATAAGTGTGTTCTTCATCAACGAAAACCTGTTTTTCAAGAATCGATACATGCGTGATGTATCGCTAAATACGCAATATTTAATCTTATTCGCACAACGTAGAGATGTAGCACAAATTGGGGTATTAGCCAATCAAATGTTCCCGAATCAGCGTAACGAGTTTTTGGAAGTTTATAAAAAAGTTACAAGTCAACGTTACGGCTATTTGGTTTGTGACCTTCTCCCGCGAAACGTTATAAAATGCAATTTACCAATGAAGATAACTCAGAAGTCGCGCTTACCTCGTTACAAGAGCATAATACGTGCATTCGCTCGTAAAAAGCAAAGTGTGGGAAAGAAAATGCAAATTATTGTGCAAAGAAGTGGTTCTTTCCTCCCCATCTTCTTTTCAGTTCTGGCACCTTTATTGTCAAGTATAATATAATGAAGAAAGTGGTCGTGCTTCCACACGAGGTGTATACTTAGTTGCAAAATATAAAGAGCCAGAAATCAGCAATACATCCGGCAAAATAGGTTTAAAAGCATGGAGAATGAATTGGTGAATCTATTAAACAGCGAGAAGTCCCCTAACGAAAAAGAATTTTATATCAAGAAGCTCTACATAAATTTCTTCAAGTGCTCGAAGATTATAAGAAACCGACCTTAGTTATCAGACATAGAACTGATGAAGTTCGACAGCGTAGGACATGGAGCGGAGGCTGGAGATGAGCATTCGAAGAACAACGGAGCGCAACACATCTAGAATGTATTAAAAAGTAGTCTACTTCATACATTGAAGAATAAAGGGTTAAGTCTTTACAATCTATTGAGTGAGGGCCCCATTACACAATCGTCCGATGCAGGCGAGGTTGTTGTTGGAGGGTCAAATGTACAGGGCTCGAACATCATTGATATCCTGCAGGATTTGGTTAGAAAGTTGAATAGACCTTCACAACAGGATGGGGCCTATTAAAGCTAGACACAACAAATAAACATCCTAAAAATGTTGATAGGTAACCAGAACAGGTTAAAAGACTTGGGGTAAACAGCGCAAGTAGCACAACTGAACACACCTTCACCTCCATCGGCAGCATCTCTGAATAGGAAGAGACGATCCTTCAACGAACAACCCTACCTGCGCGCCTCTAAAATAGGTAAATGGCTAATATATTAAGAAAAAGTTAGTTTGACATTTAAAATCCAGCATCCTACGGTGGTGTTAATAGATGGTACAGGTCCGTATATAATGAGGGAGTAGAGAAAAAAGATGTTGAGAGGTTTTTGCATGAAAAAGATGCTTATACACTACATAAACCAGTGAGAAGAAGGTTTAAAACTGCTAAGACTTTAGCAGCCTCGGTTGATTCTATTTATCAGGTGGATTTAACAGACATGCAGAGATATTCAGTATACAATAATGGGTATAAGTATTTTTGTTTATAATAGACGTGTTCTGTAGATACTTGTTTCTAGTCCCACTGAAGAATAAATCGCCTGAATCAGTGGCTAAAGCGACCAAAACGCTGATTTTGAAAAAAAAACAGGATTCCTGGCTATTTTTGTACAGGTATGGGGAAACAGTTTATCGGCCGAGTTTTCCAGAACATACTAACGGAGTTTAACATCAGTTATTACACGTCCAAATCTAGACATAAGGCATCTTTAGCCAAAAGAGTTCAGCGTACCATAAAGGAACTTATATACCTTTATTTGATACATAAAAACACATACAGATATATACACATTCTGGAGCCTCTGGCTTCATCCTACAATCGGTCATGGCTTCGCATGATTGGATCATCTAATAGGATTTTAAAGAGAGACCCCTATATAGAGCCTAGAAAAGATAACTGTAGAGCACCACCATGCTCTCGTCGTTTCAAAATCAATGATTATGTAAGAGTGTCATGAGGGGTGAATAAGTTCGCGAAAGGTTTTGATCAAGGGACGACTCAGGAGATTTTTAAAGTTAGATCCTTGAGGCCAAAAATCGATGTGATGATGTATTACGTCGAAGATATGAATGGCAAGGAAGTTGAGGGCGGCCACCATTCTCCCACCATCTTAACATAAGTGTGTTCTTCCTCAATGAAAACCTGTTTTTCAAGAATAGATACATGTGTGATATATCGCTAAATACGCAATATTTAATCTTAGTCGCACAACGTAGAGATGTGGCACAAATTGAGGTATTAGCCAATCAGATGTTGCCGAATCAGCGTTAAGAGTTTTTGGAAGTTTATAAAGAAGTTACAAGTCAACGTTACGGCCATTTGGTTTGTCACGTTCACCCGCGAAACGTTACAAAGTGCAATGTACCAATGAAGATAACACAGAAGTCGCGCTTACCTCGTTACAAGAGCATAATACGTGCATTCGCTCGTAAAAGCAAAGTGTGGGAAAGAAAATGCAAATCATTATGCAAAGAAGTGGTTGTTTCCTTCCCATCTTGTTTTCAGTTTTGGCACCTTTATTGTCAAGTAAAATATAATGAAGGAAGTGGTCGTGCTTCCACACGAGGTGTATACTTCGTTGCAAAATATAAAGAACCAGAAATCAGCACTACATCCAGGTAAAATAGGCTTAAAAGAATGGAGAATGAATTGGTGAAACTATTAAACAGCGAGGAGTCCCCTGACGAGAAAAGAATTTTATATCAAGAAGCTCTACATAAATTTCTTCAAGAGCTCGAAGATTATAAGAAACCGACCTTAGATATCAGACATAGAACTGATGATGTTCGACAGCGTAGGACATGGAGCGGAGGCTCGAGACGAGCATTCGAAGAACAACGTTGCGCAACACATCGAGCATGTATTAAAAAGTAGTCTACTTCATACATTGAAGAATAAAGGGTTCAGTCTTTAAATCTAATGAGTGAGGGCCCCATTACACAATCGTCCGATGCAGGCGAGTTTGTTGTTGGAGGGTCAAAGGTACCGGGCTCGAACATCATTGATATCCTGCAGGATTTGGTTAGAAAGTAGAATTGACCTTCACAACAGGATGGGGCCTATTAAAGCTAGACACAGCAAATAAACATCCTAAAACTGTTGATAGGTAACCAGAACAGGTTAAAAGACTCGGGGTTAAACAGCGCAAGTACCACAACTGAACACACCTTCACCTCCATCGGCAGCATCTCTGAATAGGAAGTGACCATCCTTCAACGAACAACCCTACCTGCGCGCCTCTAAAATAGGTAAATGGCTAATATATTAAGAAAAAGTTAGTTTGACATTAAAATCCAGCATCCTCCTGTGGTGTTAATAGATGGTACAGGGGCGATGAGGGAGTAGAAAAAAGACGTTGAGAGGTTTTTGCATGAAAAAGATGCTTATACACTACATAAACTAGTGAGAAGAAGGTTTAAAACTGCTAAGACTTTAGCAGCCTCGGTTGATTCTATTTAGCAGGTGGATTTAACAGACATGCAGAGATATTCAGTATACAATAACGCGTATAAGTATTTTTTGTTTATAATAGACGTGTTCTGTAGATACTTGTTTCTAGTCCCACTGAAGAATAAATCGCCTGAATCAGTGGCTAAAGCGACCAAAACGCTGATGTTGAAAAAAAACAGGATTTCTGGCTATTTTTGTACAGGTATGGGGAAACAGTTTATAGGCCGAGTTTTCCAGAACATGCTAACGGAGTTTAACATCAGTTATTACACGTCCAATTCTAGACATAAGGCATCTTTATCCAAAAGAGTTCAGCGTACCATAAAGGAACGTATGTACCGTTATTTCATACATAAAAACACATACAGATATATACACATTCTGGAGCCTCTCGCTTCATCCTACAATCGGTCACGGCTTCGCATGATTGGATCATCTAATAGGATTTTGAAGAGAGACCCCTATATAGAGCCTAGAAAAGATAACTGTAGAGCACCACCATGCTCTGGTCGTTTCAAAATCAATGATTATGTAAGAGTGTCATGAGGGGGTAATAAGTTCGCGAAAGGTTTTGATCAAGGGTGGACTCAGGAGATTTTTAAAGTTAGATCCTTGAGGCCTAAAATCGATGTGATGATGTCTTACGTCGAAGATATGAATGGCAAAGAAGTTGAGGGCGGCCACCTTTCTCCCACCATCTTAACATAAGTGTGTTCTTCACCAATGAAAACCTGTTTTTCAAGAATAGATATATGCGTGATGTATCGCTAAACACGCAATATTTAATCTTATTCCCACAACGTAGAGATGTGGCACAAATTGGGGTATTAGCCAAACAAATGTTCCATAATCAGTGTAAGGAGTTTTTGGAAGTTTATAAAGAAGTTACAATTCAACGTTACGGCTATTTGGTTTGTGACCTTCAACCGCGAAACGTTATAAAATACAATGTACCAATGAAGATAACTCAGAAGTCGCGCTTACCTCGTTACAAGAGCATAATACGTGCATTCGCTCTAAAAAGCAAAGTGTGGGAAAGAAAATGCAAATTATTTTGCAAAGAAGTGGTTCTTTCCTCCCCATCTTGTTTTCAATTTTGGCACATTTATTGTCAAGTATAATATAATGAAGAAAGTGGTGGTGCTTCCACACGATGTGTATACTTCTTTGCAAAATATAAAGAACCAGAAATCAGCACTACATCAGGGTAAAATAGGGTTAAAGGAATGGAGAATGAATTGGTGAATCTATTAAACAGCGAGAAGTCCCCTGACGAGAAATGAATTTTATATCAAGAAGCTCTACATAAATTTCTTCTAGAGCTCGAAGATTATAAGAAACCGACCTTAGTTTTCAGACATAGAACTGATGATGTTCGACAGCGTAGGACATGGAGCGGAGGTTCGAGACGAGCCTTCGAAGAACAACGGAGCGCAACACATCGAGCATGTATTAAAAAGTAGTCTACTTCATATATTGAAGAATAAAGGGTTAAGTCTTTAAATCTATTGAGTGAGGGGCCATTACACATTCGTCCGATGCAGGCGAGGTTGTTGTTGGAGGGTCAAAGGTACCGGGCTCGAACATCATTGATATCCTGCAGGATTTGGTTAGAAAGTAGAATTGACCTTCACAACAGGATGGGGCCTATTAAAGCTAGACACAGCAAATAAACATCCTAAAAATGTTGATAGATAACCAGAACAGGTTAAAAGACTCGGGGTTAAACAGCGCAAGTACCACAACTGACACACCTTCACCTCCATCGGCAGCATCTCTGAATAGGAAGAGACCATCCTTCAACGAACAACCCTACCTGCGCGCCTCTAAAATAGGTAAATGGCTAATATATTAAGAAAAAGTTAGTTTGACATTTAAAATCCAGCATCCTACGGTGGTGTTAATAGATGGTACAGGGGCGTATATAATGAGGGAGTAGAGAAAAAAGATGTTGAGAGGTTTTTGCATGAAAAAGATTCTAATACACTACATAAACTAGTGAGAAGAAGGTTTAAAACTGCTAAGACTTTAGCAGCCTCGGTTGATTCTATTTAGCAGGTGGATTTAACAGACATGCAGAGATATTCAGAATACAATAGCTGGTATAAGTATTTTTTGTTTATAATAGACGTGTTCTGTAGATACTTGTTTCTAGTCCCACTGAAGAATAAATCGCCTGAATCAGTGGCTAAAGCGACGAAAACGCTGACGTTGAAAAAAAACAGGATTCCTTGCTATTTTTGTACAGGTATGGGGAAACAGTTTATAGGCCGAGTTTTCCAGAACATGCTAACGGAGTTTAACATCAGTTATTACACGTCCAATTCTAGACATAAGGCATCTTTAGCCAAAAGAGTTCAGCGTACCATAAAGGAACGTATGTACCGTTATTTCATACATAAAAACACATACAGATATATACACATTCTGGAGCCTCTCGCTTCATCCTACAATCGGTCACGGTTTCGTATGATTGGATCATCTAATAGGATTTTAAAGAGAGACCCCTATATAGAGCCTAGAAAAGATAACTGTAGAGCACCACCATGCTCTGGTCGTTTCAAAATCAATGATTATGTAAGATTGTCACGAGGGGGGAATAAGTTCGCGAAAGGTTTTGATCAAGGGTGGAATCAGGAGATTTTTAAAGTTAGATCCTTGAGGCCTAAATTCGATGTGATGATGTATTACGTCGAAGATATGAATGGCAAAGAAGTTGAGGGCGGCCACCTTTCTCCCACCATCTTAACATAAGTGTGTTCTTCATCAATGAAAACCTGTTTTTCAAGAATAGATATATGCGTGATGTATCGCTAAATACGCAATATTTAATCTTATTCCCACAACGTAGAGATGTGGCACAAATTGGGGTATTAGCCAAACAAATGTTCCAGAATCAGTGTAAGGAGTTTTTGGAAGTTTATAAAGAAGTTACAAGTCAACGTTACGGCTATTTGGTTTGCGACCTTCACCCGCGAAACGTTATAAAATACAATGTACCAATGAAGATAACTCAGAAGTCGCGCTTACCTCGTTACAAGAGCATAATACGTGCATTCGCTCTAAAAAGCAAAGTGTGGGAAAGAAAATGCAAATTATTGTGCAAAGAAGTGGTTCTTTCCTCCCCATCTTGTTTTCAATTTTGGCACCTTTATTGTCAAGTATAATATAGGGTGGGGCACGGGAACCAAGTGTTTTTGGAATAATCAGGAAAATGATATTTATTTTTGTAAAGAAAATATATTGGTAGAACAACATTCGTAAGAACATAGCATTTCATGTCATAATAATCATGTACCGAAAATTATTCTGGCATATGATGTCCTTGGCCGTCGACGCATTGTTGAAGGCTTACGAAAATTGGCCTCCACTCTTCCCAGCAGGTCTCTGTTGATTTGGATGATTTGTTGACGGATCGCTTCCTTCAATGCATCTAATGTACGGGGCTTGTCCTCGTAGACACGTGACTTGAGGTACCCCCATAGAAGAAGTCAACATGTGGACAAGTCAGGGGACCGAGGGGCCATGCAATGTCACCAAATCTCGAAATGAGATGGTTGGGAAACAGTGGGCGAAGAACAGCCATTGACGCTCTGGCGGTGTGGCGTGGCCCCATCTTGCTGAAACCACAAATGTCGACGAGCAATACGCCTTCTTCGTAACTCAGGGATGAAAAAGGTGTTCACCATCTCAATGTAACGCCCAGATGTTATAGTAACGGTAACCCATTTGTTCGAAGAAATAGGGACCGATGACGCCAAACTTTCCCACCGCGCACCAAACTGTAACCTTAGGGCTATGTCGCGGATTTTCAGCAGCCCAATACCGACAGTTTTGATTGTTGACGGCCCCATTAAGGTGGAATGGGCTTCATCACTCATTACCACCATCATGTTTTCATTCTGCTCATAAAGTGCAAGCATTTCCTGTGCAAAATTCAGTCGTTGGGGGCAATCGTTTACATTCAATTCCTGCACCATCGCTAACTTGTATGGGTGAAAATGTAATTCTTCATGCAAAATCCGTCTAACAGTACGATTGCTGATTCCGAGTGCAGCTGAATGTCTCCGAGCAGAGCGGCCTGGGCTTTGCAACATCGCTTGTCTGACCCTTTCAACGTTCTCTGGAGTACGCACAGTGCGTTGCGGCCCCTTCGGTTTTGTTTTCATTATTGAGCCTCCTGTTCGAGATTGTTAACCCAATGTAAGATTGTGTCACGAGCGGGAACAGAGTCATTTCGATGAATGTTGAATCTGCGGCGAAACGCACGCTGAACTGCTGTCACTGACTCGCCACTCCTAACAAAATGATCATACGCGAACATGCGGTGTTCTAACGTCCACTGCTCCATGATGGCACCTGAAAGATAAAGGTGAGTGTTAGTTAAAGTTAAATGCTATGAACCCAGGAATGGAATGCTACCTACCGCACGCCCCTCCCATTCCTAATGGCCGATTACTAGCTATACAAAAAACACTTGATTCCCGTGCCCCACCCTGTATAATGAAGAAAGTGGTGGTGCTTCCACACGATGTGTATACTTCTTTGCAAAATATAAAGAACCAGAAATCAGCACTACATCAGGGAAAAATAGGGTTAAAGGAATGGAGAATGAATTGGTGAATCTATTAAACAGCGAGAAGTCCCCTGACGAGAAATGAATTTTATATCAAGAAGCTCTACATAAATTTCTTCAAGAGCTCGAAGATTATAAGAAACCGACCTTAGTTATCAGACATAGAACTGATGATGTTCGACAGCGTAGGACATGGAGCGGAGGTTCGAGACGACCCTTCGAAGAACAACGGAGCGCAACACATCGAGCATGTATTAAAAAGTAGTCTACTTCATATATTGAAGAATAAAGGGTTGTCTTTAAATCTATTGAGTGAGGGCCATTACACATTCGTCCGATGCAGGCGAGGTTGTTGTTGGAGGGTCAAAGGTACCGGGCTCGAACATCATTGATATCCTGCAGGATTTGGTTAGAAAGTAGAATTGACCTTCACAACAGGATGGGGCCTATTAAAGCTAGACACAGCAAATAAACATCCTAAAAATGTTGATAGGTAACCAGAACAGGTTAAAAGACTCGGGGTTAAACAGCGCAAGTACCACAACTGAACGCACCTTCACCTCCATCGGCAGCATCTCTGAATAGGAAGAGACCATCCTTCAACGAACAACCCTACTTGCGCGCCTCTAAAATAGGTAAATGGCTAATATATTAAGAAAAAGTTAGTTTGACATTTAAAATCCAGCATCCTACGGTGGTGTTAATAGATGTAAGGGGCGTATAATGAGGGAGTAGAGAAAAAAGATGTTTGAGAGGTTTTTGCATGAAAAAGATGCTTATCACTACATAAACTAGTGAGAAGAAGGTTTAAAACTGCTAAGACTTTAGCAGCCTCGGTTGATTCTATTTAGCAGGTGGATTTAACAGACATGCAGAGATATTCAGTATACAATAACGGTATAAGTATTTTTGTTTATAATAGACGTGTTCTGTAGATACTTGTTTCTAGTCCCACTGAGAATAAATCGCCTGAATCAGTGGCTAAAGCGACGAAAACGCTGATTCGAAAAACAGGATTCCTTGCTATTTTTTACAGGTATGGTAAACAGTTATAGGCCAGTTTTCCAGAACAAGCTAACGGAGTTTACATCAGTTATTAATAGGGCAGTCAAAAGTTGACTGAAAAAATTAAGAAAGTTGACCTTACGAATTGAAAAAATTGACTTATAAAGTTGCCTTTACTTTTCAATAATAAAAACGATACTTTAATACTTATTCTTCTCTTCTACATCGTTTGACCGATTGTGGTAAATTATGAGTATTTGCCGACTTTTCTGCAAAAAATTGCCATCCTTACTTAATTTATTAAGCATGGAGAAAGATCTCTCTACAGCGGCAGTTGTTGGTTGAGATTACAAAAGCTGACCATAAACTGTTGGTGAGATTTCAGGTCTACTGAGGTTAATTATTTCACAAATACCATTTGTCTTGAGTCTTGTTTCAATGTATTGTTTGACTGAACACATATCTTCGCCAAGGTTGATAGAAGAAATGGTTTCATATGCCTCTCTAATGGTGCAATCAGATGCTTCCATCCTAGTCACTAAGCTAGCAATCAAACTATAATTCATTTTGATTGACATTAGTTGCTTTGGCAGTTTTTCATTAGCAACACTCTCTTCAGCCTTCTGAACAATGAATCCTTCATCTTCAAAATTTTCCACAATTGTCTTCACATTTGGAAAATTGTCAGCATAATAAAAAGCAGAGTTCAGCCAGCTTGCACAACGTGTTACAATCGGTTCTGGAGGAGTTCATGTTTCAGCAATGCCAATTTTTAGTTATTTTAATTATTTATTCCAAAAAATTTACTTTATTTACCTCATTGCTATTTTTTGACCTAACAGTTAAAAGTTGACTTTTGGTTGACCTATTAACTTTGGTAATATACCCCCTACAGGTGTTTTTATTGCATTTTCAGTCGTTTCAGCGAAAAGTGCCCCATAGGAAACAATTTGACTTTATTGACTTTTGACCGCCCTAGTTATTACACGTTCAATTCTAGACATAAGGCATCTTTAGCCAAAGAGTTCAGCGTACCACAAAGGAACGTATATATCTTTATTTCTTACATAAAAACACATACACATATATACACATTCTGGAGCCTCTGGCTTCATCCTACAATCGGTCACGGCTTCGCATGATTGGATCATCTAATAGGATTTTAAAGAGAGACCCCTAAATAGAGCCTAGAAAAGATAACTGTAGAGCACCACCATGCTCTGGTCGTTTCAAAATCAATGATTATGTAAGAGTGTTATGAGGGGGGAATAAGTTCGCGAAAGGTTTTGATCAAGGGTGGACTCAGGCGATTTTTAAAGTTAGATCCTTGAGGCCTAAAATCGATGTGATGATGTATTACGTTGACGATATGAATGGCAAAGAAGTTGAGGGCGGCCACCATTCTCCCACCATCTTAACATAAGTGTGTTCTTCATCAATGAAAACCTGTTTTTCAAGAATAGAGACATGCGCGATGTATCGCTAAATACGCAATATTTAATCTTATTCGCACAACGTAGAGATGTGGCACAAATTGGGGTATTAGCCAAACAAATGTTCCCGAATCAGCGTAAGGAGTTTTTGGAAGTTTATAAAGATGTTACAAGTCAACGTTACGGCTATTTGGTTTGTGCCCTTCACCCGCGAAACGTTATAAAATGCAATGTACCAATGAAGATAACTCAGAAGTCGCGCTTACCTCGTTACAATAGCATAATACGTGCATTCGCTCGTAAAAAGCAAAGTGTGGGAAAGAAAATGCAAATTATTGTGCAAAGAAGTGGTTCTTTCCTCCCCATCTTGTTTTCAATTTTGGCACCTTTATTGTCAAGTATAATATAATGAAGAAAGTGGTGGTGCTTCCACACGAGGAGTATACTTCGTTCCAAAATATAAAGAACCAGAAATCAGCAATACATCCTGGTAAAATAGGCTTAAAAGAATGGAGAATGAATTGGTGAATCTATTAAACAGCGAGAAGTCCCCTGACGAGAAAAGAATTTTATATCAAGAAGCTCTACATAAATTTCTTTAAGAGCTCGAAGATTATAAGAAACCGACCTTAGTTATCAGACACAGAACTGATGATGTTGGACAGCGTAGGACATGGAGCGGAGGCTCGAGACGAGCATTCGAAGAACAACGGAGCGCAACACATCGAGAATGTATTAAAAAGTAGTCTACTTCATACTTTGAAGATTAAGGGTTAAGTCTTTACAATCTATTGAGTGAGGTCCCCATTACACAATGGTCCGATACAAGCGAGGTTGTTGTTGGAGGGTCAAAGGTACAGGGCTCGAACATCATTGATATGCTGCAGGATTTGGTTAGAAAGTAGAATAGACCTTCACAACATGATGGGGCCTATTAAAGCTAGACACAGCAAATAAACATCCTAAAAATGTTGATAGGTAACCAGAACAGGTTAAAAGACTCGTGGGTAAACAGCGCAAGTACCACAACTGAACACACCTTCACCTCCATCGGCAGCATCTCTGAATAGGAAGAGACCATCCTTCAACGAACAACCCTACCTGCGCGCCTCTAAAATAGGTAAATGGCTAATATATTAAGAAAAAGTTAGTTTGACATTTAAAATCCAGCATCCTACGGTGGTGTTAATAGATTGTACAGGGGCGTATATAATGAGGGAGTAGAGAAAGAAGATGTTGAGAGGTTTTTGCATGAAAAAGATGCTTATACACTACATACAATAGTGAGAAGAAGGTTTAAAACTGCTAAGACTTTAGCAGCCTCGGTTGATTCTAATTGTCAGGTGGATTTAACAGACATGCACAGATATTCATTGTACAATAACGAGTATAAGTATTTTTTGTTTATAATAGACGTGTTCTGTAGATACATGTTTCTAGTCCCACTGAAGAATAAATCGCCTGAATCAGTGGCCAAATCGACCAAAACGCTGATGTTGAAAAAAAATAAGATTCCTGGCTATTTTTGTACATGTATGGGGAAACAGTTTATAGGTCGAGTTTTCCAGAACATGCTAACGGTGTTTAACATCAGTTATTACACGTCCAGTCCAATTCAAGACATAAGGCATCTTTAGCCAAAAGAGTTCAGCGTACCATAAAGGAACGTATGCACCGTTATTTCATACATAAAAACACATACAGATATATACACATTCTGGAGCCTCTTGCTTCATCCTATAATCAGTCACGGCTTCGCATGATTGGATCATCTAATAGGATTTTAAAGAGAGACCCCTATACAGAGCCTAGAAAAGATAACTGTAGATCACCACCATGCTCTGGTCGTTTCAAAATCAATGATTATGTAAGAGTGTCATGAGGGGGAATAAGTTCGCGAAAGGTTTTGATCAAGGGTGGACTCAGGAGATTTTTAAAGTTAGATCCCTGAGGCTTAAAATCGATGTGATGATATATTACGTCAAAGATATGAATGGCAAAGAAGTTGAGGGCGGCTACCATTCTCCCACCATATCAACATAAGTGTGTTCTTCATCAATGAAAACCTGTTTTTCAAGAATAGATACATGCGTGATGTATCGCTAAATACGCAATATTTAATCTTATTCGCACAACGTAGAGATGTGGCACAAATTGGGGTATTAGCCAAACAAATGTTCCCGAATCAGCGTAAGGAGTTTTTGGAAGTTTATAAAGATGTTACAAGTCAACGTTACGGCTATTTGGTTTGTGCCCTTCACCCACGAAACGTTATAAAATGCAATGTACCAATGAAGATAACTCAGAAGTCGCGCTTACCTCGTTACAATAGCATAATACGTGCATTCGCTCGTAAAAAGCAAAGTGTGGGAAAGAAAATGCAAATTATTGTGCAAAGAAGTGGTTCTTTCCTCCCCATCTTGTTTTCAATTTTGGCAACTTTATTGTCAAGTATAATATAATGAAGAAAGTGGTGGTGCTTCCACACGAGGAGTATAGTTCGTTCCAAAATATAAAGAACCAGAAATCAGCAATACATCCTGGTAAAATAGGCTTAAAAGAATGGAGAATGAATTGGTGAATCTATTAAACAGCGAGAAGTCCCCTGACGAGAAAAGAATTTTATATCAAGAAGCTCTACATAAATTTCTTTAAGAGCTCGAAGATTATAAGAAACCGACCTTAGTTATCAGACATAGAACTGATGATGTTGGACAGCGTAGGACATGGAGCGGAGGCTCGAGACGAGCATTCGAAGAACAACAGAGCGCAACACATCGAGAATGTATTAAAAAGTAGTCTACTTCATACTTTGAAGATTAAGGGTTAAGTCTTTACAATCTATTGAGTGAGGTCCCCATTACACAATGGTCCGATACAGGCGAGGTTGTTGTTGGAGGGTCAAAGGTACAGGGCTCGAACATCATTGATATGCTGCAGGATTTGGTTAGAAAGTAGAATAGAAAATCACAACATGATGGGGCCTATTAAAGCTAGACACAGCAAATAAACATCCTAAAAATGTTGATAGGTAACCAGAACAGGTTAAAAGATTCGGGGGTAAACAGCGCAAGTACCACAACTGAACACACCTTCACCTCCATCGGCAGCATCTCTGAATAGGAAGAGACCATCCTTCAACGAACAACCCTACCTGCGCGCCTCTAAAATAGGTAAATGGCTAATATATTATGAAAAAGTTAGTTTGACATTTAAAATCCAGCATCCTACGGTGGTGTTAATAGATGGTACAGGGGCGTATATGATGAGGGAGTAGAGAAAAAAGATGTTGAGAGGTTTTTGCATGAAAAAGATGCTTATACACTACATAAACTAGTGAGAAGAAGGTTTAAAACTGCTAAGACTTTAGCAGCCTCGGTTGATTCTATTTAGCAGGTGGATTTAACAGACATGCAGAGATATTCAGTATACAATAACGGGTATAAGTATTTTTTGTTTATAATAGACGTGTTCTGTAGATACTTGTTTCTAGTCCCACTGAAGAATAAATCGCCTAAATCAGTGGCTAATGCGACCAAAACGCTGATGTTAAAAAAAAACAGGATTCCTGGCTATTTTTGTAGAGGTATGGGGAAACAGTTTATAGGCCGAGTTTTCCAGAACATGCTAACGGAGTTTAACATCAGTTATTACACGTCCAATTCTAGAAATAAGGCATCTCTAGCCAAAAGAGTTCAGCGTACCATAAAGGAACGTATATACACCGTTATTTCATACATAAAAACACATACAGATATATACACATTCTGGAGCCTCTGGCTACACCCTACAATCGGTCACGGTTTCGCATGATTGGAACATCTAATAGGAGATTAAACAGAGACCCCTATATTGAGCCTAGAAAAGATAGCTGTAGAGCACCACCATGCTCTGGTCGTTTCAAAATCAATGATTATGTAAGAGTGTCATGAGGGGGAATAAGTTCGCGAAAGGTTTTGATCAAGGGTGGAATCAAGAGATTTTTAAAGTTAGATCCTTGAGGCTTAAAATCGATGTGATGTATTACGTCGAAGATATGAATGGCAAAGAAGTTGAGGGCGTCCACCATTCTCCCACCATCTTAACATAAGTGTGTTCTTCATCAATGAAAACCTGTTTTTCAAGAATAGATACATGCGTGATGTATCGCTAAATACGCAATATTTAATCTTATTTGCAAAACGTAGAGATGTGGCACCAAATGGGGAATTAGCCAATCAAATGTTCCCAAATCAGCGTAAGGAGTTTTTGGAAGTTTATAGAGAAGTTACAAGTCAACGTTACGGCTATTTGGTTTGTGACCTTCACCCGCGAAACGTTATAAAATGCAATTTACCAATGAAGATAACTCAGAAGGCGTGCTTACCTCGTTACAAGAGCATAATACGTGCATTCGCTCGTAAAAAGCAAAGTGTGGGAAAGAAAATGCAAATTATTGTGCAAAGAAGTGTTTCTTTCCACCCCATCTTGTTTTCAGTTTTGGCACATTTATTGTCAAGTATAATATAATGAAGAAAGTGGTCGTGCTTCCACACGAGGTGTATACTTCGTTGCAAAATATAAAGAACCAGAAATCAGCAATACATCCGGGTAAAATAGGCTTAAAAGAATGGAGAATGAATTGGTGAATCTATTAAACAGCGAGAAGTCCCCTAACGAAAAAGAATTTTATATCAAGAAGCTCTACATAAATTTCTTCAAGTGCTCGAAGATTATAAGAAACCGACCTTAGTTATCAGACATAGAACTGATGATGTTCGACAGCGTAGGACATGCAGCGGAGGCGCGAGAAGAGCATTCGAAGAACAACGGAGTGCAACACATCGAGCATGTATTAGAAAGTAGTCTTCTTCATACATTGAAGAATAAAGGGTTAAGTCTTTAAATCTATTGAGTGAGGGCCCCATTACACAATCGTCCGATGCAGGCGAGGTTTTTGTTGGAGGGTCAAAGGTACAGGGCTCGAACATCATTGATATCCTGCAGGATTTGGTTAGAAAGTAGGATAGACCTTCACAACAGGATGGGGCCTATTAAAGCTAGACGCAGCAAATAAACATCCTGAAAATGTTGATATGTAACCAGAACAGGTTAAAAGACGCGGGGGGAAACAGCGCAAGTACCACAACTGAACACACCTTCACCTCCATCGGGAGCATCTCTGAATAGGAAGAAACCATCCTTCAACGAACAACCCTACCTGCGCGCCTCTAAAATAGGTAAATGGTTAATATATTAAGAAAAAGTTAGTTTGACATTAAAAATCCAGCATCCTACGGTGGTGTTAATAGATTGTACAGGGGCGTATATAATGAGGGAGTAGAGAAAGAAGATGTTGAGAGGTTTTTGCATGAAAAAGATGCTTATACACTACATACAGTAGTGAGAAGAAGGTTTAAAACTGCTAAGACTTTAGCAGCCTCGGTTGATTCTAATTGGCAGGTGGATTTAACAGACATGCAGAGATATTCAGTATACAATAACGGGTGTAAGTATTTTTTGTTTATAATAGACGTGTTCTGTAGATACTTGTTTCTAGTCCCACTGAAGAATAATTCGCCTGAATCAGTGGCTAAAGCGACGAAAACGCTGATTCTGAAAAAAAACAGGATTCCTTGCTATTTTTTTACAGGTATAGGTAAACAGTTTATAGGCCGAGTTTTCCAGAACAAGTTAACGGAGTTTAACATCAGTTATTAGTTATTACACGTCCAATTCTAGACATAAGGCATCTTTAGCCAAAAGAGTTCAGCGTACCACAAAGGAACGTATATATCTTTATTTCATACATAAAAACACATACAGATATATACACATTCTGGAGCCTCTGGCTTCATCCTACAATCGGTCACGGCTTCGCATGATTGGATCATCTAATAGGATTTTAAAGAGAGACCCCTAAATAGAGCCTAGAAAAGATAACTGTAGAGCACCACCATGCTCTGGTCGTATCAAAATCAATGATTATGTAAGAGCGTCATGAGGGGGGAATAAGTTCGCGAAAGGTTTTGATCAAGGGTGGACTCAGGCGATTTTTAAAGTTAGATCCGTGAGGCCTAAAATCGATGTGATGATATATTACGTCGACGATATGAATGGCAAAGAAGTTGAGGGCGGCCACCATTCTCCCACCATCTTAACATAAGTGTGTTCTTCATCAATGAAAACCTGTTTTTCAAGTTTAGAGACATGCGCGATGTATCGCTAAATACGCAATATTTAATCTTGTTCGCACAACGTAGAGATGTGGCACAAATTGGGGTATTTGCCAAACAAATGTTCCCGAATCAGCGTAAGGAGTTTTTGGAAGTTTATAAAGATGTTACAAGTCAACGTTACGGCTATTTGGTTTGTGCCCTTCACCCGCGAAACGTTATAAAATGCAATGTACCAATGAAGATAACTCAGAAGTCGCGCTTACCTCGTTACAATAGCATAATACGTGCATTCGCTCGTAAAAAGCAAAGTGTGGGAAAGAAAATGCAAATTATTGTGCAAAGAAGTGGTTCTTTCCTCCCCATCTTGTTTTCAATTTTGGCACCTTTAGTGTCAAGTATAATATAATGAAGAAAGTTGGGTGGTGCTTCCAGACGAAGTGTATACTCGTTGCAAAATATAAAGAACCAGAATCAGCACTACATACTGGTAAATAGGCTTATAAGATGGAGAATGAATTGGTGAATCTATTAAAGCGAGAATCCCCCTGACGAGAAAAGAATTTTATATCAGAAGCTCATACATAAATTTCTTCAAGAGCTCGAAGATTATAAGAAACCGACCTTAGTTATCAGACATAGAACTGATGATGTTCGACACGTAGGACATGGAGCGGAGGCTCGAGACAGCATTCGAAGAAAACAACGGAGCGCAACACATCGAGCATGTATTAAAAAGTAGTCTACTTCATACATTGAAGAATAAAGGGTTCAGTCTTTACAATCTATTGAGTGAGGACCCCATTACACAATCGTCCGATGCAGGCGAGGTTGTTGTTGGAGGGTCAAAGGTACAGGGCTCGAACATCATTGATATCCTGCAGGATTTGGTTAGAAAGTAGAATAGACCTTCAAAACAGGATGGGGCCTATTAAAGCTAGACACAGCAAATAAACATCCTAAGATTGTTGATAGGTAACCAGAACAGGTTAAAAGACTCGTGGGTAAACAGCGCAAGTTCCACAACTGAACACATCTTCACCTCCATCGGCAGCATCTCTGAATAGGAAGAGACCATCCTTCAACGAACAACCCTAACTGCGCGCCTCTAAAAGCGGTAAATGGCTAATATATTAAGAAAAAGTTAGTTTGAAATTTAAAATCCAGCATCCTACGGTGGTGTTAATAGATTGTACAGGGGCGTATATAATGAGGGTGTAGAGAAAAAAGATGTTGAGAGGTTTTTGCATGAAAAAGATGCTTATACACTACATAAACTAGTGAGAAGAAGGTTTAAAACTGCTAAGACTTTAGCAGCCTCTGTTGATTCTATTTAGCAGGTGGATTTAACAGACATGCAGAGATATTCAGAATACAATAACTGGTATAAGTGTTTTTTGTTTATAATAGACGTGTTCTGTAGATACTTGTTTCTAGTCCCACTGAAGAATAAATCGCCTGAATCAGTGGCTAAAGCGACGAAAACGCTGACGTTGAAAAAAAAACAGGATTCCTGGCTATTTTGTACAGGTATGGGGAAACAGTTTATAGGCCGAGTTTTCCAGAACATGCTAACGGAGTTTAATATAGTTATTACACGTCAATTCTAGACATAAGGCATCTTTAGCCAAAAGAGTTCAGCGTACCATAAAGGAAACGTATGTACCGTTATTTCATACATAAAAACCATACAGAATATACACATTTTGAGCTCTCGCTTCATCCTACAATCGGTCACGGTTTCGTATGATTGGATCATCTAATAGGATTTTAAAGAGGACCCCTATATAGAGCCTAGAAAAGATAACTGTAGAGCACCACATGCTCTGTCGTTTCAAAATCAATGATTATGTAAGAGTGTCACGAGGGGGGAATAAGTTCGCGAAAAGTTTTGATCAAGGGTGGACTCAAGAGATTTTTAAAGTTAGATCCTTGAGGCCTAAATTCGATGTGATGATGTATTACGTCGAAGATATGAATGGCAAAGAAGTTGAGGGCGGCCACCATTCTCCCACCATCTTAACATAAGTGTGTTCTTCATCAATGAAAACCTGTTTTTCAAGAATAGATACATGCGTGATGTATCGCTAAATACGCAATATTTAATCTTATTCGCACAACGTAGAGATGTGGCACAAATTGGGGTATTAGCCAATCAAATGTTCCCGAATCAGCCTAATAAGTTTTTGGAAGTTTATAAAGAAGTTACAAGTCAACGTTACGGCTATTTGGTTTGTGACCTTCACCCGCGAAACGTTATAAAATGCAATGTACCAATGAAGATAACTCAGAAGTCGTGCTTACCTCGTTACAAGAGCATAATACGTGCATTCGCTCTAAAAAGCAAAGTGTGGGAAAGAAAACGCAAATTATTGTGCAAAGAAGTGGTTCTTTCCTCCCCATCTTGGTTTCAATTTTGGCACCTTTATTGTCAAGTAAAATATAATGAAGAAAGTGGTCGTGCTTCCAGACGAGGTGTATACTTCGTTGGAAAATATAAAGAACCAGAAATCAGCACTACATCCGGGTAAAATAGGCTTATAAGAATGGAGAATGAATTGGTGAATCTATTAAACAGCGAGAAGTCCCCTGACGAGAAAAGAATTTTATATCAAGAAGCTCTACATAAATTTCTTCAAGAGCTCGAAGATTATAAGAAACCGACCTTAGTTATCAGACATAGAACTGATGATGTTCGACAGCGTAGGACATGGAGCGGAGGCTCGAGACGAGCATTCGAAGAACAACGGAGCGCAACACATCGAGCATGTATTAAAAAGTAGTCTACTTCATACATTGAAGAATAAAGGGTTAAGTCTTTACAATCTATTGAGTGAGGGCCCCATTACACAATCGTCCGATGCAGGCGAGTTTGTTGTTGGAGGGTCAAAGGTACAGGGCTCGAACATCATTGATATCCTTCAGGATTTGGTTAGAAAGTAGAATAGACCTTCAAAACAGGATGGGGCCTATTAAAGCTAGACACAGCAAATAAACATCCTAAGATTGTTGATAGGAAACCAGAACAGGTTAAAAGACTCGGGGGTAAACAGCGCAAGTACCACAACTGAACACATCTTCACCTCCATCGGCAGCATCTCTGAATAGGAAGAGACCATCCTTCAACGAACAACCCTAACTGCGCGCCTCTAAAATAGGTAAATGGGTAATATATTAAGAAAAAGTTAGTTTGACATTTAAAATCCAGCATCCTACGGTGGTGTTAATAGATTGTACAGGGGCGTATATAATGAGGGAGTAGAGAAAAAAGATGTTGAGAGGTTTTTGCATGAAAAAGATGCTTATACACTACATAAACTAGTGAGAAGAAGGTTTAAAACTGCTAAGACTTTAGCAGCCTCGGTTGATTCTATTTAGCAGGTGGATTTAACAGACATGCAGAGATATTGAGAATACAATAACTGGTATAAGTATTTTTTGTTTATAATAGACGTGTTCTGTTGATACTTGTTTCTAGTCCCACTGAAGAATAAATCGCCTGAATCAGTGGCTAAAGCGACGAAAACGCTGACGTTGAAAAAAAACAGGATTCCTGGCTATTTTTGTACAGGTATGGGGAAACAGTTTATAGGCCGAGTTTTCCAGAACATGCTAACGGAGTTTAACATCAGTTATTACACGTCCAATTCTAGACATAAGGCATCTTTAGCCAAAAGAGTTCAGCGTACCATAAAGGAACGTATGTACCGTTATTTCATACATAAAAACACATACAGATATATACACATTCTCGAGCCTCTCGCTTCATCCTACAATCGGTCACGGTTTCGTATGATTGGATCATCTAATAGGATTTTAAAGAGAGACCCCTATATAGAGCCTAGAAAAGATAACTGTAGAGCACCACCATGCTCTGGTCGTTTCAAAATCAATGATTATGTAAGAGTGTCACGAGGGGGGAATAAGTTCGCGAAAGGTTTTGATCAAGGGTGGACTCAGGAGATTTTTAAAGGTAGATCCTGGAGGCCTAAATTCGATGTGATGATGTATTACGTCGAAGATATGAATGGCAAAGAAGTTGAGGGCGGCCACCATTCTCCCACCATCTTAACATAAGTGTGTTCTTCAACAATGAAAACCTGTTTTTCAAGAATAGATACATGCGTGATGTATCGCTAAATACGCAATATTTAATCTTATTCGCACAACGTAGAGATGTGGCACAAATTGGGGTATTAGCCAATCAAATGTTCCCGAATCAGCGTAATGAGTTTTTGGAAGTTTATAAAGAAGTTACAAGTCAACGTTACGGCTATTTGGTTTGTGACCTTCACCCGCGAAACGTTATAAAATGCAATGTACCAATGAAGATAACTCAGAAGTCGTGCTTACCTCGTTACAAGAGCATAATACGTGCATTCGCTCTAAAAAGCAAAGTGTGGGAAAGAAAATGCAAATTATTGTGCAAAGAAGTGGTTCTTTCCTCCCCATCTTGTTTTCAATTTTGGCACCTTTATTGTCAAGTATAATATAATGAAGAAAGTGGTGGTGCTTCCACACGATGTGTATACTTCTTTGCAAAATATAAAGAACCAGAAATCAGAACTACATCCGGGTAAAATAGGGTTAAAAGAATGGAGAATGAATTGGTGAATCTATTAAACAGCGAGAAGTCCCCTGACGAGAAAAGAATTTTATATCAAGAAGCTCTACATAAATTTCTTCAAGAGCTCGAAGATTATAAGAAACCGACCTTAGTTATCAGACATAGAACTGATGATGTTCGACAGCGTAGGACATGGAGCGGAGGTTCGAGACGAGCATTCGAAGAACAACGGAGCGCAACACATCGAGCATGTATTAAAAAGTAGTCTACTTCATATATTGAAGAATAAAGGGTTAAGTCTTTAAATCTATTGAGTGAGGGCCCCATTACACAATCGTCCGATGCAGGCGAGGTTGTTGTTGGAGGGTCAAAGGTACAGGGCTCGAACATCATTGATATCCTGCAGGATTTGGTTAGAAAGTAGAATTGACCTTCACAACAGGATGGGGCCTATTAAAGCTAGACACAGCAAATAAACATCCTAAAAATGTTGATAGGTAACCAGAACAGGTTAAAAGACTCGGGGTTAAACAGCGCAAGTACCACAACTGAACACACCTTCACCTCCATCGGCAGCATCTCTGAATAGGAAGAGACCATCCTTCAACGAACAACCCTACCTGCGCGCCTCTAAAATAGGTAAATGGCTAATATATTAAGAAAAAGTTAGTTTGACATTTAAAATCCAGCATCCTACGGTGGTGTTAATAGATGGTACAGGGGCGTATATAATGAGGGAGAGAAAAAAGATGTTGAGAGGTTTTTGCATGAAAAAGATGCTTATACACTCCATAAACTAGTGAGAAGAAGGTTTAAAACTGCTAAGACTTTAGCATCCTCGGTTGATTCTATTTAGCAGGTGGATTTAACAGACATGCAGAGATATTCAGTATACAATAACGGGTATAAGTATTTTTTGTTTATAATAGACGTGTTCTGTAGATACTTGTTTCTAGTCCCACTGAAGAATAAATCGCCTGAATCTGTGGCTAAAGCGACGAAAACGCTGATTCTGAAAAAAAACAGGATTCCTTGCTATTTTTTTACAGGTATGGGTAAACAGTTTATAGGCCGAGTTTTCCAGAACAAGCTAACGGAGTTTAACATCAGTTATTACTAGGGCAGTCAAAAGTTGACCGAAAAAATTAAGAAAGTTGACCTTACGAATTGAAAAAATTGACTTATAAAGTTGCCTTTACTTTCAATAATAAAAACGATACTTTAATTACTTATTCTTGCTCTTCTACATCAGTTGACCGATTGTGGTAAATTATGAAGTATTTGCCGACATTTTCTGGCAAAAAATTGCCATCCTTACTTAATTTATTAAGCATGGAGAAAGATCTCTCTACAGCGGCAGTTGTTGGTTGAGATTGCAAAATCTGACCATAAACTGTTGGTGAGATTTCAGGTCTACTGAGGTTAATTATTTCACAAATACCATTTGTCTTGAGTCTTGTTTCAATGTATTGTTTGACTGAACACATATCTTCGCCATGGTTGATAGAAGAAATGGTTTCATATGCCTCTCTAATGGTGCAATCAGATGCTTCCATCCTAGTCACTAAGCTAGCAATCAAACTATAATTCATTTTGATTGACATTAGTTGCTTTGGCAGTTTTTCATTAGCAACACTCTCTTCAGCCTTCTGAACAATGATTCCTTCATCTTCAAAATTTTCCACAATTGTCTTCACATTTGGAAAATTGGCTGCATAATAAAAAGCAGCGTTCAGCCAGCTTGCACAACGTGTTACAATCGGTTCTGGAGGAGTTCCTGTTTCAGCAATGCCAATTTTTAGTTATTTTAATTATTTATTCCAAAAAATTGACTTTATTTACCTCATTGCTATTTTTTGACCTAACAGGTAAATGTTGACTTTTGGTTGACCTATTAACTTTGGTAATATACCCCCTACAGGTGTTTTTATTGCATTTTCAGTCGTTTCAGCGAAAAGTGCCCCATAGGAAACAATTTGACTTTATTGACTTTTGACCGCCCTAGTTATTACACGTCCAATTCTAGACATAAGGCATCTTTAGCCAAAAGAGTTCAGCGTACCACAAAGGAACGTATATATCTTTATTTCATACATAAAAACACATACAGATATATACACATTCTGGAGCCTCTGGCTTCATCCTACAATCGGTCACGGCTTCGCATGATTGGATCATCTAATAGGATTTTAAAGAGAGACCCCTAAATAGAGCCTAGAAAAGATAACTGTAGAGCACCACCATGCTCTGGTCGTTTCAAAATCAATGATTATGTAAGAGTGTCATGAGGGGGTAATAAGTTCGCGAAAGGTTTTGATCAAGGGTGGACTCAGGAGATTTTTAAAGTTAGATCCTTGAGGCCTAAAATCGATGTGATGATGTATTACATCGACGATATGAATGGCAAAGAAGTTGAGGGCGGCCACCATTCTCCCACCATCTTAACATAAGTGTGTTCTTCATCAATGAAAACCTGTTTTTCAAGAATAGAGACATGCGCGATGTATCGCTAAATACGCAATATTTAATCTTATTCGCACAACGTAGAGATGTGGCACAAATTGGGGTATTAGCCAAACAAATGTTCCCGAATCAGCGTAAGGAGTTTTTGGAAGTTTATAAAGATGTTACAAGTCAACGTTCGGCTATTTGGTTTGTGCCTTCACCCGCGAAACGTTATAAAATGCAATGTACCAATGAAGATAACTCAGAAGTCGCGCTTACCTCGTTACAATAGCATAATACGTGCATTCGCTCGTAAAAGGAAAGTGTGGGAAAGAAAATGCAAATTATTGTGCAAAGAAGTGGTTCTTTCCTCCCAATCTTGTTTTCAATTTTGGCACCTTTATTGTCAAGTTATATAATGAAGAAAGTGGTGGTGCTTCCACACGAGGTGTATACTTCGTTCCAAAATATAAAGAACCAGAAATCAGCAATACATCCTGGTAAAATAGGCTTAAAAGAATGGAGAATGAATTGGTGAATCTATTAAACAGCGAGAAGTCCCCTGACGAGAAAAGAATTTTATATCAAGAAGCTCTACATAAATTTCTTTAAGAGCTCGAAGATTATAAGAAACCGACCTTAGTTATCAGACATAGAACTGATGATGTTGGACAGCGTAGGACATGGAGCGGATGCTCGAGACGAGCATTCGAAGAACAACGGAGCGCAACACATCGAGAATGTATTAAAAAGTAGTCTACTTCATACTTTGAAGATTAAGGGTTAAGTCTTTACAATCTATTGAGTGAGGTCCCCATTACACAATGGTCCGATACAGGCGAGGTTGTTGTTGGAGTGTCAAAGGTACAGGGCTCGAACATCATTGATATCCTGCAGGATTTGGTTAGAAAGTAGAATAGACCTTCACAACAAGATGGGGCCTATTAAAGCTAGACACAGCAAATAAACATCCTAAAAATGTTGATAGGTAACCAGAACAGGTTAAAAGACTCGGGGGTAAACAGCGCAAGTACCACAACTGAACACACCTTCACCTCCATCGGCAGCATCCCTGAATAGGAAGAGACCATCCTTCAACGAACAACCCTACCTGCGCGCCTCTAAAATAGGTAAATGGCTAATATATTAAGAAAAAGTTAGTTTGACATTTAAAATCCAGCATCCTACGGTGGTGTTAATAGATGGTACAGGGGAGTATATAATGAGGGAGTAGAGAAAAAAGATGTTGAGAGGTTTTTGCATGAAAAAGATGCTTATACACTACATAACAGAGCTGGGCACTTGCGTTTTTTTTTGCGGTACTGCGGTACTGCGGTACTACCGTGTTGGTCGGTACCGCGGAAAGTACCGCGGGAAATTTGAATGCGGTAGCGGTACTGCTGTACTTTCAGCGATCCTTTGCGGTACTGCGTTATGCGGTACCGGTTTGGTAGTGCGGTAGTAGTACCGCAGTACCGCAGTACCGCAAAAAAACGGGCAAAAAAACGCAAGTGCCCAGCTCTGCACGGTACATAACCTAGTGAGAAGAAGGTTTAAAACTGCTAAGACTTTAGCAGCCTCGGTTGATTCTATTTAGCAAGTGGATTTAACAGACATGCAGAGATATTCAGTATACAATAACGGGTATAAGTATTTTTTGTTTATAATAGACGTGTTCTGTAGATACTTGTTTCTAGTCCCACTGAAGAATAAATCGCCTGAATCAGTGGCTAAAGCGACGAAAACGCTGATGTTGAAAAAAAAACAGGATTCCTGGCTATTTTTGTACAGGTATGGGGAAACAGTTTATAGGCCGAGTTTTCCAGAACATGCTAACGGAGTTTAACATCAGTTATTACACGTCCAATTCTAGACATAAGGCATCTTTAGCCAAAAGAGTTCAGCGTACCATAAAGGAACGTATGTACCGTTATTTCGTACATAAAAACACATACAGATATATACACATTCTGGGGCCTCTGGCTTCATCCTACAATCGGTCACTGCTTCGCATGATTGGATCATCTAATAGGATTTTAAAGAGAGACCCCTATATAGAGCCTAGAAAAGATAACTGTAGAGCACCACCATGCTCTGGTCGTTTCAAAATCAATGATTATGTAAGAGTGTCATGAGGGGGGAATAAGTTCGCGAAAGGTTTTGATCAAGGGTGGACTCAGGAGATTTTTAAAGTTAGATCCTTGAGGCCTAAAATCGATGTGATGATGTGTTACGTCGACGATATGAATGGCAAAGAAGTTGAGGGCGGCCACCATTCTCCCACCATCTTAACATAAGTGTGTTCTTCATCAATGAAAACCTGTTTTTCAAGAATAGATACATGCGTGATGTATCGCTAAAAACGCAATATTTAATCTTATTCGCACAACGTAGAGATGTGGCACAAATTGGGGTATTAGCCAAACAAATGTTCCCGAATCAGAGTAAGGAGTTTTTGGAAGTTTATAAAGAAGTTACAAGTCAACGTTACGGCTATTTGGTTTGTGACCTTCACCCGCGAAACGTTATAAAATGCAATGTACCAATGAAGATAACTCAGAAGTCGCGCTTACCTCGTTACAAGAGCATAATACGTGCATTCGCTCGTAAAAAGCAAAGTGTGGGGAAGAAAATGCAAATTATTGTGCAAAGAAGTGGCTCTTTCCTCCCTATCTTGTTTTCAGTTTTGGCACCTTTATTGTTAAGTAAAATATAATGAAGAAAGTGGTCGTGCTTCCACACGAGTTGTATACTTCGTTGCAAAATATAAAGAACCAGAAATCAGCACTACATCCGGGTAAAATAGGCTTATAAGAATGGAGAATGAATTGGTGAATCTATTAAACAGCGACAAGTCCCTGACGAAAAAGAATTTTATATCAAGAAGCTCTACATAAATTTCTTCAAGAGCTCGAAGATTATAAGAAACCGACCTTAGTTATCAGACATAGAACTGATGATGTTCGACAGCGTAGGACATGGAGCGGAGGCTCGAGAATGTATTAAACCCTTTATTTCATGTCGTTGCTCAGCGGCAACATTTCAATTAATGTATATAGAAACATCTGGAAGTTATATATGAGGCTGAGTCTGAGTCTGCGCATTCAATTAGATCCAGACAAAGTCACAAAGCAGTGTTACGTTTGCCATCGACGTGGGAGGTACATTTTGATATATTTTTGTTCTCTAAAAATCCCTTTTTTGGCTTCTTGCAGTCATGCCTATTTTATAGCTTATCAGTAATTACTTTCTTTATGTTTTTGATATTGTTACTTTTTTTTCTAAATGTTATATTCGATTAATTTGTATGCTAAGTTTAGTTTTATTCAAATTTGAAATTATAAAAGGAAAAAAAGGCTTTTTTTAAATGTTGCTTGAGGGCAACATTATGGTTTTGAGGTGTATGAATAGTCTTATTTGTGAACTCTTATTTTTTGCAGATGGAAACTTCCGCATTTTATAGCAAAAGGCGAACTCAGATACAAATAAACTCAAATAATGGCATTTATGAAGCGGGTGGTGCTGTTTATGAAGAATTGCCAAATAATGATAATTCGGATTAGAGTGATTCTGATGAAATGAGGATGAAATTGCTCAATTTGAGAAAAACGTAGGTGTTGCTAATTACCAAGTTTTCTTATATATATAGGCTTATACAATATATAAGTAGGCCCTATATATTTTTTTTTAGGAAGAAGGCTGTTCCAATTCTTGAGTTTTGGATATGTGTTGTGTGGCATAGGCCTATTTATATATTAGGTAGGTATCCATATATATATGTATATATATATATATATATATATAATACAATATTTCATACCTAATTTATAAACAAAATTGAAGGTTTTCCCATGCCATTCTTTCTTGTGTCCCAAGTAGCAAAGACCTGCTGACCTGCAGTGTCATCTTTTGTGTTCGAA
Organism: Bathynomus jamesi; assembly: GCA_023014485.1. NCBI lineage: Eukaryota > Metazoa > Arthropoda > Malacostraca > Isopoda > Cirolanidae > Bathynomus > Bathynomus jamesi. Next base: position 213,122 of record JAJOZX010001086.1, read on the forward strand.
TACATTCTAACCCTTTCTCTAGTTCAATAATTCACAAACTTTGTTTAGATTTGTAACATATTACTTTTATTTAGGATTCCTCAAGAACCAACATGGAAGAACGTGCTGAGCTAAATCAAGAATATGATGATGACGTAGACGATCCTGACTACGTTCCAACAGAAGAAATTCCTCAATCACAAAATATAAACATTGAAAGACAAGAAAGTCCGGACATGGCAAGTACTTCAAGTGAAACCCGTTGGAGGAAAAGAGAAGCCACCGTAGTTCCCTCAACATTCTCTGGAACACCGTTTATTGAGGTAAATGAAGTTGTTTCTCCATTTCAATATTTCAAACAGTTCTTTGATGATAATTTGATTGAGTATATTACACAACAGACAAATCTCTATTGTGCTCGAGAAAAAATGAGAGATAACCTGAGGTGTAAACTAATAAATACTGACAAGGAAGAAATATAACAGTTTATTGGTGTACTCTTGTATATGGGTATTTATCCTAATCCTCAATATCGGATGTACTGGAATCCATCTACACCTTTGCCTCAAATTACAAAATCTCTGAAAGGAGGTGTCAACAGATTTGAAAATCTTAACAAATTTTTACATTTCAACGACAATTCCAAACTTCCGGATAGAAATTCTACGGAATATGATAAGCTCTATAAAATTAGGCCAATTATAAATTCGGTTCTAGAAAAATGCAAAATGTTAGAAGTGAAGAATATAATTTGGTCGACGAGCAAATGATCCCAACAAAATGTAAATCCTCACTAAAGCAATACCTTCCCAAGAAACCCCACAAATGGGGGTATAAAGTCTTCACAAGGTGTGGTGCTTCAGGTATCATTTATAACTTTGATATATATACTGGAAAAACATCTGATAAACCACAATCTTCTCTTGGTTGTACTGGGGATGTTGTAATGAAGTTATGCGAAAACATGCCTAAACATCAAAACTACAAACTTTGCTTTGATAACTATTTTACATCTTTGCCACTTCTGAAAGAACTGCACTCACAGGGGATTCTAGCTCTTGGGACTGTAAGATCAAATCAACTAGTGGGTGCACAAAAGATCCTCTCCAGTGAAAAAGAATTGAAAGCCAAAGGAAGAGGGTCGTATGACTGGAGGGTAGACATTTCATCAAACATAACTGTAGTGAAGTGGCAGGATAACAGTACAGTCCACCTAGTTTCAACCTATGTGAACCAACTGAAGGAAGAAAGGCTAAGAGATGGTCTGCAAAAGATAAAGTATTCCTTGAAATTGAATGCCCAGAAATGGTCCATGAATATATAAATTTATGGGCGGAGTTGACCTTTCTGATATGCTCCTTTCACTGTACAGAATAAAGCTCAAGCGTAAAAAGTGGTATATATCCATCTTTTTCTATCTTGTCAAAGTTGCCGTTACTAATGGATGGCTTTTATATAGACGTCACTATGCTATGTTGCATGCTGACAGCAAATTCAAGTCTCTGTTAGAATTCCAAATTAGTATTGCAAATGATCTGACCATGGTAGGAAAGTCAACGCTCACCACTCCTCCAAGAGGTAGGCCACCTCTTTCCTGTCAGCCCCCTCAAAAGAAGTGTAAAACATCAGCAGCAGTTCCTATTCCAACCGATGATTATCGGTACGATTTTTATGGTCATGTTCCCAATTTTGATGAAAACAAACACAGATGCAGGTACTGTCCTAAAGGCTGTACTTATGTATTCTGCATAAAGTGTAATATTTACTTATGCTTCATAAAGGAGCGTAATTGCTTTTTGAATTTCCACAAAAAAACTCCATAAAATAAGTGTTGTACAACATAAAGTATGTTTTCTTTGTAAAAGGTATATATTGATTATTTTGATTTGTCAAAAACAATAAATTTTATCATCCTTGCGAACTTTCATATTTACCCCCATTATTTATCCCAATCTTCATGATGTTCCCAAGGAGCAACATTCTTTAAATTAACTTAGAACATAAATATTACATAGATTTTAGGGAAAACCTCATTAATATCACTCTAAATACTTTAAAAAATACCGAAAATATTTTTTTTCTTCAGAAAATTATAATTCATGAGATAAAGGGTTAAAAAGTAGTCTACTTCATACTTTGAAGATTAAGGGTTAAGTCTTTACAATCTATTGAGTGAGGTCCACATTACACAATGGTCCGGTACAGGCGAGGTTGTTGTTGGAGGGTCAAAGGTACAGGGCTCGAACATCATTGATATGCTGCAGGAGTTGGTTAGAAAGTAAAATAGACCTTCACAACAGGATGGGGCCTATTAAAGCTAGACAGCAAATAAACATCCTAAAAATGTTGATAGGTAACCAGAACAGGTTAAAAGACTCGGGGGTAAACAGCGCAAGTACCACAGCTGAACACACCTTCACCTCCATCGGCAGCATCTCTCAATAGGAAGAGACCATCCTTCAACGAACAACCCTACCTGCGCGCCTCTAAAATAGGTAAATGGCTAATATATTAAGAAAAAGTTAGTTTGACATTTAAAATCCAGCATCCTACGGTGGTGTTAATAGATGGTACAGGGTCCTATATAATGAGGGAGTAGAGAAAAAAGATGTTGAGAGGTTTTTGCATGAAAAATATGCTTATACACTACATAAACTAGTGAGAAGAAGGTTTAAAACTGCTAAGACTTTAGCAGCCTCGGATGATTCTATTTAGCAGGTGGATTTAACAGACATGCAGAGATATTCAGTATACAATAACGGGTATAAGTATTTTTTGTTTATAATAGACGCGTTCTGTAGATACTTGTTTCTAGTCCAACTGAAGAATAAATCGCCTGAATCAGTGGCTAAAGCGACGAAAACGCTGATGTTGAAAAAAAACAGGATTCCTGGCTATTTTTGTACAGGTATGGGGAAACAGTTTATAGGCCGAGTTTTCCAGAACATGCTAACGGAGTTTAACATCAGTTATTACACGTCCAATTCTAGACATAAGGCATCTTTAGCCAAAAGAGTTCAGCGTACCATAAAGGAACGTATGTACCGTTATTTCATACATAAAAACACATACAGATATATACACGTTCTGGAGCCTCTGGCTTCGTCCTACAATCGGTCACGGCTTCGCATGATTGGATCATCTAATAGGATTTTAAAGAGAGACCCCTATATAGAGCCTAAAAAAGATAACTGTAGAGCACCACCATGCTCTGGTCGTTTCAAAATCAGTGATTATGTAAGAGTGTCATGAGGGGGGAATAAGTTCGCGAAAGGTTTTGATCAAGGGTGGACTCAGGCGATTTTAAAGTTAGATCCTTGAGGCCTAAAATCGATGTGATGATGTATTACGTCGACGATATGAATGGCAAAGAAGTTGAGGGCGGCCACCATTCTCCCACCATCTTAACATAAGTGTGTTCTTCATCAATGAAAACCTGTTTTTTCAAAATAGATACATGCGTGATGTATCGCTAAATACGCAATATTTAATCTTATTCGCACAACGTAGAGATGTGGCACAAATTGGGGTATTAGCCAATCAAATGTTCCCGAATCAGCGTAAGGAGTTTTTGGAAGTTTATAAAGAAGTTACAAGTCAACGTTACGGCTATTTGGTTTGTGACCTTCACCCGCGAAACGTTATAAAATGCAATGTACCAATGAAGATAACTCAGAAGTCGCGCTTACCTCGTTACAAGAGCATAATACGTGCATTCGCTCGTAAAAGCAAAGTGTGGGAAGAAAATGCAAATTATTGTGCAAAGAAGTGGCTCTTTCCTCCCTATCTTGTTTTCAGTTTTGGCACCTTTATTGTTAAGTAAAATATAATGAAGAAAGTGGTCGTGCTTCCACACGAGTTGTATACTTCGTTGCAAAATATAAAGAACCAGAAATCAGCACTACATCCGGGTAAAATAGGCTTATAAGAATGGAGAATGAATTGGTGAATCTATTAAACAGCGACAAGTCCCCTGACGAAAAAAGAATTTTATATCAAGAAGCTCTACATAAATTTCTTCAAGAGCTCGAAGATTATAAGAAACCGACCTTAGTTATCAGACATAGAACTGATGATGTTCGACAGCGTAGGACATGGAGCGGAGGCTCGAGAATGTATTAAACCCTTTATTTCATGTCGTTGCTCAGCGGCAACATTTCAAATTAATGTATATAGAAACATCTGGAAGTTATATATGAGGCTGAGTCTGAGTCTGCGCATTCAATTAGATCCAGACAAAGTCACAAAGCAGTGTTACGTTTGCCATCGACGTGGGAGGTACATTTTGATATATTTTTTGTTCTCTAAAAATCCCTTTTTTTGGCTTCTTGCAGTCATGCCTATTTTATAGCTTATCAGTAATTACTTTCTTTATGTTTTTGATATTGTTACTTTTTTTTCTAAATGTTATATTCGATTAATTTGTATGCTAAGTTTAGTTTTATTCAAATTTGAAATTATAAAAGGAAAAAAAGGCTTTTTTTAAATGTTGCTTGAGGGCAACATTATGGTTTTGAGGTGTATGAATAGTCTTATTTGTGAACTCTTATTTTTTGCAGATGGAAACTTCCGCATTTTATAGCAAAAGGCGAACTCAGATACAAATAAACTCAAATAATGGCATTTATGAAGCGGGTGGTGCTGTTTATGAAGAATTGCCAAATAATGATAATTCGGATTAGAGTGATTCTGATGAAAATGAGGATGAAATTGCTCAATTTGAGAAAAACGTAGGTGTTGCTAATTACCAAGTTTTCTTAATATATATAGGCTTATACAATATATAAGTAGGCCCTATATATTTTTTTTTAGGAAGAAGGCTGTTCCAATTCTTGAGTTTTGGATATGTGTGTGTGTGGCATAGGCCTATTTATATATTAGGTAGGTATCCATATATATATGTATATATATATATATATATATAATACAATATTTCATACCTAATTTATAAACAAAATTGAAGGTTTTCCCATGCCATTCTTTCTTGTGTCCCAAGTAGCAAAGACCTGCTGACCTGCAGTGTCATCTTTTGTGTTCGAATACATTCTAAACCCTTTCTCTAGTTCAATAATTCACAAACTTTGTTTAGATTTGTAACATATTACTTTTATTTAGGATTCCTCAAGAACCAACATGGAAGAACGTGCTGAGCTAAATCAAGAATATGATGATGACGTAGACGATCCTGACTACGTTCCAACAGAAGAAATTCCTCAATCACAAATATAAACATTGAAAGACAAGAAAGTCCGGACATGGCAAGTACTTCAAGTGAAACCCGTTGGAGGAAAAGAGAAGCCACCGTAGTTCCCTCAACATTCTCTGGAACACCGTTTATTGAGGTAAATGAAGTTGTTTCTCCATTTCAATATTTCAAACAGTTCTTTGATGATAATTTGATTGAGTATATTACACAACAGACAAATCTCTATTGTGCTCGAGAAAAAATGAGAGATAACCTGAGGTGTAAACTAATAAATACTGACAAGGAAGAAATATAACAGTTTATTGGTGTACTCTTGTATATGGGTATTTATCCTAATCCTCAATATCGGATGTACTGGAATCCATCTACACCTTTGCCTCAAATTACAAAATCTCTGAAAGGAGGTGTCAACAGATTTGAAAATCTTAACAAATTTTTACATTTCAATGACAATTCCAAACTTCCGGATAGAAATTCTACGGAATATGATAAGCTCTATAAAATTAGGCCAATTATAAATTCGGTTCTAGAAAAATGCAAAATGTTAGAAAGTGAAGAATATAATTTGGTCGACGAGCAAATGATCCCAACAAAATGTAAATCCTCACTAAAGCAATACCTTCCCAAGAAACCCCACAAATGGGGTATAAAGTCTTCACAAGGTGTGGTGCTTCAGGTATCATTTATAACTTTGATATATATACTGGAAAAACATCTGATAAACCACAATCTTCTCTTGGTTGTACTGGGGATGTTGTAATGAAGTTATGCGAAAACATGCCTAAACATCAAAACTACAAACTTTGCTTTGATAACTATTTTACATCTTTGCCACTTCTGAAAGAACTGCACTCACAGGGGATTCTAGCTCTTGGGACTGTAAGATCAAATCAACTAGTGGGTGCACAAAAGATCCTCTCCAGTGAAAAAGAATTGAAAGCCAAAGGAAGAGGGTCGTATGACTGGAGGGTAGACATTTCATCAAACATAACTGTAGTGAAGTGGCAGGATAACAGTACAGTCCACCTAGTTTCAACCTATGTGAACCATACTGAAGGAAGAAAGGCTAAGAGATGGTCTGCAAAAGATAAAGTATTCCTTGAAATTGAATGCCCAGAAATGGTCCATGAATATAATAAATTTATGGGCGGAGTTGACCTTTCTGATATGCTCCTTTCACTGTACAGAATAAAGCTCAAGCGTAAAAAGTGGTATATATCCATCTTTTTCTATCTTGTCAAAGTTGCCGTTACTAATGGATGGCTTTTATATAGACGTCACTATGCTATGTTGCATGCTGACAGCAAATTCAAGTCTCTGTTAGAATTCCAAATTAGTATTGCAAATGATCTGACCATGGTAGGAAAGTCAACGCTCACCACTCCTCCAAGAGGTAGGCCACCTCTTTCCTGTCAGCCCCCTCAAAAGAAGTGTAAAACATCAGCAGCAGTTCCTATTCCAACCGATGATTATCGGTACGATTTTTATGGTCATGTTCCCAATTTTGATGAAAACAAACACAGATGCAGGTACTGTCCTAAAGGCTGTACTTATGTATTCTGCATAAAGTGTAATATTTACTTATGCTTCATAAAGGAGCGTAATTGCTTTTTGAATTTCCACAAAAAAACTCCATAAAATAAGTGTTGTACAACATAAAGTATGTTTTCTTTGTAAAAGGTATATATTGATTATTTTGATTTGTCAAAAACAATAAATTTTATCATCCTTGCGAACTTTCATATTTACCCCCATTATTTATCCCAATCTTCATGATGTTCCCAAGGAGCAACATTCTTTAAATTAACTTAGAACATAAATATTACATAGATTTTAGGGAAAACCTCATTAATATCACTCTAAATACTTTAAAAAATACCGAAAATATTTTTTTCTTCAGAAAATTATAATTCATGAGATAAAGGGTTAAAAAGTAGTCTACTTCATACTTTGAAGATTAAGGTTAAGTCTTTACAATCTATTGAGTGAGGTCCACATTACACAATGGTCCGGTACAGGCGAGGTTGTTGTTGGAGGGTCAAAGGTACAGGGCTCGAACATCATTGATATGCTGCAGGAGTTGGTTAGAAAGTAAAATAGACCTTCACAACAGGATGGGGCCTATTAAAGCTAGACAGCAAATAAACATCCTAAAAATGTTGATAGGTAACCAGAACAGGTTAAAAGACTCGGGGGTAAACAGCGCAAGTACCACAGCTGAACACACCTTCACCTCCATCGGCAGCATCTCTCAATAGGAAGAGACCATCCTTCAACGAACAACCCTACCTGCGCGCCTCTAAAATAGGTAAATGGCTAATATATTAAGAAAAAGTTAGTTTGACATTTAAAATCCAGCATCCTACGGTGGTGTTAATAGATGGTACAGGGTCCTATATAATGAGGGAGTAGAGAAAAAAGATGTTGAGAGGTTTTTGCATGAAAAATATGCTTATACACTACATAAACTAGTGAGAAGAAGGTTTAAAACTGCTAAGACTTTAGCAGCCTCGGATGATTCTATTTAGCAGGTGGATTTAACAGACATGCAGAGATATTCAGTATACAATAACGGGTATAAGTATTTTTTGTTTATAATAGACGCGTTCTGTAGATACTTGTTTCTAGTCCACTGAAGAATAAATCGCCTGAATCAGTGGCTAAAGCGACGAAAACGCTGATGTTGAAAAAAACAGGATTCCTGGCTATTTTTGTACAGGTATGGGGAAACAGTTTATAGGCCGAGTTTTCCAGAACATGCTAACGGAGTTTAACATCAGTTATTACACGTCCAATTCTAGACATAAGGCATCTTTAGCCAAAAGAGTTCAGCGTACCATAAAGGAACGTATGTACCGTTATTTCATACATAAAAACACATACAGATATATACACGTTCTGGAGCCTCTGGCTTCGTCCTACAATCGGTCACGGCTTCGCATGATTGGATCATCTAATAGGATTTTAAAGAGAGACCCCTATATAGAGCCTAAAAAAGATAACTGTAGAGCACCACCATGCTCTGGTCGTTTCAAAATCAGTGATTATGTAAGAGTGTCATGAGGGGGGAATAAGTTCGCGAAAGGTTTTGATCAAGGGTGGACTCAGGCGATTTTTAAAGTTAGATGCTTGAGGCCTAAAATCGATGTGATGATGTATTACGTCGACGATATGAATGGCAAAGAAGTTGAGGGCGGCCACCATTCTCCCACCATCTTAACATAAGTGTGTTCTTCATCAATGAAAACCTGTTTTTTCAAAATAGATACATGCGTGATGTATCGCTAAATACGCAATATTTAATCTTATTCGCACAACGTAGAGATGTGGCACAAATTGGGGTATTAGCCAATCAAATGTTCCCGAATCAGCGTAAGGAGTTTTTGGAAGTTTATAAAGAAGTTACAAGTCAACGTTACGGCTATTTGGTTTGTGACCTTCACCCGCGAAACGTTATAAAATGCAATGTACCAATGAAGATAACTCAGAAGTCGCGCTTACCTCGTTACAAGAGCATAATACGTGCATTCGCTCGTAAAAAGCAAAGTGTGGGAAAGAAAATGCAAATTATTGTGCAAAGAAGTGGTTCTTTCCTCCCCATCTTGTTTTCAATTTTGGCACCTTTATTTTCAAGTATAATATAATGAAGAAAGTGGTGGTGCTTCCACACGATGTGTATACTTCTTTGCAAAATATAAAGAACCAAAAATCAGCACTACATCCGGGTAAAATAGGGTTAAAAGAATGGAGAATGAATTGGTGAATCTATTAAACAGCGCGAAGTCCCCTGACGAGAAAAGAATTTTATATCAAGAAGCTCTACATAAATTTCTTCAAGAGCTCGAAGATTATAAGAAACCGACCTTAGTTATCAGACATAGAACTGATGATGTTCGACAGCGTAGGACATGGAGCGGAGGCTCGAGACGAGCATTCGAAGAACAACGGAGCGCAACACATCGAGCATGTATTAAAAAGTAGTCTACTTCATACATTGAAGAATAAAGGGTTAAGTCTTTACAATCTATTGAGTGAGGGCCCCATTACACAATCGTCCGATGCAGGCGAGGTTGTTGTTGGAGGGTCAAAGGTACAGGGCTCGAACATCATTGATATCCTGCAGGATTTGGTTAGAAAGTAGAATAGACCTTCACAACAGGATGGGGCATATTAAAGCTAGACACAGGAAATAAACATCCTAAAAATGTTGATAGGTAACCAGAAAAGGTTAAAAGACTCGGGCATACACCTCGTGTGAAATCACTACCACTTTCTTCATTATATTAATCTAGTCAGTGAAGGCTCCAAAACTGAAAATAAGATGGGGAGGAATGATCCCCCTCTTTGTACAATAATTCGTTTTTTCTTCACCATAGTCTGACTTTTATGAACGAGTGTACGTATTAGGTTCTTGTAACGGCGTAGGCGAGCCTTCTGAGGGGGTTTCTTTGATACATTACAATTTAAAACATTAAGAACGATTTCACAGATGCATTTTAAAAAGTTGGGGTCGATATTTTTAAAAAACATCTGTCGCATTTTCCGGGTCAGTCGATGATAGATTTTTATTATTTCATGATATTTCTTTAGTCTCTTTGTCGTTCTGGAATATACACCGTTTCAGGCTCGTTTGGAAATATATTCGTTCTTAGAAGCACCCTAAACGTGATTTGGGAAGAATGTCACAAAACAAATAGTATGGATGAGTATGGTGACATCGCATACGCCGACTCTTTTGTCTCAACAGGTCCAAAAACGTATGAGATACGGGTGAAGGTGGGGGATGAGCTGAAATATATAGTGAAGGCTAAGGGCATCACGCTTAACCAGGCGAACCGACGGATCGTTAACTTTGTTTCGTTGAAGGAGCTAGTGTGCTTGGAAGATGAGCGCGACCAACCGCCCCAACTGACTGTAGGGATCCACAATTTTCGGCCCCGAAGCTGGGGTGTGTGAAGGAACTTAGGGGTACGAAAGTGTGTCGTAAAACTTCTAGGAAACGTTACCATGTATCTGGTACCTATGATACCGTACCCTTTGGCTACCATAACCCTTGTTTGTTATATATATATATATATATGTGTGTGTGTGTGTGTGTGTGTGTGTGTATTTACTTGTTAACAATATGTATATTTTACTTATTACACGTATTTAAATATACTGGTATATACCTTGAATAATTCGATGATATGGTTATTAAATAAATCGTGCTTCAATTAACGTTTCATTTTCTCCTTTGTGTGTGTGTGTGTGTGTGTCTGTGCGTATGTACAGGAAAAGTCCTGGGCTCCGTCCCCTGTATGACCAATCAAAGGTCACGAGACTCCTGCGTGCTCAGTTGATCGTTGGAAGCCCTGGGTCTCAAACGTGTATTTGAAGAATTCTCACGTAGACGAAATATAGTGATGGCTACCTTTTATGATATACTGCGTGCTCGATGTTTATGAAGTGGTATTCGGTAAAGTTTAGAGATGATGTGGTTACTGAACAACTCCCATGCCCTCCCTCCTTTGATACTTTTAAGGCTACATTTAACTGTGCGAAGCTTGAGGAACAAGAGGTTCAAATACTCTACGGCTATTCTGGCGAGATCAATGCAGGATTTCGTGGCACAAACGATGTAATTGACTATGTTGTAGGACTAAACTGCGTAAAAGTTTACACATACCGTGAAGTGAAAGAAACAACACCGGCAGAAGAGAAGCAAAGGGTATGGTTAGTGAGTCTTGTTGATGAGTGCTGTGACAAGCGGTATTATGTCATGCTGCATCATACCAAGTACTCGTACCCTGCGGCTAAGAATGGAAATCTTGTTATAATGGACTATCTGAAATATTTTTACTACTACATTCATATATATCATGACGAGGTTTGCAGTGAGGTTATGGCTAAAGGCCTGTGTGAGTTTTTAATAGAATTTTAGAGGAGAGTACCGCTTGCTAAACAAAAGGGATAAATATATACACATGTCTCTCTTAAATAGTGCACCGGAGTGTTAATAAAATGTGTTTAGTTCCTGAAAATCCCCCTGAACAAAAATGTCTGGTGCGCACTCTGTGGAGTGGGAGTGATAAGACATTAAAGCCGATATTACTTCGTGTGACGCAGATGGAAAAATTCTCTAAACGAATGCACAGTATTATGGGGTACAAGTATTCACATGACTTTCATGTTGTTACAAACCTGTACACGAAACATTAACGCTTGGTATGACTCACTCGTGTGACTCGCTTCCCACACCTGTCTCCGAGCCAAACCGCGCACCGGCTGCTCATAGTCATCTCAGAACTTGAACCGACTGGACGTGCACTCCTCACAATATAATACGATGGAGCTTCCTTTGAGCAGCATTCTCAATGCTGTATACGATGTGTCCGTGACGATGTCATTGCGTGTGTTCAGGCGTAAAACCGGAGCAGTTAACTTTGTACTTGAGACGACTTGTAGACAAACTCTGGTAAACGAAATGTTGTTTATTTAAGTATTGAGATGAATAGAGTCTTCGTGGTAGTTGAGAAGTGGAGCGAGGATCGTTATAAAATACCTGCAGGTGTAGGTACAAGAAGAGAACAGATTAGTGATACCGCCTCATATGCCATTGTTTATACGTTGTGTATAAATAGCGATCAGCCATGCATTGATATACGACTGATGTAGAAGGATGCATCTAATAATAACGTTCTTGTCCCCATGCGAAACCGATTCCTCCTCGACAGAATGTTTGAAATCGTCGGTTTCCGCAAGCTAAAGCATATATTGGACGCACGTGTTACGGATGTGCTTTATTTTAATACAGTTCTTGAATACGCATACACTATTCTGTTCGACGGGTTTACCGAATGTAGGAATGAACATGGCGAAAATGGTCTAGAACTGGATGCTTATTTAATAGGTTTAGACTCTTCGAAATATCATGAACTTTGGTACAAAGGACTTGAGCCGTACAAGGATGAGCCTCCCTACACTGTTCACCCTGAAGAACTATTTCTTTATATGATGAGCAGCTGTCTTTACGAATTAGAAGATTATTTCAAATGCCGATATGCATTCTGAAGAACAGTTCACGGTTGAAAAGCTCAGATCGGTAAGAAAAAACCCTCGATTGTAAAGGAGTGTTTATAAACTTGAATTTAATAATGATGTTGTGGTTTAACGACGCCCTCTTTGTGCTTTTGATTGTATTCTGACCGTAATTAGAAAGAGTGATAACTTGCCAACTGAATGAAAAGTGGGCACAAAAATAGTCTTGAACGAATTGAAGGCCCTTTACATTGAATATAGGTATCCGCATACCTTAAGCGGTGAAATAATGTTAAATCGTATTTATTGCAGAGTGCAAAGCAACAATGATGTAACTGTAGATTCGATCACTTGTCGAGTCTAGTATTTTAGTTAAGTGCAGTAGAACATAATGTCTATATAGATTTCTCCTGTACTATTATTATTTTGATGTTTATATATTAATTTTTGAATTTATATTTATTTTTTATATATTTGTTAAAATTTTATTATTATTATTAGTCTATTTAATATAAATGTGTGTATATAGATTTCTTCTGTACTAATATTATTAGTTAAGAATGTGTATATATATATATATATACACAAGTGTTCCTTGTGTGCAGAACACTCCTCTATACTTACGTCGTTTCTATACGTTAATATACTGCGCGGTCATTGCAGTTAAATGTACATATTCACGATTTGCGAGGGTGCCCTCTCAAGGCATTGGTTTCTGCCCTATGTAGGAGAATTACAACTTCTGACTATCGTGGCTCCGTAGTGTAGTGGTTAGCACGTCTGACCGGCAATCGGAAGATCCTGGGTTCGATTCCCGGGCGGGTGCCTTATTTTTCATTTGTTTGTTATTTCTCTTCCTTGTGTGCAGAACACTCCTCTATACTTACGTCGTTTCTATACGTTAATATACTGCGCGGTCATTGCAGTTAAATGTACATATTCACGATTTGCGAGGGTGCCCTCTCAAGGCATTGGTTTCTGCCCTATGTAGGAGAATTACAACTTCTGACTATCGTGGCTCCGTAGTGTAGTGGTTAGCACGTCTGACCGGCAATCGGAAGATCCTGGGTTCGATTCCCGGGCGGGTGCCTTATTTTTCATTTGTTTGTTATTTCTCTTCCTTGTGTGCAGAACACTCCTCTATACTTACGTCGTTTCTATACGTTAATATACTGCGCGGTCATTGCAGTTAAATGTACATATTCACGATTTGCGAGGGTGCCCTCTCAAGGCATTGGTTTCTGCCCTATGTAGGAGAATTACAACTTCTGACTATCGTGGCTCCGTAGTGTAGTGGTTAGCACGTCTGACCGGCAATCGGAAGATCCTGGGTTCGATTCCCGGGCGGGTGCCTTATTTTTCATTTGTTTGTTATTTCTCTTCCTTGTGTGCAGAACACTCCTCTATACTTACGTCGTTTCTATACGTTAATATACTGCGCGGTCATTGCAGTTAAATGTATATATATATATATATATATATATATATATATGTGTGTGTGTACATATATATATGTATATATATTTTTATATATATATATATATATATATCGTTTAAAGTGTGTATAGATCTCTTTTGAACTATTTTCAATGTATATTTATTTTCTATATATTTCATGAAATTATTTCCAATAATTCGCCTAAATAAACAGAATGATGTACTTGTGTTTTATTATTCAATAAAGGTTTTCCTGGGTATATATATATATATATATATATATTAAGGAATAACTGGGGTGATGGGAATATATATAAACAATGCCGCAATCTGGCAACTCAAAAGTTAATAAATATATATATATATATATATATATATATATATACACCTAAACCAGCCATTTACGCGTTCTAAGCCAACTGTCATGAACATCTTTAATTAAATAAATAGCGCAATTTGGCATCTCAAAAGTTAATAATATACTCATACACCTAAACAAGCCATTTGCGCCTTCTAAGCCAGATAAAGCCTTCTAAGCCAACTGGCTGATTAAGAACTTCTAAGTCAAGTGCAAAGACCAAGAGCTTTATTATGCGTTTGGCGGTCCAGGCAAAAGGATGCTCTCTCTCTCTCTCTCCTCTCTTAGGTTAAGGTTTACCTTCTTAGGTTAGTCATCCCCTTTGGGGGAGGTCATCCTTCCTCTCCCCCAAAGCTCCCCCTCATGCAACTTGGGGTTTACCCCACCCCTTTGTTGCATAACCCTCCCCATTACACCCACCCCCCTTCATGCAACTTAACTTGGGGGATTAACCCCCACCCCTTTTGTTGCATAACCCTATCCCCTTTAAAAGTATTTCCCCCATCCCTTTGCAACATTGAACGACATTGCAATTGCACTCTACCCTTTTGCAGCCATAGTACTCACGATTTACCCGACTGGATACGCATAACTGTGACCTGTGTGACGTCTATAACTGCAGACGAATTTAATCTAAACATGATTGACTTCTCTAAATTTAACTATAACAAATTAATAAGAACGACGAGTAGATTAATGGCAGTTGCACGTAATAAGTTACTGAAGAAAATTAGAGACCAACCTATCACGGAACTACTGAAAGAGTTGATAGACGACGGGGATAGGATTGTTAGTACCGTCGTCTATCAACATGATGGTGCTCCTTGCAATAAGTTACTGAAGAAAATTAGAGACCAACCTATCACGGAACTACTGAAAGAGTTGATAGACGACGGGGATAGGATTGTTAGTACCGTCGTCTATCAACATGATGGTGCTCCTTGTCACTATGCCAAAATTGTTCAGGATTATCTAAATGTACGTTTTCCAAATCGCTAGATCGGACGCGGAAGCAACGGACCTTGGCCAGCGAGATCACCAGATTTAACCCCTTTAGATTTCTTTGCATGGGGCTTAATCAAATCGCACGTCTATCAGACGAAGATTACGAGTCTTGAAAACTTACGTACACGTATACGAACTGCTGCAGATAACATAACCCCGCAAATGCTCCAGAATGTGTTTAGAAATGCTGCGGAACGATTTGAGCTGTGCAGGGATACTGATGGGCGTCACGTCGAATCCTACTCTTAATTATTTAATAAATGTTACCACTTTATCATTTTATGATTGAATTCCATATAATTTCCAAGTGGTTCACAAAAATAGATCCTGACTTTATGTACACCCTGTATAATAGATCAATCATGATTGATCTATTATACAGGGTGTACATAAAGTCAGGATCTATTTTTGTGAAGCACTTGGAAATTATATGGAATTCAATCATAAAATGATAAAGTGGTAACATTTATTAAATAATTAAGAGTAGGATTCGACGTGACGCCCATCAGTATCCCTGCACAGCTCAAATCGTTCCGCAGCATTTCTAAACACATTCTGGAGCATTTGCGGGGTTATGTTATCTGCAGCAGTTCGTATACGTGTACGTAAGTTTTCAAGACTCGTAATCTTCGTCTGATAGACGTGCGATTTGATAAAGCCCCATGCAAAGAAATCTAAAGGGGTTAAATCTGGTGATCTCGCTGGCCAAAGTCCGTTGCTTCCGCGTCCGATCTAGCGATTTGGAAAACGTCCATTTAGATAATCCTGAACAATTTTGGCATAGTGACAAGGAGCACCATCATGTTGATAGACGACGGTACTAACAATCCTATCCCCGTCGTCTATCAACATGATGGTGCTCCTTGTCACTATGCCAAAATTGTTCAGGATTATCTAAATGGACGTTTTCCAAATCGCTGGATCGGACGCGGAAGCAACAGACCTTGTGTCGCGAGATGACCAGATTTAACCCCTTTAGATTTCTTTGCATGGGGCTTTATCGAGTCGCACGTCTATCAGACGAAGATTACGAGTCTTGAAAACTTACGTACACGTATACGAACTGCTGCAGATAACGTAACCCCGCAAATGCTCCAGAATGTGTTTAGAAATGCTGCGGAACGATTTGAGCTGTGCACTGTAGGGTGGATCACTTTTCACTTTTTTAAAAAATTATAGCTGGTCAAAGTTTTTCCCATGATTTGGTTCAGTGGAAGTACACTGACACCATTTTTACCAAAATCGATCAATATTTAGGGGTCGCGCATCGACCTTGAAAATTTCAATTTTGGAAATTTGGCCAAATTGACAATTTTTTAATGAATAAAGATAAATCATCAAATGACCATATTTTCTGAATCCTCTCAGTGAAAGAAATCCTCTCAGATACTTACCAAGTTGATCGGACAAGTGGTTTAGAAGTTACACTCACCTAGAAATAACATTAAAATTTAAAATACCGTATTTGTCCCCCGTTATGGACGTAATCATAGCATCAATAGCTGGCGCATCCTAAAATCCCAATTACACACACACGCTATGTCTATGTCCAATATTTTTACTAATCACAGTTTGCTTTTTACAGATCAACTGTGTCAATTGATTCTTGTTTGATAAGTCTAGACTTTAGTACAATGGATAAACTCTTAACAACCAGGAGTGGGAAGACTGAAAGTTACTTATTCCGGAAAAGAGAAAGCAGCAACAACAGCACCACCTTCTCTAAGGTCAGCCACGGACGTCTTCTTAATTGGTCAGCCATCTTCCTCGATCGGTGGTGCCAAATTGCCAATCACCCATCAAGTTCTCCAGTACTTCTTCTATGCCAAGCAGGAAACTACTGACAGGAAGGCCGCCGTAAAAGACACGGTGACCAATGTTCTGTCATTTTGGAACATGGCACGTATAAAGACGATCACGAGGCGTAACTGCGAAAGAAAACTGGAGTTACTGTGGGAAGAGTGGCGCTCGCTGCAGAAGAGCAAGATGAGAGACAGTGACGCGGGAAAAGGCAGGGAGAAGTTTTCAGAAAATCTGAACAAGCTCTGGGACATCGGAGCTCCCGATGCTATTGAAGAGATACAGAAAAGTCGACTGCTCTCAGACAACAACAAACAAGAAGATATTAAATTTTATGAGGATCAACGGGGCCTGCGCCAGGCAATAATGAGTGGGAATGATAAAGTGTTCGTTGTCAAGAGAAAACGGCAACTCTCAAGACAACAATCTCGTGATGAGCCAGGCACCTGAAAAACGAAATTAGGAACCGAAGCTGAGAGCGACGATGAAACTATAGAAAGCAGAACATCGAGCAACTCCGAATCAAACCTAGAACCACCATACCGACAGCCGAGAGAATCAACTGTATCAAGCAGCCTTCCTCACCGCATCCTCAATGCACCGGCTGTTATTGAAGTGGCTGATCGCTTCCGGATGTCCAATAATCAGGTGTGTATATATCAGTAATGATCTTTCCTTGACAAAGATATAATAGACGTAACGACGGAAAATTTAGTGATTATTTTGTCACATAAAAACCATACGCATCCTTGTCAATTTCCTTTCAATTTCGCACATAGGTGGCAAGTGTCGTGGCGGCAGTCCTACGTTCGGCAGATCCGCCCGCAGACCTGGACAAATTCAGTATCTCGAAGGACACGTCTCGCCGTGGAAGAGTGGCACATCGTTGTGAAGTGTCGACAGCTATGCAGAAATCCTTCGTATCTCCGAGGCATGCTGTCGTCCACTGGGACGGTAAAGTAATCAAGGTCAGTTTTGCCCTCACCGTGGACGACAGTGAATTAACATGTTCCAGTGACGACAGTGGATTGACATATTCCAGTGGACGATAATGGATTGTCATGTATGACATACGTTTCAGGACTCTCTTGGATCATTGGAGCACCGCCAGGCGATTCTCATCTCCGGAGATCCCCAATGCACAGCAGGAAAGTTGCTGGCCGTTCCGACTGTTGCTGACGGCACCGGTCTGTCCCAGGCCCAGGCGACCTTTCGTGCTCTCAAAGACTGGGGATGCGAGAACAACGTGATTGGACTGTGCTTCGACACAACTTCCTCCAATACGGGGAAGGTGCAGGGTGCGGTGGTCCGGCTGGAGAACATGCTTGGTAAACCGCTCTTCCAGCTGGGCTGTCGCCATCACGTTATGGAGCTCATCGTGGGGGCAGTGGTCATCACCGCGTTTGGAGGAACCACAGCATCAACTGAACCTTTGTTCCAGTATCTGAGGAGAAGGTGAATTTCAAGTCTAAGGCGCATTTGTTTTCTCCAATGATTTTTTGCCTTCAGAGCAATTGAGATATCAGCGTCCTTTTATTAATGATGTTAATAGCAGTCGAAAAGGGAAACTTCAGTCGTTTTCATGCAATATTTTCATAACTCCCCTTTCAGATGGGACAAGCTCGACCTCTCGACTTATCGCGAGCTGGAGATCGAGCATTTGGCGGAGGTGACGTGGCTGATGGAGCTCCGAGATGAGGCAGTCAAGTTCCTCGGCACCGCTTCTGGTCTTGTCAGAGAAGACTACCGAGAAGTGGCGGAGATTACACTCCTGGTACTCGGGGCCCAGCCACGTCGTGGCACACACTTCATGCGTCCAGGAGCCTACCATCATGCGAGGTGGATGGCCAAGGTTGGTATTTTGAATTACGTAGAAGTTAAATATTGTATTGCCTTCTGCAAACAGCCATTTGAAGTCCCTACCAGAAAAAAATAAGATAAATAATTTACCATTAAACAAACTTATATGGAGTGGTATCGGTATTTATACATCACAGTGCGTATTCGTTTCAGATCATCTATTACACGAAGCTCCTGATGTTCAGCAGTCAGCTGGAGTTCGACGACGAGCTGGTACAGAAACTTCAGAGAGTGGTACTATTTACTGCACTCCTCTACGCACCTGCCTGGCTGGCGGCTCCTGTCGCAGCTGATGCCCCGCTGAATGACCTTGTGTTGTACCAGCTGTGGATCGCGAGATTGCAGAGGCTTCACTGGCAGTGATCAGGCGGCACTTGTGGTATCTGAGGCCTCAGACCGTCGTTTTCGCCCTCTGCAGTGACAAAGTGGAAGACACTGTGAAGCACGAGATGGCAAAGAAGCTGTGCCGCCTCGCTGTGCCCGAGGACTTCACGTATGACAACGTCTCGGTTGATGACACGACGCGCCTTCCGGACCTGATCGATGAGTCATCGTGGTTCGTGTTCACAGGCCTGCAGGTGTGCGCGTCTACGTGGCTCACTCTGCCGGTGAATAAGTGGGATCAAGATAAGAACTACTGTGATCTGAAGAATGTCATCTCGCATCTGAAAGTTACCAACGACGTGGCAGAGAGAGGGATAAAACTGATAGAAGATTACGCGAACACTGTCACAAAAGACGAGTCACAGCTGCAGGGTCTTCTTCAGCTCGTGGAAAAGAGCCGGAAAGAACTCGGTGACTTCAAGAAGTCGTCACTTGCCAAGATGACGTAGCGCAGAGGGAAAGGGAGTTAGCAGAGAGAGTACATGGCGCACGCCTTAAGATGACGTGTGTTCTAACCACGATTCATACAGTTTTTGAACCTAGTTAGGGGCACCGGAGTAAGTGCCTTTAGTGATATCGGTAAACCGTTTTAATACAAAATACATTTGATCTTTCCTTATTCGTTTTATCTTATCCTAAAAAGCAGACAATGGCAGACAGCATATGGAGGTACGGGGACAAATACGGTATTTTAAATTTTAATGCTATCTCAAGGTGAGTATAACTTCTAAGCCACTTGTCCTATCAACTTGGTAAGTATCTGAGAGGATTTCTTTCACTGAGAGGATTCAGAAAATATGGTCATTTGATGATTTATCTTTATTCAGTAAAAAATTGTCAATTTGGCCAAATTTCCAAAATTGAAATTTTCAAGGTCGATGCACGACCCCTAAATATTGATCGATTTTGGTAAAAATGGTGTCAGTGTACTTCCACTGAACCACATCATGGGAAAAACTTTGACCAGCTATAATATTTTAAAAAAAGTGAAAAGTGATCCACCCTACTCTGCAGGGATACTGATGGGCGTCACGTCGAATCCTACTCTTAATTATTTAATAAATGTTACCACTTTATCACTTTATGATTGAATTCCATATAATTTCCAAGTGCTTCACAAAAATAGATCCTGACTTTATGTACACCCTGTATATCAATTAAGTATCAAAGATGAATTTACTTTGAAATGTATTGTCTTTGCATTTCTTATAATTTTATACTCTTGGAAATTTAGTTGTTTAATACTATGAATATATCTGACTTATATTTTGTGGAAAACTCTAACGTGATACATAAAAATGGTTGTGAAATTCGAAATCAGCATGGAAAAATTGTATAAGATCACGTAATAGAAATAAAATATCTCGTACAGGCTGTAAGTAATTAATCCTGGTTAGATTAATTGAATGCCCAGTTAGGTTAATTGAATGTCTGGTTGGGTCAACTGTATACCCTTGAAGATTGGTTAGGTTAAGTTGTGATATTTTCCTTGCTCCTGAAGCCACTTCGACAAAGGAAAATATCACAACTTAACCTACAGTAACCAATTGTTAAGGGTGAACAGTTGACCTAACTGGACACTCAATTAACTTAACCGGGTATTCACTTAACCTAACCGGGATTAAATGTTTACAGCCTGTTGATAACTTATGACTAAGAATAGAGGTGACTATGATATATTTCATGAACTTATTTCAGAACATGCAAGTGCTCCAGAATAACATGCAGGCCTTTCTCCGTGGCAGTTGTTTTCAGTTTTTGTATTTTTTTTATGCAGGAAGGAGGGGCCAAGGGCAAATGCCCGCAAAAACGCCCCTCCCATAGAAGAAGAAGAGAGCCAAAATCAAGGTACATGGATTTCGAGACGCCTATACACTCTGCGTTTGAAAGATGGGCGGTCATAGACAGGAGGAAAGCTGGATTAAGGAAGATTGTTCCAGAGTTCACCGGTTGAGTAGATGAAAGACTGAAAATACCGATTAACCCTTGCATTAGATATTTGGACAGAAAAGGAATTTGAAAGTATAGAAAGTCTGGTACTGCATGCTCTCCTTAAAGGAGGAGGCATGCGGTTAGAGAGTTCAGAAGAGCAGTGTCCGTTATGATAGCGATAGTAAAGAGAGAGTGAGGTAACATTGCGGCGAAGAGAGAGAGATTGAAGACAATCAGTAAAAGGCGGGGAATTGATGAGACGTAAAGCCTTTGATTCCATCCGGTCAAGTACGGCTGTGTGGGTTGAACCACCCCACATATGAGAAGCATACTCCATACATAGGCGAACAAGACCCCTGTACAGAGACAGCAACTAAGCGGGGATGAAGAAACCGCGGAAGCGGTACAACACACCTAACCTCTTAGAAGTTGTTTTAGAAAGAGTATTTGGTCCTTCCAGGAAAGAGCACGAGAAAAGGAAACGCCAACAGTTAAAAGAAGAGGAAGGATTGAGTTGTGTGTTGTTGAAGGTAAGGGGATACTCGTGTGGAAGATTGTGACCAGTAGACAGATGGAGGAACTGAGTTTTTGAGGCATTGAAAGTCACAAGGTTTTCTCTACCCCAATCAGAGATAGCAGAACGATCAGATGTCAGGTGCTCCTTAGCCGTACTACGCGAATCATGGAGTGACTGTTGAGAGGGACGGTTTGGGAAGCGGGTGGACAAGTGAAGAGTGGAATCATCGGCAGACGAGCGAATAGGACAGGAAGTGCGAATTAAAAGATCATTAATAAATAAAAGGAAAAGAGTGGGTGACAGGACAGAACCCTGAGGAACACCACTGTTAATAGCTTTAGGAGAACAGTGGCCATCTACGACGGCAGCTATAGATCGGCCAGAAAGGAAGTCAGAGATCAAGGCACAGATAGAAGGATAGAAACCGAAAGAGTGAAGTTTCGAAATTAAAGATTTGTGCCACACTCTATCAAAAGCTTTTGTTATGTCTAGCGCAATGGCAAAAGTTTCACCGAAATCGCGAAAGGAGGATCTACAGATCTACAGAAGCTAAGGCTAACAAAGACCCTAAGATCCACTCAAAGGTTAGCCCGAGAGAAAGAAGAGAGTAGGAGGTTAAAAGAAGAGAATAAGGGGTTAAGTAAGTAGCAAAACCTATCATTCGTAGGTTAACATTCATTCAGAAAAAGAGAAAGAAAGACTCACCATCATCATCCGCCGGCCACTGCCGACAAGTCGGAAAAATAGTCGAAGAGAATGTGAAAGGGGTGAAAGATGAAAAGAAGTAAAATAAGAACGCTTACAAAAGATGAAAAGAAGTAAAATAAGAACGCTTACAAAAGATGAAAAGAAGTAAAATAAGAACGCTTACAAAACATGCAACCAGTCTTAACTCAAACACTGTCATACCATGCAAGTCAAGAGAGGATAAGAAAAGAACAAAAAAAAAAGTATGAAGAGTATAACAAAAAGTGGATTAGTTTACGCTACAAGCTACATCTAAGTTCGTGTTAGTCTATTTTTTTTAATATAATTGTATTGCTGGCATATCAAACGCTGGCATGTCACAAGCTGGCATTAATCGTCAACAGACTCAAACCTCGATCATTACCCCCAGAGCGCCTGTTGCTAATTGTTTTATTATTTTAAACGACGTTAATATTTTTAAAATGCCTATCTAAACGGTTTTTAAACATATTAACGCTTGTAGAGTTCACGACGGAGGCGGGAACATTATTCTATTTATCAATTACTTTAAACGTAAAATTTTTTTAGCGATGTTGTTAATGAAACTTCTGCAACGTAATTAAAATATGTTATTGCGAGTATTGCTATTATCGAAAATGAACAATTC
This sequence comes from Bathynomus jamesi, assembly GCA_023014485.1. NCBI lineage: Eukaryota > Metazoa > Arthropoda > Malacostraca > Isopoda > Cirolanidae > Bathynomus > Bathynomus jamesi. Next base: position 235,974 of record JAJOZX010001086.1, read on the forward strand.
GTCAAAATTTACGTTATAGATTTTGTTAACGATTTTGAAAAATTCAATAAGCTCCCCCCTTAATCTCCTAGTTTCGAGTGAATGCAATTCTAACTCTTTAATCCTATCTTCGTAAGACTTGTTGCGTAGTGACGGAATTAGCTTCGTGGCGCGTCGCTGAACCCTTTCCAACCTATCAATATCCTCACGCAAATACGGGCACCAAAACTGAACGGCATATGCTAAGTGAGGCCTGACTAGGGACTTGTAAAGGGGCAATATAATATTCTTCGATTTAAATTCGAAATTACGAGCTATGAAGCCTAAAATCCTATTAGCTTTTGCGCAAGACTCCAGGCACTGGTTCCTAACGTTTAAATCCTTAGATACGCGTACGCCTAAATCTACTTCATCGTCAACGCTCGCTAACTGTCTATCATCCATCGTGTACGTGTAGTTTTTGTTACAAGAACCTTTATGCAAAAGTTTACATTTGTCTACGTTAAATTGCATCTGCCACTTATCCGTCCACTCCATAATCCTATTTACAGCGTCTTGGAGCCTATTTCTATCGTGCACGTTAAGAATTTTACCGCCTATTTTAGTATCGTTCGCGAATTTTGACACGTTACTGGTCAAGCCTACATCTATGTCGTTGATATACAGGGTGTCCATAAATGTTTACCCTGAAAACAGTATGCTCTCATGTTTTAATGACGAATCTTACATCCGTTTTCTTTTTACAGGTGATCTCGTACACGCATAGAGTTTCTGAGCTGGTGTGTTTCGTCTACCGCATTCGCCGCTAGGAGCGCTGTAGTAGCTGTTCATTTAAGATGGCGTCTGTGACAGAGAAGGCACAATGTGTTGTGTGGCTTGCAGAAACAAAATCTCCTGTCAGTGTTCAGCGAAGGTTCAGAATAAAGTATGGAAAGAATCCACCTGATGTGAAGTTAATTAAGTCGTGGATGAAAAAATTCTTGGAAACTGGAAACGTGGAAAAGGGAAAGGGCAGTGGTAGACCATCAGTTTCCGATGGGACGGTGGAAAACATTCAAACTGTTTTCACACGGTCACCAAGGAAATCGGTGAGACAAGCTTCATGCCAACTAAAGATACCGAAGTCTACGGTGCACAAGGTGTTACACAAACGTTTGAAGTTACACGCTTGCAAGGTACAAATTGTTCAAGAACTGAAGCCTGATGACCGTCCAAAACGTGAACAATTCGCTAGTGACATTTTGAACAGCATTGACGAGGATAATGACTTCTTGTTACGTGTCTGCTTTTCAGACGAGGCTACGTTTCATCTTAGTGGTAGAGTCAACAGACACAATGTGCGTATTTGGGGATCGGAAAACCCACGTGCCGTAAGGGAGCATATTCGGGGCGCATGTTGTTCGTGAAACTCTCGACGCAACATTTCCAAATCGATGGATTGGCAGGACGGGCCAATCCCATGGCCCGCAAGATCACCAGACATTACCCCGCTGGATTTCTTTCTCTGGGGTCATGTTAAAGATTTGATTTATGCAACAGTTGTTCCAGATATCAGGACATTGCGAGAACGCATTACGGATGCAATTGCAACAGTTAACCCACAAATGTTGGAAAATGTGTGGCGTGAGTGTGAATACCGTTTAGACATTTTACGTGCCACTAAGAGTGCACATGTGGAAGCTCATTAAGTTCAGTAACTATGTATCAAAACTTTGTATGTTTATCTACTTATGATTAAAACTGTGTTTGAATACGAGTGTTTATTTAAAAGTCATAGCATGCTTTAATCAGGGTAATCATTTATGGACACCCTGTAGATTACGAATATCAATGGGCCTAACACTGAACCCTGAGGGACACCGTTACCTACATCTAACCACCCCGATTCCCTCCCATTAACAACGACCCTCTCTTTCCTGGCACGAAGCCATTCCTCTAACCAGTTAGATACCTGACCGCGTATACCGTGCGCTTTAACCTTCGCAATTAATCTTCTCTGCGGAACTGTATCGAACGCCTTTTTGAAAGCTAAATAAATAACGTCAGTGACAAAGAGTCAGAGAGATATGCAAAAAAATCGCCAGTGGAGCGTCCCTTGCGGAGCCCATGCTGATAATCTGAAAGAAGATTGTGAGAAGAAAGGTGTTTAAGAATCTTCCTGTTAAGAATGGATTCAAAAACTTTAGAAAGGCAAGAACTCAAAGCAGTTGGACGATATTTGGAGGTTTGAGAGTGGTCAGCTTTCTTTGGGACAGGCTGAATGAAAGCGAACTTCCAGCAAGAAGGAAAAGTACCAGATGGTAGACAAAGACGAAAGAGTTTGCCAAGGCAGGGTGTCAGCACAGAAGCACAATTCTTAAGAACAACAGGAGGAACACCATTACGACCATACGCCTTTCTAGAGCTGAGCGGAGATAGGGCATAAAAAACATATTTGAAAGAGATTCTAATTTCAGACATAGTAAGGTCAGAGGTGGGGAGGAGAGGGTGGAACAGCACCTGAATCGTCCAGGGTTGAATTGGAAGCGAAAGTTTGAGCGAAGAGTTTCCACACATTCTCATTCATTTTCTGCCCAACTCTCTAACGCAAGTGTTAATCGGTATTCTCAATCCTTCATCTACTCAGCCGGTCAACTCTCGAACAACCTTCCTCAATCCATCTTTCAGAAACCGTGTCTATGACCCCCAATTTTTCAAATGCAGAGTGTTCAGGCATCTCGAAAACTTTGGACCTCGATTTGGCTTTCTTCTTCTATGGGGCTGGCGTTTTTGCGGGCATTCGCCCTTGTCCCCTCCTTCGTGTATAAAATCAAAAACTGTAAAAACCGAAGGTGTGTATTTACTTTTGTCAATTTTCTCTCTCTCTCTCTCTCTCTCTCTCTCTCTTTTCTCTCTCTCTCTCTCTCTCTCTATATATATATATATATATATATATATATAATGTCATTAGACGAAAGCGCTTGAGCACCATTCTGTGTTTCATTTTCCTTCGTGGTTATTTTCATCACACACACACACACACACACACACACACACACATATATATAATATATATATATATATACACACACATAAATATATAATATATACAGGGTGATCCAAAAGTCCATATCTAGTTTGCTGAAATAATACTATTTTAGGGTAAAAATGTAGTAACATAATTAAATGTACGAGGGGTGGTCAGAAAATAAGTTTACAAGGCATATATTTTGGTTTCTTTATTTCCAAGTCTAATGAAGACAGTGCAGATTTAATTGTACAGCTATCCCACTACTTTTCCACATAGTCCCCGCCACAATTGAGACATTTATCGTGGGACGAGCTTTTCGATTCTCTGTTGATAGAAGTTGTATCTTGTGGTCTTCCGATACTGCTCGAGGCACCCAACGCCCACAAACTTTGTGAAACCTTAACTCCTGAATGATCGTGACAACTGTTCCATGTGACAGATTCAAGTCTTGTTGCAGTTCACGCACCGTAATCGTTCTGTTATCGCGAATCGCGTTTTCCACGAGTATCCTGTTGTCTGCAGTGTTTGCTGTTGTGGGTCTGCCGCTTCTTTCACAATTCCCCGTACTGACTCTTCCGGCACGAAAGTGCGCCCACCATTTTGCTACACTCTGCCGACTCATTACATCTTCTCCATAAGTCTCCACCAGCTGGCGATGAATTTCTGCCGCGGACAAATTTCTTACATTCAAAAATCGAATAACTTCACGCACCTAGTGCCTGGACTACTGTTCCAGTCGAGCCGCCATGTTCAACTGACTCATATAACCAATGTACGGTAGATGGCATCCGAATCGACGTGCATTGTTGCCAACAATGATTAACGCATTCACCTGATACAAACATAATCAATGTAGGTCCTTTAGTTACGAAATTATACGCCGTGTAAACTTATTTTCTGACTACTGCTCGTATATTTATTTATCGAGCTAAAGTCTAGGATTCAAAGGTGAGTACCGTCAGTGTCTCTACAAATCTCAAATCTGTCCACTGCATTGCGGAACACATTATCAAGCATCTCTGGAGTTATTTTAGCGACTGCCGCGACAATGCGGGTTCGCAGATCCTGCAGGTCTGTAACTCTTGTTTTGTAAGCCTCAGACCTTATATGTCAAGATAAATTGGCCCTGTTGTCGTAGCTTCTGCAAAGAAAAATTGTTCGTAAATCTTCAACCTTGTCATACCCAACCAGACATTAACTTTAGGAGAATATCTCCCATCCGCAGAACTAGGTTGGTTTTTCACTAGCCCAGATACGGCAATTACGTCGATTAACCTTTCAGCAGGCATGTGTAGAATGTCACCTCAATCGCTGAAGAGAATATGGTTTAATAAGTTTTCGGTTTGAATTTTTTTTCAATCAATTTTGTGCACATGGCGGCTCGTCTTCGATAATCCTCTTTGTGTAACTCATGTAGCACTTGAATATGGTAACTTTTCCTTGTTAATGTTGATTTTAAAATCCTTCGAAAAGTCGTTTTTGGTATGCTCAGTCTCCGTGATACTGTGCGGGTTGACATTCCAGGGTTTGTTTGAAAGGCGTCTCAACATTTTCTTGATGTACCTGGACGTCTTGCCTCATCATGAACAGATCCTGTTCTTTTAAATTTATTGACCACCTTGCGAATTGTTTTATCTGTAGGTCCTGGATTGTGAAATCTTCTTTCGATTTTTCTCGAATTTCTTTACTACCATCACACGTTCTTGTACATTCATTTTCATCTATGGCCTGTAGAAAATAAAATAGAAATATCATTGTTTCAGCAAAATAGTAGTAGGGTGTGTCAATTTTAGTAAAGTCAACAATTCAAAAACTACTAATGCTCAAATGATATATTATCTAGCAAACTTAGAAATATCTTTAGTATTGTTTAAAAAAGCCATTTACCTGCTTATATTTGACCATAAAGGTTTGAAATATAACCTAAATGTGACTGTCGCATCGTATATCAATGTACCATTGATATGTGTGGTCAACTTTGGTTACTTTTGGTGTGCAGTATGGTTTGTAAGTTTCACATAGTCACAAATGCTGGTTTTGATTGTGAATGCATGTGTTTTCCCTCCTTTTTGACAATTTTGATTACTTCGTAATGTAAATATTGTGTAATTCAAATTATTCGAAATGTTATGTGTGACCCAAACTTTCTGCATATTTGGATATGATAGATATATGAAATTGTCATTACTTTGAATAATTAAGTCTTGTACCTATAACAACACAACCTTATAGCTTATAGGAAGATATTAAGAATTTCAATTAACTTAATTTTATGCAATCATAATCAGTAGGCCTATCCAAATTTCAATGACATTTCTTTTGTTCACAGGTCCACAGGATGAGTCAGAAAGAAATCAGAACCCGAAGCAAATCAAGTTGTCACCTAAGTCATTTGGTGGGGACTGGGAGGGAACTTCCCCCTGCTGAGCTGCCCACAGCCAGAGGTCTGCTGAGGTATGGTTGGTTGAGGAGAGAGATGAGTGAGGAAGTCAGGAGGAATTACCCAGTTAATGACCTGATTAACAACGGCATTGTTCCAGGATTACTGTCTCAGTGGAAAAAGGCCAACGCTCTATTCACAGGACCTGTAATCAACACTGAGGTCAAGATCAGGGCTAAAGTGAAGGAACTGTGGGATGAGACAGTGAAGGTGTCCATTGGTAATGTGAAGCTAGAGGTCAAAGATAGGTTCATGATGAAACTGCACAAATTGGTGGACATCCTGACCTATCACTGTGTGATCAGGAGCTGCAGTGAGCTTGGGTGCAACCCTGTCTGCAACAATGAGGTTCACATTGACTGCAGCTGCAGGAGCGAGCAGAAGATACCAGTGCTGGAGCTTGCCTTCATTAAAGGTCACAAAGAAAAGGTGGGCAGTGTGGGAGCACACAAGATGGGTCTAGCTGATCACCCTGAGACCAGGAGACAGGAAGCAGTGCTGCAGAGAAGGAAGGCCGAGGAGAAGAGGAGGAGGAAGGCAGAGGAGTCAGCCAAGAAATAAGAGGAGTTGAGGGAAGAGTCACTGCTGGAGATGGAGTTGGAGGAGACTGGAGATATACTGGAGGAGGCAGGGAGGAGAGAGGAGGACGAAGACTTCATACCAGAGGCTGCGACAACTTCTTCCTTGCCTGTGGCTAAGAAGAAATACAACACTGAAGATATCACCAACATAGCTCTGGCTAGCTTGAGATATCACACTGGGCTGAGAGAGACTGCAGAGATTGCCACTGCTGTCTGGATTGATGCTGGTCTTATCACAGAGTTTGACACAGCACTGGTGATTGACCACAACAGGGTGAGGAGGGCTCAGGAGAGACTGACTAAGGAGCTGGTCAAGAAGTTTGATGAAGAGATTAGGGAAAATAGCATCACCTATATCTTCTTTGATGGGAAAAGAGATGACACCAAAGCGATGATGGAAGCAGAGGGCAGTGACAGGCAGTTTCCTGGCCTCATTAAGGAAGAACACTACACAGTGTGCAATGAACCAGGTGGGAAATATTTGTGTTATTTTGTACCAGAGGAAGCTGCAGAGGAAAAAAGTCATGCCGAGGTCATTGCTGATCATCTGGTGAACTGGCTAAGAGAGAGAGGAGCAGACCAGACCCTTTTGGCCATAGGAGGTGACATTACAAATGTGAATACTGGTTGGGAGGGAGGAGTAATGCATTATGTGGAGGCCAAGCTGAGCAGGAAGTTGGTGTGGATTGTCTGTGACTTGCACACTGGGGAGCTGAGTCTCAGACACCTGGTGACTGCACTAGATGGCAAGACATTGAACAAGAACAAGTGGTCTGGGCCCCTAGGGAAGATGTTAGACACTGCCACTGAGCTGGAGATCAACTCAAACTTCACGAGGATCACTGTTGGTTCTCCTCTACCCCATCTCAGTCAGGAGGTAGTCAAGGACCTCAGCACAGACCAATCATAGGGCTACAGAATCATCACTGCCATCAGATCGGGAGAGGCACCTCAGAGTCTAGCTCTCCTGGAGATTGGGCCAGTCTGTCACAGTAGGTGGGTCACCACGGCTCTAAGGTTCTGCAAATTGTGGATTTCCAAAGATGGGTTGAAGGGTAGGAACCTGAAGAATCTGAGGATAATTTTGGAACTCATAGTGGGAGTCTACGTGCCAAACTGGTTCAACATCAAGTTAAATCACAGCTGGGTGGAAGGTTCCAGGCATGTACTGTACCAGCTGGAGCTGCTCAGAAGTCAGAAGAAGGAGGTGATAGGAATAGTGATGCCTACAGTAAAGAGATCAGCCTGTTATGCACACTCTGAGGCTGTGCTCCAGGTAATGCTGTGCAGTGAGGTGGAGGAGGCGAGGAGGGAGGCAGTGAAGAGGATACTGGAAATCAGAGATGAAGGAGATGAGGACACACAAGTAGGAGTCTGCAGTGTCAGACCCGGGAAAACTCCTGACATCAACCCAGATGCCACCAAACTCTCGGAGCTTATTGACTGGAACTCTGGCGTGAATGAGCCTCCTCTGACCTGCTCCCTCACCACTGCTGCAATCAAGGAGTTTCTGGATAGACCAATGGAAGTTCCTGCATGGCCCACACACACACACACAGTCAGTAGAGAGGTGTGTAAATGACAACTGAAGCAGCACAACATATTTACTCACAAGAGAGGAGGGAGGCGTACATCAGTGGCCAGGTGGCCAGTAGGGAGCTCATGTCCAGGAACAAGAGCACGGCAGACATGGCATCCTTGGCAAAGTTCAAGAAACCTATCTATATTTCTAAGTTTTAATATTGAAATACAATCAAAATGTCTTTAATTGAATGTAATATATGTAAAATGTAGTTATATACAATAAAAAAAATACTTGCAAAAATTGCTGATTTTTCGTAAACTCCAACTTCAAATATAAATAGCAAAGAGTGGTCAAATCTGGATTTTAAAGCCATATTTCGATTTAACACAAAAATTCGTCATTTGGTTACTAGTAGTCTTTGAAAATCTAAAGATTTCACTTTGCTCCCTAAAATTGACAAACCCTAATAGATAGGGACTTTTGGACACCCATATACTGTATATAAAATGTTATTCCTCTGCCGATTAGAAATAAATGTATGTACTTAATGATGCTTGGTGCTTCCTTCCAACAGCCGCTCCTTGAACTTTCCAGAAAAACCGCAAATGCACCATTCTTATTAAACTAACGTTCGCTCTAATCGAATTCTTCGTGCTCAGAGCAACACCCTTAAATATATTTATGTATCATGGAAACTATATCATTCTATTGCCTTATTTCCAGCTTCCTTTCCAAAGTAAGGCAAACTTATATAGAAATAATGCACATTATTTAGAAAGCTTTTAAAAGCAAAGTTTTTACATCTATTCTAACTTTCTTAACTTTCATATATATATATATTGTTATATATATATATATACATATATATATATATATACAGTATATATATATATATATACCTTTCTTTTTTGGGGGGTTAGCTTCTTCCCGAATTGTTCATTCTGACGAAGGTCAAGCTTTTCACTCCACCTTAGACCTACAGTTTAACGTGGAATCCGAACCACGCCCCATCAGCAGCCCAGCGTCTTAACCACTAGGCCACCTAGGGGTACCCATTTATCTACCAACCACTTTCTTTATTGTGTGGAAGGATGAACAGCTGGATTTTGCTGCGCGCCGGCTGCCGTTGGGTCTCGAACCCGGGGCCGATGGATTCGTAGTCAGCGACGCTAACCACTACACCACCGAGGCGCATATATATATATATATATATATATATATATCGAGCAATAATCACGCGTGATCTTGCATAATACAAGTTTACCACACCAGTATTCGAACCCGGGACCTTATGATTAGAAGTTGCAGGCTCAACCACTAATCTACAATAAGATTAAGTTAATACACTCTGGCGAGGTTACAGGTTCAAGTAAATTTTTCATATATATATATATATATATATATATATATATATATATATACTGTATGTATGTGTCTATACACGTGTGTGTGTGTGTGTGTGTGTGTATGCGCGCGCTCGCGCGCATGTAAAATGAAAGGAAATATTTGCTCCTAAATAATGCAATCATACATAAATTTTGTAAATGCTGATTTGAAAATATTGCATAATTTAACTAATTAATGAAGAACGATATACAAGGAGTTTTGTGTTGATTTATGCCATTTTAATTGTGAAGTTAATATGAATGTTCTTTGGCAAAAGTAATAATGAACATTGACATTTCTATTCAAGGTTATTTGACCATAAAAATTAATTATTGTTATTCTATTTACACTTTAGTGGAAGCAACAAAATTCGAATAAATAATAAACAGTATTGCGATTACAGTATGTGCTATATTATACATTTGTTTTATTTAAAAATTTAATTCTCTCTCTCTCTCTCTCTCTCTCTCTCTCTCTCTCTCTCTCTCTATATATATATATATAATATATATATATATATATAAAGGCATCCATTTACATAGGAGACAAAGGTACTACTTTTATGTAATATCAGGTAATATACATATAAAGGTAAGTGTTTTCGGACACATTCTTGCACGAACACTGGCCGTGAGAACAGTCTATTTTGATCCTTTCGACCTGAGGCTAAGAATGGAATATGGGGGAATCAACTGTGTATTATAGCAGAATGAAGGAATCGTCCTGCTGGGCTCACTCGCTCTTCTCCTCTACGAGGGAAGAGACCATCGTGCGTAGACAATGCCTGACTGAGAGCAATAACACTCGAAAGTCGAAACGTAACGAAAACGATGGGTGGCAATAAAAGGATCTTCGATGGAAATCGGGGAAAAGATGAAATTCCATTTTTTTATTTGTGTTGAATCTGTATTTTATAAGTGAGGCATTATTATGAAATATTTGGTTGGAATGAATTATATGCATTACCTACTTAATTTTAAATATAAGTTATTATTTAAATTTTATAATTAGATGCAGCTGTTTTATTGGAAATTCTAAAATTTTCTTGTCGTTTCTAACCGATATTTTTCGTTGCAAATCTGGATTTTCCGAAGCTGTCAGACGATATATATATATATATATATATATATACAGGGTGGGTAAAAAAAGTGACCCCTTAGAGGTAAACTGTCATATTAAAAAAAGTAAGGGGACTAGAGCTCCCAAACTTCATAGATGCTTACCTTAGCATGTTGTTCGTCTTAATTGAGTATAGCTTTTATTCTATCTAACTGATATTCGGCGAATTAGTGGCGAAAGATATACTTTCCAACAAGATGGAGCCCCAGCTCACAGAGCACGCCAAACTGTCACATTCGTTGAGAACGAAACACCAGATTTTATCGAACCCAGTATGTGGCCGGCTAGTAGCCCCGATCTTTCACCATTAGATTATGGTGCTTGGGAAGCCCTGAAGTCCGAAGTTTACATCCCTGGTACCAATATAAGAGACATAGATGAACTACGCGAAAGAATTCTGCTCGGCTGGGAGAAGGTTTCTCAACGATATGTAAACAAGTGTATTGATCAGTAGCGTCCACGTTTGGAGGCCTGCGTTGAGCAGGAAGGGGGACACATCGAGCAACTTCTCACTTATGACGAAAAACATGGTAAGATAAGCATCTATGAAGTTTGGGAGCTCTAGTCCCCTTACTTTTTTTAATATGACAGTTTACCTCTAAGGGGTCACTTTTTTTTTTTTACCCACCTTGTATACTGAACGACTTTATATCTTATATTATCCTCTTTTTATGACCTAAAATTTATACCTTTTCATGTTAAGTTTGCATGTATAATGAGAACCAATTTACCCAAAATCATGGAACTTAATAGTTAATAAAAGTTAAAAATTAATTGCTTCTCTCTCAGATTTTTCTTTCCTGTAATAAGAATTCAAGGAGTCATTACAGCCAATAGAACTTTTTTCGTCTGTTTCAATAAAAAGCGTTCAGTTTTCATCAAAATTTAACCCTCTTGTCCAATCCTTTATGAAACGAAAATGAAGAGCTTTTCAGAAATAAGCGTATAATTGCGCTTAATAAATAACACCTTCAGCGAAAGAAAATGGAATAATATCCATTGTGAGCACAATTAAGAGTGCGCTATTTATCTTGTTTTTAAACGAATGAAAGCGAAAAATATTTAGTATGATCGTTATTACCATAAAAATTGAATTATTAAATCAGAGAATGAAACATTTTACACATTTTCCAATTTTTATTTCGAGCAATAATCGAACAATTTGTGAACAGGAGAAAGATGCTTTCTCGTAAATTGAAGTGATTATGAAGGGCTAAGGTTCGGTCTTTAACGCTTATTACAAAACCCAAGAAATTTCTTTACTTCTTTGTTACTATTTCCTCAGGAAATAAATTTTAAAAAATACGTGTACGCGGATTACAGAAGGTTGACAAAAGTAAATAGACTGCCTCGGTTTTGCCATAGTTTTTGATTTAATAATAAAAATAAATAAATAATAACAGTTATTGAATCAATATCTTTAGAATCGTGTTGCTTTCCCTTTTGAATTATGTAAAGCTGACACACAAGTTCTGGCATTCCATTGATAAGCTTTGCCATTTGCTCTTGAGGACAATCATCGTAGTGTCTTACCTTTGCCAAGTATCTCTACATATATTCGATAAATAAAGCTTTTATCTAATTCAACAATAATGTAAGCAATAGACGTGTTTATATCAAAAAGTTAATTTGATCACTTCATAATTAAATCTGACAAAAAATTCTAAATTTTATGATTTTATTTTATACTTCACGAAAGAAACTTCATAAATTTGATTAGTTTATTTTTAGTAGCTCTGACAATATTAAAAAAAATTATTTACATACATATATATATATATATAATATAAAATGTGTGTGTGTGTATGTGTGTGTGTGTCTATAACAAGTCATTACGAGTATAATCTGTTAATTTAGTTTTACATGTTAATTAATATATGTCTAATATTATAATTATTCCTAGCTTGTACACTACTCTTACAGAGAATAATAGTTTATAAACCTTTAATGCAAATTCAGTAAATAAGTCTATAATAATTGAGGGCCCGTCTGCTGTCTCGCCCCTTGAACAAACTGCCTTATCAATAACGACATAATGTATTGGACTCGTGCTTAGTTATATTTTCGAGATAAAATGGTTTATGGGTATAGCATAAGGTAGGGTAGGGTCCGAAGAAAGAATCATACCTGTTCATCGGAAAAGGAATAAGGTATCACGTCATAATTAACTATGAACGAGATCAGGCCTTGAGTTTCTCTACTGCGCCTAAGTCCTGCTTCTTAATTGGAAGTTCTACACACTCATTACTTTCACAAAATAGGGAGAAATGTTGCATATGTGAACAAATTGCGTTGAACGCATTCACTGCTGCTCAGATAAGGATGTGGAAAATACGATTGTAAACTGAAATATGAATACTGAATTAAATTATTTGAGCACAATGAAATCCATGTTCGGATAAAGCAATCCATATTACTGAAAACGGCTATTCAACCATAGCCTTCAAATACGTACGATAATTAATTATCGTAAAATAAATTACCTTTTTTGGAAGTTTTACGAGTGTGAAATTAAATCCATATAAATTGGCAAAATTTCATCGCAAATATACCTTAAAGATGATACTTCGGGATAAATTTCTGAGAATTTTATTCTAAATTGCAAATTCTAATACATCTCGGTAAGCTTTATATATCCGCCTTTTCATTATACTTTTGCTCCCATATGGTCTAATTCATTTCAAGGTGAATTTCCCATGGGAATTTTAGACATATTAGTCCAGAGACGTATTGAGAGAATTTATATCGCTAAGACCTTTTAATTTCGTCTACGGGGATGGCTGCAAACGAAATGAGAATGGTTTGCTTAAGTATATTAAGTTAAATATGATTAAACGCGAGATAGTCTTATAAAATTCTTATAGGCACATCAAAGAACCGCAAATTAAAATAATGCAAATATAATTTGAGTAAGAAGAAAAAGTGTGTATATACGAGCTAGCTAGAGAATACTTTTCTTTGTTCTCTTAAAAGTAATCTCACACTCACCCCAATTTGGATTTTTACGATTTTTTCTTGTATTTACATTTTCTTCGAATCTTGCACAATGCAAGCAACAATCGTTGGTTTGGTTCAACATTTATTCAAAGGAATTACGAAGTTTTGTTATTTATATTCATTAATTGTTATCACATGATGATTTCAATCAGAAGTGTATATATGCAGGGTGTTATTAAATTGTTTCATAAATTAGTATACATATTCAGGATGTAAAAGTGAACAAAAAAGTTTCTATGAACATAAATCCGCAATCGCTTCGTTTCCGAGATACATTGTTTTTTTGATGAGGACGATCCAATTAAAATGAGTCATTAAAGTTTATCAAAGTCGTAGTTATCTGGTTGTTTAGATAACTATTTTTCTTTTCTTTTGATGGTATTTTGTTAGTTGTCATTTTAAAAACCAAAATTATTTCCTTCATTTCGATTTCGTGTGTCATTTTCATGTAATCTTGTGGGGTTATTTAGAAAATGTTGTTTATGCAAGAGAAGTTAGTAACATAGACGAATTGTGGCAGTGTTCAAAATTGTTCAGAAACAATACGCAACCATGTGGGTGTTTTCGAACGTATGCGGAAAAATTTTTAACGACGCGTTGAAGCATGTACTCTGATGCAGGGAAACCATTTTGAGCACTTGCTGTAAATAAACTTTGATAAACTTTAATGACTTTCATTTTAATTGGATTGTCCTCGGCAAAAAAGCAATGTATCTCCTAAACGAAGCGATTGCAGATTTATGTTCATGGGAACTTTTATGTTCATAGGAACATTTTTGTTCACTTTGACGTCCTGAATATATATACTAATTTATGAAACATAATTTGATAACACCCTGTGTATATGTAAATTATAATCATGTAACCAGAAAGTTTAACAGTCCACTTTTACGTATAATATCTAAATGCACGATTAGAACAAATTACTTGCTCATCAGAAATCCTTAAAATTAACTAAACACACTTTCCGACATTATAATTGTAACTATAAATAATTAAATAAATAAAATTTATTGTGTCCCCCTCGCTATATATATTATATATATACAGGGTGTCCCGTAAGTCTGGACCCATAGGGAAAAATAATAAAATTACAAAATAGTCCAAAAATTTATTACATAATCTGTTCAAAGTGTCCGCTGTTGTGTCGCACACATAGTTGAAGACGCAATCTCCACTGCGACAGCACTTTCTGAATCACAGTCGCAGAAATTTCTTGACACGCCTCCACAATGCGTGCTTTAAGGTGGAAAATGTTCTGAAGTTTGACCTCGTACACTTTGGCTTTCAAGTGGCCCCACAAATAAAACTCCAGCGGAGTAAGATCATAATAAAAAAATAATAAAAATAATAATAAAAATAATAAAAAAATATATTATAAATAAATTTTTGGACTATTTTGTAATTTTATTATTTTTCCCTATGGGTCCAGACTTACGGGACACCCTGTATATATATGTATATATATATATATATATATATATACACGATGGTAATTCAATAAGTATCCGCATTTTTTATTTTCACAATTTTATTTTCACATCTGACAGATTATAAACACATCACTTCTCAACATAGTTTCCCTATTTCTCAATACACTTAGTCCAGCGATCTACAAGCTTCCTAATGCCATCACAAACGAATGTTTTTGGTTGTGTGCGTAGCCAGTCATGCACCGCCTCCTTCAGGTTATCATCGCCTTTTGGCGCGGTATTATAATGAAGGTGAAAACCTTTTGGAGCGCATTATCACTGGAGATGAAACCTGGATCCATCACTATGAACCAGAAAGTAAACGACAGATCATGCAGTGGAAGCATCCAACATCTCCCGTTGCAAGGAAGTTCAAAGCGCAGCCGTCAGCAGGTAAAGTTATGCTAACACTGTTTTGGGATACATGAGGCCCTATCCTTGAACATTATCTAGAGCGTGGAACTACAGTAACAAGTGCATCGTATTCTGACATGCTTCGGAATGAGTTAAAGCAAGCAATTCGCACAAAACGGAGAGGGAGACTGTCGGAAGGTGTTATTTTGTTACACGACAATGCGCGCCCTCATACCGCTGCACCGACTAGAAAATGCTTTCAAGAACTTAAATTTGAAGTTCTCGACCATCCAGCCTACAGTCCAGACCTGGCATCTTCGCATTTTTACCTGTTTGAACCACTAAAAGACGCTTTGAGAGGTCAGCGATTCAAAGGCGATGATGACCTGAAGGAGGCGGTGCATGACTGGCTATGTGAAAATAAAATTGTGAAAATAAAAAGTGCGGATACTTATTGAATTACCCTTGTGTGTGTGTGTGTGTGTGTATATATATATATATATATATATATATATATATATATATATTTATTTATTTTTCTTTTTAAGCAGGAAGGAGGAGCCCAGGGCGAATGCCCGCAAAAACGTCACACCCCCACAGAAGAAGAAGAGAGCCCGAATCAAGATCCAAAATTTTCAAGATGCCTGGACACTGTGTTTGAAAGATTGGAGGTCATAGACAGGGAGAAAGATGGACTGACGAAGGTTATTCCAGAGTTGACTGGTTGAGTAGATGAAAGGTTAATAATGCCGGGTGACCCTTGCGTTAGAGAGTTGGACAGAACAAGAATGAGAATGTGTTGAAAGTCTGGTACTGCGTGCTCTCCTTACAGGACCTCCTGAAAAACCTCCAATCTTTCAAACGTAGAGTGTCCAGGCATCTCTAAAACCCTGAACTTTGATTTTGGCTTTCTTCTTCTTTTGTGGTGGCAGGGAAGGGCGCTTTTCCGGGCATTGCCCTTGGCCCCTCCTTCCTGTATAAAAAAATATAAAGTAAATATAGTAAATAAATAAATAATATATATATTATATATATATATATATATATATATATATATATATAATATATATATGTATATAATAAATATAAACCAAAAAATAAGAGGCATTACTTCCGTACCGACCCCTCGTGTATATATGTATATATATATATATATATATATATATATATATATATATATAAAGTAAATATATACTAAAAAATAAGAGGCATTACTTCCGTACCAACCCTCGTGTGTGTGTGTATATATATATATATCTATATAATATATATATATAGATATATATATATATATATAATATATATATATATATATATATATATATATATCACGATAAGCCAATTTGTTTCAACGGTGTTAATTTAACACGAGTTAAAGTATGCTTACTCTAATGGAAACTGAAGGTGGAAAGAGATAATCCGAATTCATATATACAGTGCGTTCGAAAAGTCTCTCCACAGTCAACGTGCTATAGCCAGTATATGCGCGCTAAGCCGGTTTCAGCCAGTTTAAACTCGATCGTGTCAGTACTGTGACAGAGTTGGGATCGTGGCAATAGTGTGTGTCGATAGCTTGGTAAAAAATTCATGAAACACTATTCATGAAACACCATTGCACGACCAGAAAATCGGCGTTTGGGTTGCAGTATCAAGAAAGCGAATTGTCGGTCCCATTTTCTTTGAGAACACGATAAATGCTGAACGATACTGTTTAGAAATTTTGTATCCATTTATTGGACAGCTAAACGAAATGGAAATAATGAATGCATACTTCCAGCAAGATGGTGCCACGGCACACACTGCTCACCTTTCGATGGAGCTACTGCATGATGTGTTTGGGGATCGCATAATTTCAAGGGGGCTTTGGCCTCCACGATCCCCAAACCTAACGCCGCCCGACTATTTCTTGTAGGGAGCAGCAAAAGGTGTTGTTTGTAAAGACCGCCTGAAAACAATTCAGAACTTAAAAACCGCAATATCCACTTACACTTTAAAAAAAGTGTTTGACAACAAGTGTAGACGAGTTGCTCTGTGCCTGCAAAATGGTGGAAAACACTTTCAAACCATGCTGTAAAATCAAAAGGTTATGTAATAAAATCACTAAATCATGTTTGAATGAAAACATTGTAGTTTTTCAATTTCCTATGCATTTAACATAGCACTGCGGAAAGACTTTTCAAACGCACTGAATATACAGTATATGCTACAGGGAATCTCTGTAACTAGGGATTTCATGTAAAGTTAAGTCGTGATATTTTCGTTAAACCTCGGGAAAATTATTGAATGCCCGGTTAGGTTAATTGAATGCCCGATTTGGACAACTGTACACCCTTGACGATTGGTTAAGTTCAGTCGTAATATTTTCTTTAAAACTAACGAAAATATCACGCCTTAACCTTGTATGAAATCCCTGAACACTTTGGGGATTTTATGAACTCCGTAGTTACACAGATTTCCTGTAACATATATATATATATATATATGATGAATAAAACCACGAAGGAAAGGAAACACAGAATGGTGCTCAAGCGTTTTCGTCTAATGACATCCTCAGGAACACTGAAGTACATAAAGAGTTACAGCCTATATATAGGTTACAGAAAAAAAACAAATTTATACACATATATATAATTAAAAATTAAAGGATTGTGGGAGGAGCATACAAATTTGTAAGGAAAAACTATCGATTTTTAGCACAAGATCAAATGAATTGTTTCCAACCAATGTTATCGAAAAAAAAAAAAAAAAAAAAAACCTACTGATTTTTTAGTACAAGATCAAATGAATTGTTTCCAACCAATGTTATAAAAAAAAATACAAATTTATACTGGAAATCTGCCCGGGTTTTAGCACTTTGCCCTTCTTGTATATAAAAATAAATTGAAAAATAAAAGTTATTAAAGTAGCATACAAGTTTACCAAAGATTTAGCGTTCTACCCTTCTTATCTAAATCTGTTCTGAAGGAATTAAAAACAACAGGATCGAATTGAAAAAGACCTTTGCTTATGTTGAAGTTATTTGTAAGTTGGATAATGGCAGACTCAAGAATATTTCTATTAACAATGTTGCTAGAGTGAAATAAAACTGAAGTATTATTCCAATCAATACAGTGGGATAACTCTGACAAATGGACAAAAAGGGCACTGGACGACTGTCCTGTTCTAACGGAATATTGATGCTGTTTTATACGTGTGTGCAAATCCTTTCCCGTCTGAGCTATGTAAAAGGAATCACATTGTTTACAACTAATTTTATAGATAATGCCTGAATTATTGGTAGGGCTATTTTTTGCTATGATATTTTTCACAATATTGTTATATGAAAATACTACATTAATATCCAAAAGTTTAAGTACATTAGCCATGCCTAAAAAGCCCGGGAAAAATGGAAGTACTAAAATATTTTTTGACAAAGTACGAGTGTTATTATTCACACGATAGAAAGTTCGTTTTGCTTTGTTGAGACAAGATTCCATAAACGCAGATAGATAACACAGATCACTTCCAATACCGTTGATTTTTTCTAATTCTGCATCGATGTATTCCGGAGTGGCGATCCTAAGGGCGCGGAGAAACATTGAAGAAAAAATGGCCTTCTTAGTGGTGTTGTCATGTCCCACAATCCTTTAATTTTTAATTGTATATATATATATATATATATATATATATATATATAATTTTTTTTTTTCTGTAACCTATATATAGGCTGTAACTCTTTATGTACTTCAGTGTTCCTGAGGATGTCATTAGACGAAAGCGCTTGAGCACCATTCTGTGTTAGAAACCTGCACGGGTACGGGTAAGCCCGTGGGCCCGTGTCCGGCCCGTCCCACGGGCGGGTACGGGCGGGCCGAATCATGTTTATAAAAGTTAGCGGGCGGGTACGGGCGGGCCGAATCATGCTTATAAAAGTTAGCGGGCGGGCACGGGCGGGCCGAATCTAAAAAGCATGCAACGCCGCAGCGGGTGAGGCAGCGAGGCAAGGCAGGAACTGGAGCCGCGGAGCGCATGCGCCATGCATGCGTGCCTGCGTGGGACATGCAAACGACAAACAACATCCATGCCTGTGTTTTGGTTGTTAATTATGAATTTTATTACTCTGCCAAGGAAGTTATGTTTTCACCCGCAACGTATAAATAACGTATATATAACGACGTGCAAAAATAATGAGAAATAACTTAGAAATTAAACATTAGAAATTAGAGTATTCGTATCGTACCCCCGGCACCACGTGACCAAAGCCAACCTGACCAGCTGACCTTACCGAGGCTAAGTAGCCTATGTTTCCATGCTGTATACAGTCACAGTGTATAGCAAAACCAGAACTTATCGTACAGCGATACTGACCTAATTTCAATAATTACCATAATAACAATGAATACGAGAATAAGGACAATAGATAGTAATAATAATGATTTTTTTTTGGCTAATGGAAGAAATGATATAGGTGGGTGATTTTCGCTTTTCGATACGTCTTACGCTTATGGTTTTGCAAATGAGATCGAGTAAGATGCCGACCAGCGCGGCAGCGCTATTTACGATTGCATAATGTTTAACACATGTTAGCTACATTACATTGCCACAGTATATAATTGAATGCCGAACCTTTACCTATGTTGATTATGCGTATTTAAAATATATATAAACATTTTCTTTTCTAAAGATTTTGATTTTGTTTGAACGATGATAAGAAATTTTTTGAACATAAGTATTTGCTGGAACTAACTGGCATTTTTTCAACTATGCTACTATAATGCTAGCCTCTCTCGCCTCTGGCTGTAGTCGCTGTACCCTTTTGTACAAATAGAATTTGTTCGTGATGGTCTGACCATTTCTGCGTAATTAGTGCATACTGTACGACAAATACTTGTCTTAATTACCTTAATTGTTTATTAGTAGATGTGCTTTCTAGTTTCTATCCTATGTTTAGTATGTTATACATTTTATTAAATTAAAATTGTCCCCAAAATGCAACATTCTATCAGTGAAGCAGTGATTAATTCAAAACTGCGTTCGGGGGAATTAATTCTACAGCCAGTTTCAAACAGAAAAAGCAAAGTATGGGATAATTTTGACTTAGTTATTGATAAGAACAGTAAAAAGGAAAAGGATTTGTTCAATGTAAAAAGTGCAAAAAAACTGACATATAGTGGTTCTAAAGGAGGCACTTCCCATCTGTCTCGTCACAAATGTGGCACAAGTACTTCACAATCACAAAGCTTAGCTTCATTTTTCCAAAAGAAAGTACAAGTGACAATGAAGACCAAACAAGAAATGCTAGATGCGTGTGTCAACTTTTGTGCTAAAGACATAAGACCATTTGAAACTTTAAAAGGTGAAGGCTTCCTAAATCTTGCACAAAAACTTATTGCAGTTGGCGCGTCTTATGGTAATATTGACGTAAATGAGGTTATTTCCCATCCAACCACTATTTCTAGGCATGTAACTGAAACTGCAGTAACTGTACGTCAAACGATTTATCCAAAGATCAAAGAAGTTATGAGTAATTCATGCTGTGCAGCTACAACAGACTTGTGGACAGATGATTATAAAAAAGATTTCGTATATTTCAATGACTGTTCATTATATTGATGATGATTGGACACTGGTAAATAAAGTTATGTTTACGTCCAGTTTTCATGAGGAACGTAAAACTGGTGAAAACATAAAAAAGGAAATAACAAGAAGATTTGCAAAGCTAGGCTTTGAAGATGACTTAGTGCAGAAACTAACTTTCGTAACAGACCAAGGAGCAAACATAGTAAAAGCATTGCAGAATTATAACAGACTTAGTTGCTTATCTCACATTATAAATACAATTCTTCGTCACACATTCAATGAAGATTATTTGGAAAAATATGCCCCAGAAATTCAAAAGGTTATACTGCAGTCGAAAGCTCTTGTCACTTTCTTGAAACAAAGTGGATTAGTAAGCAAATTGAGACATACTGTTCGTCAAGAAGTAGAAACAAGATGGAATTCGAAGCTTGCTATGCTAGAGTCGATTCTAGATCAATATAGTAGTATCGAGGATTTGATGGAAGAAAGAAATTTGAACCACTTAGAGAACATTTCAAAAGGCAGTCTTGAAGAGTTAGTATGTTTTCTGAAGCCATTTAAAGATGCCAGTGATACGCTAGAAAGTGAAAAATCTCCAACTCTACAGCTAATATTGCTTTATCACTTGAAACTTCTTAAACATTTGAACGTTTCTGTAAATGACAATAAATATAAAAACATTGAAAGAACGTGCAAAAGAATTTCTTCATGCTAAATATAAAGTGTTGCCTATCCATAAAAGTTCTCTATTTCTATGGCCTAAATTTCGTCAGCTTAGAATGCTAACTGACATTGAGCGTGCAGAAGTGCTAACAAGTATTCGTGAGCAAATTCATGTTGACCTTATGGACAATGAGAAAATAACTGATGAGCCTGAAAGAGCTTGTTCATCTCCGAAAAGAGTAAAGACTTCAGAATTTGATGAATGGGAAGACATACGATGTCATAATGAGGAATCCCAAAGTTCGGTTTCTTGTAAAGAACTTGAGCAGTACATGAGCTACAAAATTGATGAGGAAAGTGATGTTCTTCAGTTTTGGAAAACTCACGAATCAATGTTCCCATTGCTTGCTCAACTGGCTAGGAAATACTTAAATATTCCTGCATCCAGTGCATCCAGCGAAAGGAACTTTAGTACTGCGGGAATTACACTTGCACAGAGGAGAACGAATTTAAAAAAAGAAAATGTCGACGATCTTTTGTTTCTGCATTGCAATTTGGAATTTTAAAACCTCCATCAATTCAGTGAGTACAAAATTAAATAATTTTACTATCTATTTAATTTTCATAGGTATATTTTTGAAAGAAGTACTTAAGTAATTATCAACAAAAATATTACTGGTCGTGCATATCTTAAACTTAAATACACAGGTTGGTTTAGGTTCCAAAACAAAATAAATCACGAGCCGCGGGTACGGGCGGGTCCCAAAGCATGAAAAAAATTACGGGCCGGGTACGGGCGGGCCCTAAAACATGAAAAAAAATTACGGGCCGGGTACGGGCGGGTTATATAAAAAGATTACGGGTACGGGCGGGTGCGGGCCGCAAAATATCGGCCCGTGCAGGTCTCTATTCTGTTTCCTTTCCTTCGTGGTTTTATTCATCATAAATATTTTTCACGTGTTACTTTCGTCAAATAATTTTCATATATATATATATATCAGTGGCGACGGAGAGAGTCAGGCATGTCAGGCTGAGCCTGACCTGTTATTTCTCCTGCTCGGGACTTAAAAAAAAACTAACAATACACAATCCCATCTTTTGTCAAGTTGTCAGGTTAAAATTTCCATCCATCTATCTATCATCTAAACCCCATTTCCCCATTGAGGGTGGGGAGAGAGACGTGGGAAGAGAGGGAAGATATGTGGCTAAAAATTTTGAGTCAGATAAAACATGCTATAATGACCATGTTAGGATTTATAAATAAGGTTATATAGCTATTTGCATATACATTGTGACTGTACATAAAGTTAATTATTACTGTATTATTAAGCATCTTCTCAAATAACAAAGCCTTACAACTCGCATAAAAATGCACAATTTCACGTCTTGTCAGGCAAACAATTTTAAGCCTGACGTCTCTCTTTGAAACATGTTATGATGTAAATCTTATGATTTATTTATAATGTTATAAAGTCATTTGGATATTCACTCTACGTAAAGTTAATTAGCATTTTAATTGATTTATTACTTTGTATCTACCGAATAACCAAGTTTTTAATGTTCGAAGTCAGGCAAATTAATTCCCATCTGCCTGACGACTTGCTGCTGTGCCAAATATATGTTATTATCTTGAATTACTAAACATTTAAAAGCAATATTGGGTATATTTCTATATATTCTACTTTTGCATAGTACAGTAAATTTTAGGAAATTTAAAACACAACATATGGAAAGTTAATTTTATATAAAATCTGTCACATCTGCGTCGAAACAGAGCTATTGGTATGACGTCATGTGGTCACGTCAACGCGTTGCATGCGAAGTGTTACGACATTTTGAATGATGAAATCTCGTGGGATGAAGATAGTTTAAACCAGGCTGAAAACCTTTACGCAAAACTAGATGACTTTTTATTTTTGTTTTATATTTGCTGCTTTGAAGAATTATTTACCAATGCCATTCGGCATTCGGCGAATCGTCCGTTCGGCGAATCGTCCGTTCGGCGAAACAGCCGTCGGCGAATCGTCCGTTCGGCGAAACGTCCGTCGGCAAAATGTCTGTCGGCAAAACGTCCGTCGGCGAATCGACCGGCCACGTCTGTTATAGGGTTGCCAGATTTTTCAAATGCCCATGCGGGACAAAAAAATTTATGAGGTTTTTTTTAAGACCAAATTTTTTTCAAATTGAAACGATTTCTTCAACGGTTACAACAAACAAAATTAGAAATTTTTTATTAAAATAATGCTTAACAATTAAAATCGTGAATAATATTCAAATTATTATACATAATATTGAAATATCGTAAACAATATTGAAATTATCAGAGCATATTAAATATTGTAGTATACATTGCTTTACTAATTATAATATGACATACCGGTATGTCAATATTTTTCTGAACTTTTAATCTTCAAAATTTTAGCTCCATCTTCTGACTTCAAGTATAACTGAAATTCCTTGCAAGTCATGATTGTAAATAATTAATTTAAAAAAATATTTTAAATCTTATCAATAAAATCAAGTGTGTGTGTGTGTGTGTGTGTTCCTCTTTCACGCCAAAACTTTCACGCGAATGCAGGAATTTACACCTGAACGATTTCTTATAAAAAGTAGACATATAGATTTTATTTGAATTACACAATCTCAAGTTGGAGCTATTGAAGAATAGGGACCCCAGCCTTCTTTAGTTAGCTTTATAATGCTAACTAACGAAAATATCATGACCTAACCTAACCAATCGTCAAGGGCGTACAGTTAACCTAACGACTTGTTAGGTTAGGTCGTGATATTTTCGTTAGTTAGCCTTATAAGCCTAACTAAAGAAGGGTGGGGTTCCTATTCTTCAATAGCTCCCTCAAATTTTATGGTCAAGCAATCGGTTATTCACACTAATTCAAAGCTTACAATATAAGTACAGCCGAAAAACTGCCAATTCGTGGCAAAACACAACATTTGGTGCTACTGTAGTATGCGGTCTACCTACGATTCGGCGGTCTACCTTTTAATTATAGCTTTTTATTTTGTTTACTAATTGTTTGTTTACATCCCATTGTCAATCGCCCTTGACGATTGGTTAGGTTTAGTCATGATATTTTCGTTAGTTTTAATGAAAATATCATGATTAAACCTAACCAATCGTAGGTAGACCGCATACTACAGTAGCACCCAACATTTTATAAGCGTTATTAATTTCTATGATGTTCTAGAACATTCAACATTACTCTACAAAATTCTACAGGAGCCTACATAATTCTAGAAAATTCTAAATCAATTCATCCCGAAAAAATGTACTTAAAAAATATTTGGATCAAATACAAAGGGATTTTTGGATCAAATGCGGGACGTCTGGCAAACCTACCTCTGTAACAGCCTTGAAGGAACGACCTAAAAGCATTCAGAAGTTCTCAATTTTTGAGCTGTTGAATTCATTGATGTCTGCAGTATATAAAGAAAATTTCCCCCAAAACTTAATAGAAGCACTTGAATATAAGTACGTACAGTAATCTGTTTGACGTAAAAGCTTTAACGTCAGAATGGAAATACATCTATTAGAACTCCGATTTTTGTCAGTGCAAACATGCAAAAGAAATTTTAAGGCTTTGTCTTGACCTTGGACTTACGACAGCCTTACCTTAAACGATCAAATTAATTCGGCTCCTTTAGACAATCCCTGTAACCAGTGTGGCAACGGAAAAAAGTTTTTCAACGCTTAACAGAATAAAGACATACCTACCATGTCAGAGGAAAGGCTGTCTGGTTTAGCAAGAATTGCCATAGAGAAAGAAATTGTAATATCGCTAGAGAAGAATAAAATGTTGCACAACAAAGTAATTGAAGAATTTGCATTAAACCCAAGAAGATTGGAGTTTATGTATAAATAATTAAGGTAAGGCGATGTTTTATTTCATAAATTTATGCCAGTTAAAAATGTTCTAATTATCATACATAATACGAGGGCCACTCAATATATTTTGCCCCACCTTTTTTTTTCCAAATTTCCTTGTAAGTTCCAGAAATTTTGTACACAAGTAGTTACATACCTTTTTTACAAGTTTTTATTTTGCCACATAGTGTCCATCCTTTTTCGGCTTTCCTCCACCTCGAAACAAAGGCCTTTATCCCTTGCTGGTAAAAGTCCGCTGGGTTCCGCTGGAGCCACCTCTTAACCTCCTCAATAACCTCATCGTCACTCTGAAACTTTCTTCCACGAATAGCATCCTTCATTGGCCCAAACAAATGGAAATCTGAAGGTGCTAGATCCGGGCTGTATGTGCTGTTGTACGTCTCTAGAGTCTCTGTAGGGTAGCAATATATGCCTCTGAGTTGATTGTTTGTCCTTTCTTCATAATCTCCACCAGAATCACCCCTTTCATGTCCCAGAAGATGGTGGCCATAACCTTTCGTGCAGAGGGAGCTATTTTGAACTTTTTCTTGCGTGGGGAGTCTGCGTGATGCCACTCCATGGATTGGCGTTTTGTTTCAGGTTCAAAGTGGTGTACCCAAGTCTTATCCCCAGTCACAATTCGTGAAAGGAAGTCATCCCCTTCTGTCTCGTATCGAACCAACGACTCAGAAGCAATTTCTTTTCTTTGGGCTTTCGATCTTCAGTCAGTTCGCGAGGAACAAAACGTGAACACACTTTTGAGTATCCCAGTTGCTGAATTATCGTATTCACACTTCCTTCACTAATTCCTAGCTCTAGTGATAGTTCGTTGTATGTGAGGCGCCGGTTTAATTGAATGATGCTGTTAGCACGTTGCACAGTGTGAGATATCACAGCCGATGCCGGGCGAAAGCTGCGTGGCTCATTATCGAGGCTGGCGCTCCCTCTCTCCGATCATCTCACACGTTTAGACCAGCGTCCGACTGTGCTTCGATCAACAACAGCTTCTCCGTAAACGTTTTGTAGACGTTTGTGAATATTTCCAACTGTTTCCTTCTCTGCGGTTAAGAACTCGATGACAGCTCTCTGTTTACGACGCACATCACTCTCAGACGCCATTTACGAAACTGCGTTAACCATCGGTTTTATACAAGGAGGGGAGGATGAAACTGGAAAAATCCGGTTACGTGAAGCGCAGAAAGTTCAAACTTACTGCGCAAAAGACATTTCAGCCCCATGGCCTATTATTTAGTTAAGAAAAAAGGGTGCGGCAAAATATATTGAGTGCTCCTAGTACATATGACATTGAAACAAGTATCAAATTATACAGTATATATTATAATATATATATATATATATCACAGGGTGTTTGAAAATTTTCTGTACAAATTGTAATGGGGGATATGCAATACCAAGACAAACCCTTTTCGTCTATAAGTGTATGTCCGCTGACGTCACCATTCGGCGCGAGAGGGCGCCGCTGCAATTGGCTAAAAGGTGAAGTGAGCTAGACTCGCGTTTGTCGCGGCCATTCTTAAATCGGACGTAGTACACGTAACATGGAGCGCTTCACGACTGCTGAGATGGCTGACATGCATATGGTGTATGGGGCTGCCAATGGAAACGGAAGAGCTGCTGTGAGGTTGTACCGACAGCGCTTCCCAAACAGACGTGTGCCAAACCACCAAACGTTTGCGCATTTGCATCGGCGACTGCGAGAAACTGGAACATTCCATGCAAACATGCATGACACTGGTCGGGAGAGAAACGTGCGCACTCCTGACATGGAAGAAGAAATCCTACGGCGATTTGAGGACAATCCAAGCGCAAGCACGCGAGGTGTTGCACGTATCCTCGGTGTGAACCACGACCTGGTCTGGAGAGTGTTGCACGAGCAGCAGTTACATCCGTTTCATCGTCAGAGAGTCCAGGCATTACAAACCCGTGTAGCATGTGGATTTGCGTGCGCCCACACGTGAAAATTGTACATGTTAAACACACCCTCACGTGTGAAACAGGCCTCATCTGAGAACAGCACATAAGCCGGAAAATTAGGCTGCACCGCTGTCTGCTGCAGAAACCAGCGTGCGAATTCCACACGAAGAGGGTAATCCCGAGGTTGTAATGCCTGGACTCTCTGACGATGAAACGGATGTAACTGCTGCTCGTGCAACACTCTCCAGACCAGATCGTGGTTCAAACCGAGGATATGTGCAACACCTCGCGTCCTTGCGCTTGGATTGTCCTCAAATCGCCGTAGGATTTCTTCTTCCATGTCAGGAGTGCGCACGTTTCTCTCCCGACCAGTGTCATGCATGTTTGCATGGAATGTTCCAGTTTCTCGCAGTCGCCGATGCAAATGCGCAAACGTTTGGTGGTTTGGCACACGTCTGTTTGGGAAGCGCTGTCGGTACAACCTCACAGCAGCTCTTCCGTTTCCATTGGCAGCCCCATACATCATATGCATGTCAGCCATCTCAGCAGTCGTGAAGCGCTCCATGTTACGCGTACTACGTCCGATTTAAGAATGCCAGCGGCAAGCGCGAGTCTAGCCCACTTCACCTTTTAGCCAAATGCAGCGGCGCCCTCTCGCGCCGAATGGTGACGTCAGCGGACATACACTTATAGACGAAAAGGGTTTGTCTTGGTGTTGCCTATCCCCCATTACAATTTGTACAGAAAGTTTTCAAACACCTTGTATATATGCTTGAAATGTTTCGGCCTGAGTATCCACAAAAGCTTGGAGTCGCCCTTGATATATATATACATACATATATATAACGTAAAGAACGACGCTTGTATAGGAGAGTATTCCGCGCAAGATGAGAGCGAGAGAACGAAACAAATGAAAATTGAGGTAACCACCCGGGAATCGAACCCGGGATCTTCCGATTGCCGGTCAGATATGATAACCATTACACCACGGGCCTCACTCAATCAAATGCCGTAATTCCTCTACATACGTGCAGAAACCAATGCCCCAATGGGGCACCTCCCGCATGCCGTACATTATATACATTTAAACTGCAAACACGCGTCGTTCTTTACGTTAATTATACTGCGTGTTTGCAGTTTAAATGTATATAATGTACGGCATGCGGGAGGTGCCCCCTTGGGGCATTGGTTTCTGCGCGTATGTAGAGGAATTACGGCATTTGATTGAGTAAGGCCCGTGGTGTAATGGTTATCATATCTGACCGGCAATCGGAAGATCCCGGGTTCGATTCCCGGGTGGTTACCTCATTTTTTCATTTGTTTCGTTTTCTCGCTCTCATCTTGCGCGGAATATTCTCCTATACAAGCGTCGTTCTTTACGTTAATTATACTGCGTGTTTGCAGTTTATTAGTATATATATGTATATATATATATATAATTTAGAGTGTCCCAATTTTTTTTCTTAACACGACCTGACCACTCGTGTCATGCCCGGATGTGGTTTGGGCTAAAGCATTGGCTGTGTGATTTTCAACTCGATCAGATGATATTTAGAGGTCCCGACGTTTGATGACCTTTTTTTGGTTTTCAGAATTGATCATTATGGCGTTGACAAGATCAAACATCAAGTTGTGGCTTCTTGAGAGGTCTCCGATAGCAGAGCTGGCTAAATCTCGATTACCAAGTAATATGGACGTGTTGCTCCTTTCTTCTACCATCACCGCGACCAAAACAAGACAGATTCCAACAGTGTCAAGGCTGTAATATCGGCTGTATTAGAAATCTGGGCTAGAGCCAACTCGAATCTGGCAAGAACCTCCGTTCATGCCTCAACTAAACTGAAAGCTTTGGTTCAGAGGTATCGAAATTTACATAAAAACAAGAACAAGACTGGAATGACTTACAATATGCAGCGGGATGTATTCTTGGCTGATATGGAGGATATTTTTGATGTCGCCCGCTCAGACGTCCTGGATCGGGGAGATATCCCTCTTGGAGACAAGGAAAGGGAAAGAGCTCTTGAGCGGGCACACCGGCGTCAAACGGAGGAGGCTCTAGCTGTAGGAGTCACAGAAGAGGCTACCGACAGCAGTTCTAGCACATCGTCAGCTGACATTGGAAACGAAGCCGTCACTTGTGGACTTAAACCTTTGAAAGCTCCCAAACATGACAGACTAAAAGAAAGTCTGAGTGATCTTGACCTGGCAGCAACTTGGGATCGCGAGGGCCTTTCTGTTCGACAGGCAACATCAGCGTTTGCTGCGACTGAAAAATCCCTAGCTCTCGGTCCTGACAGTGTTCCATCAAAGAGCACGGTTCACCGCTTCCGACAAAAGGCCCGTACAATGATAGGGACCAATGTTATTGGCCACCTCGAGCAGCTTCCACCTCGACTGCAGATCCACTGGGACACAAAGATACTCACTGACATCGAACAGGAGGGTAAGTCAGTCGATCGGATTGCTGTTGTGGTGACTGGGGATGGTGTGGAAGAGCTATTAGGAGCACCGAAAATAATAGACGGCACAGGACAGCAAATGGCAAGCGCAGTCCATCAAGCGTTCACCCTAGTCGGAATTGAGGACAAGATCATAGGCATGGTGTTTGACACGACGGCTTCAAACACAGGGATAGTGCAAGGTGCGTGTGCGCGTTTGGAAGCGGCATTGGGAAGATCTCTTTTATGGTTTGCTTGCCGTCATCACGTTCACGAAGTGATTCTTAAGGATGTCTTCGTCGTGTGCCTAGGAACACCACCAAGTCCTCAAATCCCACTTTTCAGGAGATTCAAGGAGGCCTGGCCATCAATGAACCACTGTCAGTTGGATGCATTTGACAAGGACGAGGTGGCTAAAGCCTTCATAAATGACAATGCTTGCCTTTCACAAATGCGACTTGAGGTAATAGACTATCTCCGCGATGCCCTAAGAAGTGGTAATCATCCTCGAGAGGATTATGAAGAACTTCTTCGACTGGGCCTCTTGTACCTCGGAGACGACGTAGGACGTTACAAGCTTCGGCCTCCAGGGGCTTACCATCAGGCCAGATGGATGGCCAAAGCTATTTACTGCCTGAAAATAGCATTACTGCAGTCCCAGTTCTCCGAACTTCGTCTCCAAGAACTGCAAGGGGTTCGCCGTATGGCTCTCTTCGTGAGCCTTGTATACGTGCGTCACTGGCACGAGGCTCCCATCGCCATCAAATCTCCCAAAAATGACGTTAGGCTGTGCAATCTTCTTGTAGGTTACCTTGACAAGGACGTTGGAAACACAGCTTACCGGGCTGTGCTCCGTCATCTGTGGTATATCTCGGAGGACTTAATCTGTCTTGCACTGTTTGATGACAGAGTTGACGACAATGAAAAGCGTAACATGACGGCTAACCCGAAAAAGCGCCCTGGGAAAGGACTCAAACGGGTCCAAGGCAAGGGACTGCAAGAGGATGGCCGTTTAAGTCCGTGGGTGACGAGTCGATCCACCACACTCTTCCAGTTTCTCCAAGTTGAGCCCACGTTCCTCACCAAAGACCCTGAAACATGGCCTACTGACGAAAACTACCGTCTGGCAAAGAGCCGAGCTGCAGAACTGATGGTGGTCAATGATGCAGCAGAGCGAGGCATCGCCCTCATTGAGAAATACACAAGCAAACCTCTGTGCCGTGATGAAGAAGACCTCCAGTTCCTCCTTCGAACTGTCCACTCACACCGACGGAATGTGAGCCGGAAGGGAACAAAAACGTATCTCATGAAACACGTGTTTAGTTAAAATGCATAAATGTGATGCTTTGAAATTGTTGTTTGTGTGTTAATATTAAAATACATGTTTATTTTGTATAATAATCTTTGTGATGGAACTTTTGAGAGAAATATTTCAGTTAATTTGCCTTTCAGTTAAGAGGAGAAATAAAGTGTTCAAAGTTCGGGACCTTTAAATTTCCTTCGATCTCTCTGAAATTTTACAGGAAGACTTCTAATGGGAAACATCAAAAGAGCGCAACACGAGCGGATTTGTATCCCGAAAAAAGATTTGGCCCCCTATGAGTTTGGGACACCCTAATATATATATATATATATATATATATACACCTTTGGTTAGCTTCCGCCCGAATTGTTCATTCTGACGAAGGTCAAACTTTTCACTCCACCTTAGACTTACAGTTTAACGTGGAATCCGAACCACGCCCCATCAGCAGCCCAGCGTCTTAACCACTAAGCCACTTAGGGTACCCATTTATCTACCAACCACTTTCTTTATTGTGTGGAAGGATGAACAGCTGGGTTTTGCTGCGCGCCGGCTGCCGTCGGG
This sequence comes from Bathynomus jamesi, assembly GCA_023014485.1. Lineage (NCBI taxonomy): Eukaryota > Metazoa > Arthropoda > Malacostraca > Isopoda > Cirolanidae > Bathynomus > Bathynomus jamesi. The sequence continues at coordinate 267,182 of JAJOZX010001086.1, forward strand.
TCTCGAACCCGGGGCCGATGGATTCGTAGTCAGCGACGCTAACCACTACACCACCGAGGCCCCTATATATATATATATATATATATATATATATATATATAGATATATCATGCATCTTTCGGCCGACCAGCCGTTCGTGGTTCAGTTGGTAATAATAATAATCAGTTAGGAATGCCAGAAACTGGCACAGCGCTCGGGCCAACTAATGCCTGTATTATTATTACCAGCATCATCAGTGGCGTATCAAGGGAGGGGCGAGAGGGGCGACCGCCCCGAGCGGCACTTCCCGAGGGGCGGCAAATTACTGTCAGGCGGGCGCAGTATGCAAAATTTTGGGTTTTTATGTTTTAAAATGCAACCCTCCAAAAAATTATATCTTATCATTGTCGCGCGTTATTTGTGTACAAAATATCCATGGTTTTGATGAAAAATCACCATTAAATGCTATATATGCCACCTCAATGCCACTATTTCCACAAATAGTTGCGTTAAATTTTCACATCGGAAAGGTTGCCAGCCCTATTTTTCAGACTTTCCCTATATTATTTAGGTTAGGCTTTGCATTCTTTGAGCTTTGATGATGTTAATAATTAATGGTTGTTTTATTTTGCAGATACCCTACTGAATTAGCAAACATGAGCAAACGACAGAGACTGAGTGGTGCTGCATACAAGAATCTTCACGAAAAAAAGAGGAGGAAGGCAAGCGTGCTGCTAAGCGATTTCATCAGTTAATGGGATTCTCAGACACACCTTCAGTGCCTTCTGGGAAGCAAGGAGATCAACCGCAATGTGATATATCTTTAGAGATAGATGTTCAAGCGGCAACTTCAAGTGAACCCCCAAATAATCAGGATCAACCCTCATCTACATCACAAAGTCACCCACCCACCCATCACCCACAGAGTCTGTTTAACGATTCTGGCAACTGGCCCGTTCCAATGACGGACAATTTGAGAATCGAACTCATTAAACGTGGACCATCACATTTGAAAAACATGAATGGACCCTTTCCAGCTGATTCAAACAATAGGTCAATGTCAAAAGTTTGGTATTTCAAAACTTTGGAAAATGGCGAAAAAATTGAAAGGTCATGGCTAATCTTCTCACCTTCAAAATGTAGCTTGCATTGCTTTTGCTGTCGTCTCTTCAACAACATCTCCAGTGCATTTGGAAAAGAAGAAGGATTTTTTGCCTGGAGGAAACTGAATCCAATAGTACCTGAACATGAAAACAGTCCATAAAAAAAAAAAATTAGACTAACACGAATGTAGATGTAGCTCATAGCGTAAACTAATCCACTTTTTGTTTAACTTACCTACTTTTTTTTTTTTTTTTTTCTTCTTATCCTCTCCTTACTTTGCATGTCTCTAACTCTTTTCTTGCATGTTTGTAGTTTGCATGGTATGACAGTGAGTTAAGACTGTGTTTGCATGGTTTGTAAGCGTTCTTATTTTACTTCTTTTCATCTTTCACCCCTCTCCTATTCTCTCCGACTATTTTTCTGACTTGTCGGCAGTGGCCGGCGGATGATGATGGTGAGACACTTTTCCTCTTTTTCTGAATGAATGTTAACCCATGAGTGATAGGTGTTGCTCTTACTTAACCCCTTATTCTCTTCTCTTCTCTTAACCCGCTACTCTTTCCTTTCTCTCGGGCTAACCTTAGAGTGGATCTTAGGGTCTTTGTTAGCCTTAGCTTCTGTAGATCTGTAGATACCCGATGCTTTGAACAATAGAAAGAGTTGTCTATGCGCCTTCAGTTGAATGCTACAATAGATAATGCACATCAGTTGCAAATAAAACATGCTACTGCTAAGTGGAAAGAAATACTGAGACGAATTTATGACTGCATCATGTTCTTGGCAAAACAAGATCTTGCATTCCGAGGGCACCGAGAGAACTTAAATGAAGAAGCTGGGCTAGCTGGCAATTCTGGAAACTTTTTGGAGTTAATAAAACTAATGGGCAAATATGACCCAGTAATTAGGGAACATCTTACAAAATACGAATGACTGACAAGATATCCACTACGTATTTGTCACCTAACATTCAAAATGAGTTCATCACACTAATCGGCTATAATGTTCGAAAATGTATAATTGATAATGTGTCTAGTGCAAAGTACTTTGCAATAATTTTCGATAGTACACCAGATATATCGCATATTGATCAGATGTCTCAGGTAATTCGCTATGTGTCGATTAAAGATGGTAATGTAGAGGTGAAGGAATCCTTCGTTGATTTTATTAAATTAGAGGGGAAGACTGCTGAGGCAGTTACTGATCTCATTGTCACTAAGCTCCGTGAGGATGGGCTGGATATCCAGAATTGTTATGGTCAAGGGTATGACAATGCTGCTACGATGGCAGGTATTCATCTTGGAGTTCAACGCAGAATTCTTGATGTTAGCAAACACGCTGTTTTCATTCCTTGCAATAACCACTCACTGAACTTGGCTGGAGTTCATGCCGCGGGACTGAGTCCTAATGCTGTAACTTTCTTTGGAACAATTGAACGAATTTTCGTCTACTTTTCTTCCTCTACTCATCGTTGGGATGTCTTAACAAAACATTCCAAAATCACTGTCAAGCGAGTCTCTGATACGCGGTGGAGTGCTAAGTATGATGCTGTTTCTAGTCTTAAGAAGAACTTGACTCACGTTGTTAGTGCCTTGGAAGAACTGAGTGAAGGGGTCTCCGAAAATCTGGACACAAAGGGCGATGCTGAAGCTCTGTTGACCTCCATCATGTCATACATATTCATTGTGTACTTATTTTTCTGGGATCCAGTGCTGAAAGAAATCAATGATACTCAGCTATATTTTCAAAGAAAGGGACTTGCTTTGGATCAGTGTGCATTAAAAATGAACTCTTTATCCGTGTTTTTAACTAATGAACGAGAGGCAGTAGTATCAAACGCTGCAGATGCCGCCGAAGAGTTCTGTAATGAAATGGATATCAGTATAGACCGCAGAGTCAAGAGACGGAGAAGAATGCCTGGAGAGCAAGCTCGTGATGCTGGATTGACCGTGCAAGAGGATGTACGCAGAGAATTTTTTGAAATCATGGATCGTTTATTAGCAGAAATTGAAAAACGCACAGTTTGTCTTAAAAACATGAATGATCGCTTTGAATTTCTGTCTCCTTCGTACCTTTTAAATCAGTCCAAAGATGAAGAAATTAATACCAAGGTCAATAATTTTTCTTCCATCTACAATGACATTAATCCAGGAAGTCTACTGGAAGAAATAAAGTGTTTGCGCAGACATTTGCTCAGTTTCGAAAGCATAAGCGTCGACGATGATCCAAAGAACTGGGATATGTTAAAACTACTTCAGTGAATCGTTACATGGGATCTAGTGGAATCTTTGCCTCATATAACAATTGCCCTCCGGATCTGTCTAACTACATGCATGTCCGTGGCAAGTTGCGAATGAAATTTCTCGAAACTGAAACTTATAAAAACTTACCTCAGGTCAACTATAAGTCAATCTAGACTGAGCAATTTGGCGATTATTTCAATTGAACGCGAAGTTGCAGAGACAATGGACATAGAAAAAATCATTCATGAATTTTCTGTTATGAAAGTCCGAAAATTTAACTAGGCATTATACATTATATAGTTATTGTTAAAATTATGTAGTGTATTATGTACGGTACATTATGTAGTATTGTTAAAATTGAAGTTGCTTTATTTAAGTTTTTCTTCCAATAAAAGTTTTGTTTAGAAGTGTATTTTTGTAAAGGAATTGTTTTTAAAATTGAAAATTGTTGCAGGGGGGGGGGGGCGTTGGCATTTTCGCCCCGAGTGGCAAAAAGTATTGGTACGCCTCTGAGCATCATTAAGGTTTGAACCCCCAACCTCATTGCCTTCACTTCGGTTACAGGAAAACGATGTTACTCACTGAGCTACGAACCCTTATGGTTAGTACCATTTTCCTGTAAGCCAAGTGACGACACAGGTTGGAGATTTGACTCCTGATGGTGTTCGTATAATAATAAGTCGCATTGGTTGACCTGAGCTCTGTGCCAGTTTCTGGCTCTCCTGACTCATTATTATTATTATTATTATTATTATTATTATTGTCTTTGAATGGACATTGGTGTTTGGTAAATCCCAAATACAAACGAATTAAAAAGTTTAGGATTTCTTGAATATTAAACGTGTAACAACGAAGTTGGGTTTATTTTAAAGTTTGAATCATGCGATAAAAATCTGAAACTGACGGTAAACAAGAACAAAGAAGTGATTTTAAAGAAATTAAAAAGTCACACTTTGAGTTTTACCGCGACTTAGAATTTAATTTAAATTACGAGTGAAGCTGGGTGTTATATATATATATATATATATATATCGTTTGAGCTGCCAGATTGCGCTATACAGATATTCTTGACAGATGGCTTAGAAACCCGTCAGGATTCATGCGGTTGAACTTTAATAGTCTGTCCATAACATTCATATATCTTCTTTTTATAATTTTTAAATTTATCCTTTATACTACTTTCGTCTTTTAGTCTGATAATAGCCCTCGGCAGTTAAAAAGGTATCCTTCGCTTCTTTTGAAAAGTTGAGAACATTTTCCAGATAGGCTCGTAGATGATAATAACCCGTTCCTGCTAAGATGTTGACCTGGTTTAAATACACCTCACACTGACTGAATATGGAGTGCAGAAAGTTGGTTTCAGGGTATGCAGAATAATTATCATCGCAGTCCGTTCCATCTGAATGAGCTATACGGAGTTTAGCGTACATGTGCATGCAGCTTCGATCCAAAATGTATGGGCGTGAGCTGGGTATCACGAATTCTATAGGGGCTCTCGGGGAACTAATTGTGTTTAATGGGTTAATTGTAATAAAGTCACTGTGCTCAATAGAAACTTTTGTTGGGGACATATCAAAGAGGGACAGCTCCGATTTACAACATTGTGAGCTACACGGATGGATGAAGCGTGCCATGACGAGTCAGAAATAGTGCCACCTCTCTCGACAAGTAGTAATCAGCCTATGATTCGTGAGAGCAATGTCCTCAGCTTATATCAGTTAAAAAAATGATCAACCATAGGTTTCATTCGCTTACAACACTTCTTCTTCGATGTCCTCTTACGTTTAACGCCACGTGTTGGTAACCCCTTCTTCCGGAGAGCCCTCTTTTTCCCACCACCACGCATTTTTCTCTTTGCATCTTTGATGATTTCATCCCGTGTACGTTTTAAATGTTTTTTTCGAGCTTCTTTAGGTTTAGCTCCACCCATTATGTCTTCTACCGTGTTAAAACCTGATTGTTACGCTTTCCTCCCGAGGTATCTGGCCCCCCTCTTCAACAATTGGACAGCCGTGCGTAGTATGGTTGAAAAAATGGATCCAAGCCCACCCCCACGCTGATATCTCACCCCTCGATAGACTAAGAAAGGCTTTCAGGTCATTATAACTGAATGCGACGAAAGTGCAGCTTCACTGTTAAGCTCCCATCACCGAATGGGAAATTTTTCCCTTCACTCGTTCTTATATATATTTTGAGATATTGGTTAATAGATTAGTCGCAACATTCACATAATGGGGCTTGTCATGTAATGCTCAAGCTCTTCTCTCTATGGTGGGGAATGTGTGCAATGCGCAGCAGACGCACCTGGGTATCTCCAACAAATTGGTGCTCCACGATATTGCTGTAAATGTAGCACATGTCTGGGGATGGATAGCCATCACCCAATTTCTCCAATTTCAACTGATAAATTAAGCTGGACAAGTCATGTTGTGCCTCGTGAAAGACATCTCTTTGGAGTGCTACTCCATATCGGCCCTCGTTATAATTTTGAACAGTCCTCTGTCTTTAATATTTATATATCCTGTGATTTTAGGGTTAGAGCATGTGCAGGGGTTTCTTTGTTTACGATTTCATATACTAAATCAGCCGTAAGAGTTGAGCATTTTACTTTCGTTTAAGCCTCTCACAACATCCTCGGCAGCACCATAACAACCCGGGCCTAGTGTTACTACTGTACTGTAATGCAGTGCCTCTCACTCCGGGCGGCACGCATGGTTTCATCCCTAATTATCCCGTCCTTTTCACACTCATCACGATATCTAAGAACCGTAAAACGGGTTCTTTATAATCAATACTTAAGAAGCTGGTGGATAGCAGAATTTCTCATAGCCTCACCTCATACGAATCACGTTCTAATTCAATGGGCCCATGGAGTTCTGTTACAAAGTTGGCTAGGGTATTGTTAGGATGTACTGACAGAGAAGAAGAGGAAGGGAGTGTGACATAGAAGTGGTTAGGCGCCATGCTGTATACTATTTAAGCTTCATTATTGCAGCAGCTTTTATGTAGGTGTTGAAGCATTCTGGGTACTCTAGCCATTTCACCATTTCCTAAACCTTTGCTGCCTAAAATTTTTTCAATTTTAAACACATTTTTTCCTAACTTAAATGTTACTTTCTGTAATTCCTCGCGGTAAAAGACACCTGCGATTTCTTCCCCATTCAAATCTTCAACGTAATACAGCATTATCTTACATTTTGGTCTCATAGCCCTAACTTTAAAAATCTCACGTGTCCAGCCTTGCTCAAATTCTTTCGCAAATTTACTTCCCGAACGCGATAGCCTTACATAATCATTGATTTTGAAACGCGTAGAGTGTGGCCGTGCTCTACGAATATCTCTTCTCACCTGACGCCCTGTGTGCGTACCTCTTTGTAAAACATCGTTAGGTGTTGTCCCAATCGCTCGATGGTGTGAACGGTTGTATGATGAGGCCAATGATCCCAGAATTTTTATATATCTGTATGTGTTTTTATGTGTAAAATAGCGATGCATGCGTTCCTTCATGGTACGTTGAACTCTTTCAGCTAAAGAGGCCTTATGTATAGAAATGCTAGTGTAGTAGCTGATATTAAACTCTGCCAACATGCTCTGAAAAGCTCGGCCTATAAAGTCTTTCCCTACATCCGTACAAAAATAGCCAGGAACCCTGTTTTCTTTCAACGTCAGCGTTTTAGTAGCTTTAGCAACTGTTTCAGGCGATTTATTTTTCAGAGGAATTAGCCACAGATATCTAGAGAAAACATCTATTATGAATAGGATGTAGCGATAGCTATCATTATATATTGAATATCTTTGCATGTCTGTCAAATCCGCTTGCCAAATAGAGTCAATCGAAGCCGCTGTTGTCCTTGCTGTTTTAAACCTTTTTCTCACCAGCTTATGAAGTGTACAAGCATCCTGCTGTCGCAGAAACTTCTTAACATCTTTTTTCCCTACTCTATCGTTGTAAACTACTCTAGACAGTCTATTAACACCGCCAAAGGCGGCTAGGGTAGAAATATCATAATAGCGTTTGTTTAATAAGCACACCGGACAAAAAATTAGTCACCCCTAATAGCACCGATAGTAGGAAGTTCAAGGTCACACAGAGGGCGCTGATGTAGCATTGGTAAGTGACAAGTAGCGGTGACGTAGCACACAGGATCAGATCTGTTTCGTGAGGTGGTGAAGAACAAAGTGTGTGTTGGATATAGTCTGCAAAATGGGTCGAGAGGCAGACGTTACTCAGTGGCAAAAAGGAGCCATCGTGTTTGGCAGAGCCCACGGACACCAAATGTCTGAAGTAGCCCAATTTGTTGGTGTGTCAACGAGTACTGTCCAGCGAGTTTACAAAGAGTGGTGTAGTTCGCAATCAACTGACAATCGACGGCGTAACTGTGGCCGGAAAACAATTCTCGACAATAGGGGCCGCCGCCATGTTTCTCGTCTAGTAACTGCAAATCGTTTTCAAACCAGAGAACAATTGCTCCAAGAAACCAATGAGGTTCTCCAGCGACCAATTTCCGAACGGACATTGCGACGAGAACTGCATGCGATGGACATCTGGAGCAGGGTACCACGGAAGAGGCCGCTGTTAACAGCAAGTCACAAATTGGCACGTTATAAATGGGCTCAGAGGCACAAAAACCGGACTGCGGCAGATTGGAAACGTGTAATTTGATCCGATGAGTCCCGTTTTTGTTTGTTCTCCAATGATGGGAGGCGACGAGTACATCGCAGGTCCAATGAAGCCTTTAATCCTGAATGCGTCGAAGGTGTTGTTCAGGCTGGAAACAGAAAGTGAAGCGCAGGACTCTGGCGGAACTTCGGGACCGTCTGATGAACGAGTGGCAGCAAATCGATGTTCAGTACATGCACAACCTCGTAGAGTCTCTGCCTCGCCGGATTCGTGCGGTTATCAAGGCCAGAGGCGCCGTCACACGTTATTAGGTACATTCTGAGAGGGGTGACTAATTTTTTGTCCGGTGGGTTTATGTTAGCCATTTGTATACTTTAGAGACACGTGGATAGGGTTGGCCGTTTTTGTTTGGTCTCTTCTTCCTCCTCTCCAGAGACGCTACTGTTGGGAGTGATGGCGTACTCAGTTGTGGCACATGCGAGACTTGCTCCAAGTCTTTTATCCTATTCAGATTTCCTATCAATGTTTTGGGGACATTTATTTGTTGTAGTCTTGCTTTAATATGCTTCCATCCTAATGGTGAAGGCCTGTCCCACTTTCTCACCAGATCATGGACAATGTCGACGACATTCAATCCCTGTACCCTTGTTCCTTCAACAATGACCTCGCCTGTATAGGTCCACTGTATGATGTTGTCCTCACTCAATAGATTATAAAGACTTAAGCCTTTATTCCTCAATGTATGTGAGGGACTGCTTTTTAATACATGCGCGATGTGTTGCGTTCCGTTATTCTTTGGTTGGTCATCTCTAACGTCGGCCCCAGGTCCTCTGTCGCCATGCTCATCGTTGCTTGCGCTGTGCCTAATAACCACGGGGATCTCTGTCGGATTCTTATAAGCTTCGTACTCATGAAGAAATTTCTGCAGAGCCTCTTGGTATAAGATCCTTTTCACATCAGGAGACTTTTCATTGTTTAATAGATCTATCAATTCGCTTTCCATTCTTTTAAGCCTGCTTTTACGGGGTTCTAGAACCGTGTCTGGACTCTTTGAACTTTGCAGTGAAGCATACACCTCGTGCGGAATCACTACAACTTTCTTCATTATTTTAATCTAGTCAGTAAAGGTCCTAAAATTGAAAAAAAGTTGGGGAGGAATGATCCCCCTCTTTGTACAATAATTCGCTTTTTCTTACCCACAGTTTGACTTTTACGAGCGAGAGTACGTATTATGTTCTTGTAATGACGTAGGCGAGCCTTCTGAGGGGATTTCATTGGCACATTACATTTTATAACATTAAGGCAGATTTCACAGATGCTTTTTCAAAAGTCCGAGTCGATATTTTTAACAAACAACTGCTGCAATTTCCGGGGCAATCGATGATAGATTTTCATTAAGTCACGTTATTTCTTTAGCCTATTTGTCATTCTGGAATATACACCGTTTCAGGCTCGTTTGAGAATATATTCGTTCTTAGAAGTACCATAAACGTGTTTCGCGGGTGAAGTTACAAAGCAAATATCTGTAACGCTCTCTTGTAGCTTCTCTATAAACTTCCAAAAACTCCTTACGCTGATTCGGGAACATATGATTGGCTAATAACCCAATTTGTGACACATCTCTACGTTGCGCGAATAAGACTAGATATTGTGTATTTAACGACACATCGCGCATGTATCTATTTTTGAAAAATAGATTCTGGTGGATGAAGAATACGCTTATGTTAAGATGGTGGGAGAACACTGTAAATGTCTCGGCAAGCGTTTTATCCATTTCCAACATGAGATCGCCAATTACAATGAATGTATGCTCATTTCCCTTTAATGAATTAAAGTCATACACACCTTTGTGAAACAAAATATCATCTTGGTACTCGTTGAACACTGACTGGTACTTTGAATAGCACCAACTGCACCATATTACTTTATGCACAAATTTTGAGAACATCTACCCCTTATCTTTAATGATTTTAAGCATAAACACAGTTTTACTACATCCTGTAGGGCCCGATATAATACATGTTAATGGGCTTGTGAACCTGAATTTTTCTACAGATTCCATCTACAGTATAACACTTCACACCCCTAAGTGGAACATTTACAAAATATAACAAAATTTAAGTGTTGCTCCTTATATTCTACAAAGTTATTTTAATTCTTCCATAGAACCGTGAATGACGATGAGGTACAGCACCCCATCATCGATATTACAGATGACCCAGATGAGACTGTAGTTGTGGTTACAGACTCCACCCCCGCTGACGAACCCTCACTAGCGACTCCTCCACCACGTCGCAGTTCAAAGCGGAGGCACAATGATGAAGAACCTTCCACGTCAGTAATAAAACGTGCCAGGATTGCACCGGTTGCTAGACCCTCAGTAATAGAGCCCCAGCCCTCTACATTTTACGACACAACCTCCACACTAGCTCCCTCCTCAATTAAATTTTTACCCCCTTATTCCTGTTCAATTACGGGTACATCCTCCACACCAGCAGCTTTTGGTGCTGTAGAGGAAGGTATAACATTCGAACTGGTGCGCATCGCTAACCCCACCCCGGCCCTGACTAGAAATCGGTACGTATTCAGGGTTGACCTTGGAATCCTATATAACAACGGTGTTGAACACGGACTGCGGCACGTAGTTGAGCGTATTGTGGAGTTTGCTCTTTAGAACAGCGACGAACGTGAAGTACGAATGAGGTTGTCCTTCGGGTTCGGGTCAGTTGACGGGGAAGTATATGATTTTTCGGTAGTAATACCATTCAGACGCTTGGCCGATGTAGATACAGAATATATCTTGGGGCGTAAAATGCAGGCCTCTCAAAGTAGTACAGCCTTCAATATGGACAACTTCACGGTAGATATTGACAGAGTATTCCGGGTTGCGGGTCATAGTGCGACACCTTATATTCTTAATTTCAATTCTTCGGTTATTTACCGAAAGCATATAAACGTCGATCATGGTTGCGGCTTTATAACAACAGTCTTAGCTCATATGTTCACTGTGCTAAATACATGGACGCAAAAAATTTGGTTGCCTACGATTGTGCAGCGTGCTCGTAAACTGGCTGCAGATTGCAAGCTTGAGTTTGAGCGTAATATGGGCCCGAAAGAGCTGAGAAGGGTAGAGAAGGAAATGAATGTTCATATAGTTGTATCTGGAATGGATGATCGTCGTAGGACTGTGTATATTTTTAAAAGCTGTGTGAGAGATCGCGCAAGACCTCTACTTATTTTAGGATTGTCAGGGTCAACGTATCTCCCCATCCGTAATATAAGGGCTCTTTACGCTAGTTCTGATAAGAGTCGAAAATATGGAACGCATCATGATTTGTGTAATGGATGTCTCGAGTTTGCGGATGATATAGTGAAGCATTGTAAGGAATGTCACATGGTTTGTGAGCAGTGGAAAAGCCCCAAATGTGAAGGTCGTGTACTTGAAGCCGAGAAGAGGGAATGTGATGTGTGCAGACGTACATTTTACAATAATAAATGCTTTGAGCTCCATAAATTGAATGGCACTTGCAGGAAAATGAGAATCTGTGAATGTGGCATGTTTCATATGATGGATAATTGGGGGAAATTCACGCATAAATGTGGTGAAATTCACTGTTCTACATGTCATGAAAAATATAAGGCGGATGGACTGAAGCATGTGTGTTTTATGGAAGATGCTAAGCCTAAAAATAAACCCTCTATAACCGTGTACTACGATATAGAAACTTACACAAACTCTGAAACCAAAGAGGTTATCCCACATCTACTCGTGAACCAGATTATCTGCGACGAGTGCATGGAGGTTGAGTGTGATGAGTGTCACAAATGCGGTAAATGGACAAACGTTTTTAAAAAGAATGCACACGACAGCTCTGTGAAACTCTTTGTGTCCTATATTGTCAAGTTAGCGGATAAGTTAAAAAAAATGACTGGGTATATTCTTTCCCATAACGGGGCAAAATTTGACACACAGTTCCTTTATAAGGAACTGCTTGAACATGAGTCATCGGAGATATTTACAGGCGACCGCTTGAAAAGAGCTAACAAGCTTATACAGATGCAGATAAGGGGAAATGTTCAGTTTAAAGATACTTTATTATTCACACCTTGTAAACTAGCCAAGCTACCCAAGTTGATGGTTTAGTCGCCGAAGTTTCAAAAGTGTATTTCCTTTACAGTTTCCTCACAAGCCACACATTAAATTATGTAGGACTACCTCCCCCCAAACAATACTTTAACTACACCAACATGAGTGATAGTGAGCGTGAAGATTTTGACCGCTACTACAACAGTTTTAATGAAGCTGATCCTTACAATATAGCCGATGAATGTGAGCGTTGTTGCGTGAATGATATACGCGTGCTTAGAGTATGTTTCCAGCAGGCCTCTAGAAGGATGTACATAGACCCTTTCAACTGTGATCCGCTGCAAGTCGCAACCACAATCGCATCATTTTTTTTTACTGTGTTCAAGAACAATTTCCTGCCTAAAGACACCTTAGTCATCATTCACAGAAACAAACCCCGCAGTTATGGGCACAAAGCTATTTACTGGTTCACACACATGCAGCAGCAGTCCGGGGTATACACAAAACACGCCAGCAACACGTCTAAGCGAAAACCGTGTCACTGGTGAGAAGATTGTGTACTCCTTTAACGGTTGCTGGTGGCATGGATGCCCACGTCCGAAGTGTGGAATCGTAGGAGATATCCAGGGTAGATCTCCTGCCGATAGTCTTGTATGGACCCGCACTCGCGATCAACTTTAGGCTCCCAGTTCACTCACAATGTCTTGTGGGAGCATGATGCATGGATGGAAACAGATAGACAGTACCGCGAAGAAAGAAACACCATCAAGCGTTCAATGGCGTTGGATCCTCTCAAATGCGGTGATAGTTTGTTTGGAGGGCGTACAAACCCAGTGAAGCTATACTTTCCGCTTACGGAGGGCGTGAAACTCCATTACTACGACTTCTGTTCTTTATATCCCTACGTGATGAAGAACAATCCGTACCCCCTAGGTGCTCCTGAAAAACTGGTGGGACCTGACCTGCCCGCCATCGATATGTTCTCAACAAATTTGAACGGGTACTATTTTGGTCTTTCTTCCGTAGACGTGCTCCCACCTCGCGATTTATGGATGCCAATCTTACCAGTCGTCATAGATCACAAGCTCATGTTTCCCCTGTGCGTGAAGTGCGCAGAGGAGAATAATGGGACCTGTAATCACACAGCCAACCAGCGGAAGATCAGAGGTGTCTATACAAGTCCTGAGCTATCCCCAGCCGTCCGTCATGATTACGCCGTATATAAATACTTTTCTGAAGCATAAGGTGAAGCAGCAGGCTACCCGTGAGGGGTTGAGAGCGAGGGTGAAAAATCAGCTTATATTCAGCGCTACTGTGACCGTGAAGGGATACAACTTGACTGGGCTCAAATTGTTAGGAACCCTGACAAGTGCTTTAGTGCAAAGTTATGCCTAAATAGTCTTTGGGGCAAGTTTGCACAGAATACAGGCAAGGGGAACGTTCATTTGGCCAAAAGTTATAACGAGATGTGGGATTATGCCAATGCCCCCGATAAAGAGGTTATGGAGATCGTGAATGGTGGTAATGCGTACATAATAAAGTACATCACCGAAGTGGCCACAGATACCGCACGTGTTACAAACATACTTGTAGCCAGCTTCACAACGGCATACGCACGCATCAAGCTTTGGGGACTACTGCATTCTCTTGGGCGGAGGGTGCTGTACGCTGACACAGATAGCGTAATATTCACAGAGAGGGAGAGTGAATACATGCCGCCTATTGGGGAATTCCTCTGAGAGTTGACTGACGAGATCAAGGATGAGTATGGTGATGGTGCATACGCTGACTCTTTTGTATCAACAGGGCCAAAAATCTATGGGTTACGGGGGAGGGTCGGGAAAGAGCTGAAATATATCGTGAAGGCGAAGGGCATCACGCTTAACCTGGCGAACCGACAGGTCGTTAACTTTGACTCGTTGAAGGAGCTTGTGTGCTTAGAAGATGAGGGTGACTTAGGGGCACAAAGGTGTGTCGTATCACCTATAGGAAACGTTACCAGGTGCCTGGCACCTATGATACCGTACCTTTAAGGTACCATAGTAACTGAATATTATATTTGTCTATTGTTAACGATATGTTTATTTATTATGTATATATGCATATGTAAATGTTTCAATTAGGGTTTCATTTTCTCCTTTGTGTATGCGTGCATATTTATAGGAAAAGAGTCCTAAGCTTCGCCCAATGTATGATCAATCAAGTGGTCACGTGACTCCTTCTACTACCTGGGCATATCTCTACCCCTGCGTGCTTAGTTGGCCGCTGCAAGCCCTGGATCTCAGACATATATTTGAAGAATTCTCACGTAGACGAAAAATAGTGATGGCTACTTTTGATATTGCGTGTTCGACGCTTATGAAGTGGTATTCGGTAAAGTCGGAAGATGTGATGAATACTGGAAGACGGCCTAGCCCCCCCCTCCTTTGAGACTTTTAAGGCTACATTGAACCGAGCGAAGTTTGAGGAACAAGATGTTCAAATACTCTATTGATAATTTGGCGAGAGCATTGCCGGATTTCGCGGCACAAACGATGTAATGGACTACGTTGTAAGGCTAGACTGTATAAAAGCGTACATATACCGTGAGGTGAAAGAAACGAAACAACGCGTTTAGAAGAGAAGCAACGGGTATGGGTAGTGAGTCTTCTTGATGAGTGGTGTGACAGGCTGCATCATACCGACTACGCGTACCTTGCGGCTGAGAATGTAAATCTCGTCAAAATGGATCGTCTAAAGTACTTTTTATCAATACATTCATATATATCATGACGAGGTTCGCAGTGAGGTTGTGGCTAAAGGCCTGTGTCAGTTTTTAGTAGAATTTAGAGACGAGTATCGAATGTTAAACAAAAACGATAAATACGGGCACATGTTTCTCTCATATAGTGCGCCGGATTGTTAATGTGTTTAATTTGTGGAAATGAACGTCTAGTGCGCATTCCGGTAAAACATTAAAACCGATATTGCTCCATGTATCGGAAATTGCCCGGTATAATGGGTACAAGTACTCGCACGATTCTTTCATGTTGGAACAAACCCGTACACGAAACATTAATGCTCGGTATGACTCACACCTCCACACCTGTCCCCGAGCCAAACAGCGCACCGTCTGGTCATAGTCATCTCAGAGCTTGAACCGACTGGTTGTGCACTCACATTAGAAAACGATGGAGCTTCTTTGAGCAGCATTCTGAATGCTGTATACGACGTGTCCGTGACGAAGTTATTGCGTGTGTTCAGACGTAAAACCGGTGCCATTACTATGTACTTGAAACGACTTGCAGAGAAGCAAACTCTAGTAAACGTAATGTTTTTTATTTAAGTGTTGAGGAGATGAATAGAGTCTTCGTGATAGTTGAGAAGTGTGGTGAGGATCGTTATAAAATACCTGCAGGTGTAGGTACAAGAAGAGAACAGATTAGTGATACCCCTTCATATTCCATTGCTTGTACGTTGTGTATAAATAACGATCAACCATGCATTGATATACGACTGATGGGGAAGAATGCATCTAATAATAACGTTCTTGTCCCCAAGTGAAACCGCTTCATCCTCGACAGAATGTTTGAAATCGCAGGTTTCCGCAAACTAAAACCTATATTAGCCGCACGTGTTACAGATATGGTTTATTTTGATACGGTTCTTGAATACGCATACTCCGCTCTGGTCGACGGGCTTATCTAATGTAGGAATGAACATAGCGAGAATGATCCACAGCTGAATGCTTATTTAAATGGTTCAGACTCTTCAAAATATCATTGAACTTTGGTACAAAGGACTTGAGCGGTACATGGCGGAGCTTGCCTACACTGTTCACCCTGAAGAGTTGTATCTTTATATAATGAGGTGCTGTCGTTACGATTTAGAAGATTATTTCAACTGCCGCTATGCGTTGTGAAGAAGAATTCACGCTTGGAAAGCTCGGATCGGTAAGGAAAAACCCTCGATTGGGAAGGAATGTTCATAAACTTGAATTTAATAATGATGTTGTGGCTAACGGCGCCCTCTTTTTACGTGCTTTTAATTGTATTCTGTCCGTGTTTAAAGATAACTTGCCAACCAATTGTAAGGTGGGTACAAAAATAGTATTGAACGATATGAAGGCCCTTTACACCGAGTATAGGCACCCGCACACCTTGAGTGGTGAAATAATGCTAAATCATATTTATTGTATAGTTCAAAGCAACAATGATGTAACTGTAGACTCGATTACGTTAGAGTTTAGTATTTTAGTTAAGCGCGGTAGAACATAAAGTGTATGTATTTTGATTTTATATAAGTTTTGCTGTTTATATATATATATTTATGGATATGTAGTTTTATTCTGTACTATTATTATTTTTTATATAAGTTTTGGTGTTTATATATATATATATATATATATATGGGCATATTTGCTCGTACATATATTAAATGGTTATACAATTTTATCCTATACTAATATTATTATTTAAGAATGTATATACCCTTCGTTTAATGTGTGTATTTTTGCTGTATATTATTTTTGAATGTATATTTATTTCCTATATATTTCTTGAATTATTTTCCCTTAATTCATCTAAATAAACAGAATGACGTAATAGTGTTTTATTTATTTCTTTTGGTTGTATATATAAACGATATTAAGGAATAACTGGGGAGATGGGAATATATATACCAATTGACTGGTTACGCCTTCTAAGCCGACTGACGGTTTCTAAGCCAACTGTCAAGAAATCTGTATAGCGGAATCTGGCAGCTCAAACGATATATATATATATATATATATATAATATATATATATATATATATCTGCCATTTATGCCTTCTAAGCCAACAGATGGATTTCTAAGTCAACTGTCAAGAATATCTGAATAGCGCAATGTGGCAGCTGAAAAGTTATATATAGTTATATATACTTTAGTTAATAGATTGAAAATTAAGGAGAACATCACCCTCTCTTTTACCTTTAACAAATAAATAAATAAAATATAGAGTGATAACTGTCTAACCCCCTCTAAGCATTGAGAGCATCTCTTTCCTTTAATATATAAATAATTAAAATAGTGGTATCTGACAACCCTCCATATATAAATAAATATATTCAATAATGGCAACCCTCTCTAAGCATTGAGAGCCATTAATATATAAATAAATAAATTAAATAACTCGTAACCGTTCCAGAAATAAAAATTAAAATAAATAGTGTTATCTGGCAACTCATCTATATGTAAATAAATAATTAAAATACTGGTATCTGCAACCCTCCATATATAAATAAATAGTGGTATGTGGCAACTCCCGACCCTCTATATAACAGCTGTTGGTCCCCTGAACTCGCATAATGCGTCTGGCTGCGGCCAGGCGATGGATGGTCTCTATCCTTCTTAGGTTAAGGTTTACCTTCTTAGGTTAGGAATCCCCTTTGGGGGGTGAGGCCGCTCCACCTTCTCCCCTTTTTTGGGCAATCTGGGGGTTGGCACTGGGGAGGAGGGTTGGCTCGTTGCAACAAGGTGGTTGGGGTGAGTGGTACTTTCACTCACTCATGCCACCCAAAACATTACAAACACAATCCAAGCAGATAACACGATAGAAATACAGGCAGTTAACATTAAAACACGCGCAAAACACAACACCATACTAATCGACATTTACATCCCACCAGATAGTTCACCTCAGGTGCCAGCCAATTACAATCAACAGTTACACAATCTGGCCTCTCTCACTAATGTCATCTTAGGAGGAGACTTCAATGACAAAGACACTAGTTGGTAACTGCACAACCAAAGCAACACCAAAGGCGCCAACATAGCCACACAGCTAAACAGCCTCCTCATTCTTAACAATAGAGAACATACACACATACCACATCAAGCAGGATACTCAAACTCCTCCCCAGACATAACGTTCTGTTCCCCCTCACAAGCAACACATATACACTAGAGAACAGAAAAACAACTGTCATCAGACCACCTGCCCATCATCATTACAACACGTTCTACACTCTGCCCCAACAGCCTTAGGCACACTTACAGAAATTACAAGAAAGCTGAATGGGAACAGTTCAAAATACAGACTGAGGATCAATTCACCACATTAAACAGCACACCCATCATAAACATCAATACAACACTCAAGACACTTAATCAGATCATCAATAATGCAAACAAATACATACCCAATGGCAACATTAAGAAATACAACCCAAATTACACTAGAGAAATTGTCCACCTCATAAGGCAACGTAATAACCTCAAATATAACACAAACACCGCAAACAGAAGCCATAAAACAGCAGATACAACAGCTCAACACAGAAATAAACAACAAACTCGAAGAAAAACAAACAGAAACATTTAGGGAATTCATAACAACACTAAACCACTCCACAGATACATCCAGGCTATACAAGACTATAAGAGCATTACACACTCTAACAGCGACATTCACACCTCACACGCGCCTATTTGTTGCAGCCAAAATAATATCCCAACATATACACAACAAGCTAACATTCTGGTTAATCACTACGCAAAGGGAAGTTACTTAAACAGAGACAACAACCAGAAACACGCAGACAGACAAACAGCCAGACACAAGAAAACCTACAGACTCGACACGACCATTACACCCTTCACTACAGACCAGACCACCAAGACCATCAAAAACATTAAGAATTCGAAGGCTACTGGACCAGACAACATATCTAACATACACCTTAAACACTTGGGCCCACAAGGAATACTAGCTCTCACAAACATCAGCACATATTCATACCAACACTGTATTATTCCTGACATATGGAAACAATGTAAAATTATTACAATACTCAAACAAAAATTCAACAGAACCAGCTTCCTATAGACCCATTACTTTACTATGCACACCTTCCAAAGTAACAGAAAGACTAATCTTACAAATCACCAACCCACACATACCACTATCGCCTACTCAACAAGGATTCAGACCACACCACACAACTACGACATTCCTCACTAACCTCACGCAGCACATCATGGATGGTATCAACTCCAGACGACCAGCTCAACGTACACTATTAACAACAATAGACAGACATTAGTAAAGCATTTGATGCTATCCCACGCTTCCCTCTCATAAACAAAATACTCAACACAAACATGCACAATAACACCAAAAGGTGGCTGAGCAACTATCTTTCAGGAAGATACTCACATGTCACATTTAATGGCAAGTCATCAAAAAACAAGCTTTTTCCGAACGGGGTCCCTCAAGGCTCTCTTCTCTCACCAACACTGTTCAACTGATACATGCATGACATTCCAACACTCACAGATAACAAGCTTACCTTATCATCATGTGCAGATGACATCACTCTAATATCCATCCACAACAACATCGACACCGCTACAAATAAACTACAAACATACATAAACATTATACAAGACTGGCACACACACAATAGACTCAAAGTAGCGCCCACAAAATTAATCATCACCTTGCTAACAAGCAACACAAAAGAACACCAGATAACTCCACAGCTTACACTAAACAACACCAACATTCCACACACTCACACGACCAAAATACTTGGGGTCACATACAACACATCATTATCTTTGGCAAACCACATTCAGGACATTAAAAACAAATGTACGTCAAGACTTAACACGTTTAGGGTACTAACAGGCACAAACTTTGGACACCAGCAGGAAACAACATCACTCATATACAAACAATATATTCGCTCAGTTATGGACTATGCTAGCCCATGCTGGGCACCCATTATCTCAAACACACACACATAAACACCTTACAGACAATACAAAACAACGCACTTCGTATCATTACAGGATGCACTCAAACAACACCAATAGCCTGCACACAGAAATAAAAAATACTGAAAGTTAGGGAATATTTAGACATGAGGGGAACACAATTCATGGCAGCAGCGACAACTAACCCACAACACCCTTGCCACTACATGTACAATCATGCACCGACACCTCGCACCATTAAGGTAACACCAGAGAGACATTATAACCAAATACTCCATTCCATACCACGCCCCACAGACATCACTCAGTACAAAAAAAACATACACACACACACACACACCTAACCCACAAAGCACTGACACGACTCGGTCCGAATGCGGTCCTAGGTGCGAAGCCGCCACCCATTAATAGGTCAGAGACCAGCCTGAGCAGATCGGATCGAGTTAACTTAGCACGATTCCGATGTGGACATCACCCCAACTTACAGACATATAAATACAGACTAGACAACTCCACAGACGACACTTGCCACCTGTGCCAGGACCACACCACAAACGATTGAACACATTATAACAGACTGTACCGCTCTAGCACAAATAGAACACAACACATCACTAGTGCGCTGAACCTCTAGTCCACTCCGGAGAGGGTGATCGGTTTCCTGCATGCCGCCGGCTTGCTCGATGAGGGTGGGCTGATCGGCTAACCAACAACAACAACATTGCAATTGCTCTGCCCTCTCTCCTTTTGCGGTCATACTACTGTCTTCACTCAATTTTTCAGTAAATTTTAAACATTGATGAAGGTTTCATTGCTTATTTTGCCGTTCTTCCAACTTCTATCCGATCTCTTTCAAATCCTGTATGAGATCCATGACTATGCAAACTTGAGATTATTATTGCTTAATATTAGTGAATTATTAAAACTGTGTTCATTATCGCCGTCGTGGTCCATACAGTACGGGTAGCTGCTGTATCAAACGACCAAGAATCTAGTGGTCGTAAAACGACAATTTAATCCTCGTAGTTATAGTTGGTACTTCCTGTCGTGCCCTTTTTCAGGTCTAGTAACAATATCAAAGTGTGGCGAAATGTCCTGTATACCACTAGAAAAAAGGAAACTTCAAAATTTAAACTATAAATGCTTAACATTCAAACGAATATAAATTCATTAAACTAAAATTACATTCAATTTGTAAAATTGGAGTACCTGAAGATCAGGGCCCCCAACCTTCTTTAGTTAGCTTTATAAGGCTAACTAACGAAAATATCACGACCTAACCTAACCACTTGTCAAAGGCGTACAGTTGACCTAACGACTGGTTAGGTTAGGTCGTGATATTTTCGTTAGTTAACCTTGTAAGGCTAACTAAAGAAGGATCTTTTCCGTTTCATGTACTGTTTCCGATTTTGTTGAAAATAAGATATTTGATGTAGATTTTTACGCTGATTTAAAAAATGTAAGTCTTTCGTTGGATAAATGAGCGGTTCAAAACTTAGGTTAGGTTAGGTTAAATGAATGCCAGGTTAGGTCAACTGAATGCCCGGTTAAGTTAATTGAATACTCGGTTAGGTCAACTGTATGCCCTTGACGATTGGTTAGGTTAAGTCGTGATATTTTCGTTAAAACTAACGAAAATATCACGACTTAACCTAACCAACCATCAAGGGCATTCAGTTGACCTAACCGGTCATTCAGTTGACCTAACCGGGCATTCAGTTAACCTAACCGGGTATTTAGTTGACCTAACCGGGCATTCAATTAACTTAACCGGACAGAAAAATAATGGTCGAAATCTATTCACACAAATACTTAGTGACATAAGCCAATATTACTAAAGAATATACAGTATTAACTCTTGTATTAGTTTTCAGTTGTATTGTTATAGTTTTTTGACCTAATACAAAATTACAATAACAAACATAACTTCTGAACCGCTCATTTTTCCATAAAAAGACTTACATTTTTGAAATGAGCGTAAAAATCTACATTAAATATCTTATTTTCAACAAAATCGGAAACAGTACATGAAACGGAAAGATCCCTAAAGAAGGCTGGGGGCCCTGAGCTTCAGGTGATCGAATAAAATTTTAAATTCATTATTTTTTTTTTAATTGAAGACGAACTTTGAACGTTATAGTTATTCCTTTTATATTACATTTACTCCGATTTTATCCTGCATGAAAAACCTATTTTTTCTATCATTTTATGACCTGCGCCTGTGAAATAAACTACAGTATGTATGCTTCAAACTTCGCATGAGAGTTCTTTGCTCTTTCACTGAACCATGAAAATATGGTTACACATAAATTTATATTTTATTTATTTGTTATTACAAATCAGAAATACATACAATTAAATTAAATTACTTCAAGTTCATCATGTAAATAACACAAACATACTGTACAGTACACACACATATATATATATATATATAGTGTTCCAAAAAGTGCACCCATAATGTACACCATAATATTAGCCTTTGGAGCAGGACTTCTGGGACGCCTTATATATACAGTAGATATATGATACACACAGACCGTGCATGGAACAAGGAACTCTTCTGGGAAAAGTAAGTCTACTATAGCCCGAATAAGTAATAGTAAATGACAAACGCTATAGTTTTTTTTTTCATGATGTTAGCCCGACGTAGGCAACGGGTCACTCGCAAAGAGGCCCTAAAGATATAGCTTCCTTCACCAGCTATCTGCAAAGCAGATAGGATCCAGCTTTGGGACAGAAAGTTGGATCCTATCTGCTTTGCAGATAGCTGGTGAGGGAAGCTATATTTTCGGGGCCTCTTTGCGAGTGACCAGTTGCTCACGTCGGGCTAACATCATGAAAAAAGAAAAACTATAGTGTTTGTCATTTACCCTTACTTATTCGGACTATAATGGATTTAATTTTCCCAGAAGAGTTGCTTGTTCCATGCACGGTCTGTGTGTATCATGAAAATCACAGGGGACCATTCTGAGTTCAATCCCATGGAAACCCACAGGGAAAAAGAAAAATAATTCCAAGGCCTTTTGTGTATTCAGAAGTACACCTCTTCAGGGTGTACCCTTGACGAGGGGTACCTTTGGTTAGCTTCCGCCCGAATTGTTTATTCTGACGAAGGTCAAGCTTTTCACTCCACCTTAGACCTACAGTTTAACGTGGAATCCGAACCACGCCCCATCAGCAGCCCAGCGTCTTAACCACTAGGCCACCCATTTATCTACCAACCACTTTCTTTATTGTGTGGAAGGATGAACAGCTGGGTTTTGCTGCGCGCCGGCTGCCGTTGGGTCTCGAACCCGGGGCCGATGGATTCGTAGTCAGCGACGCTAACCACTACACCACCGAGGCACATTCTGAATACACAAAAGGCCTTTGAATCATTTTTCGTTTTCCCTGTAGGTTTGCATCATTCATTCATTTCACGTGTTTAATTGTGAAATTCCTCTCATATATATATATACAGTATATATCGTACATTTGTACATAAATTTAAAGTACATCATTTGCCTATTATGCATTACAGTGACTTATAGTTTTATACCTCATGAGATAAACTATAAAACAAATATAATGAGTAACAATCCGTTTTAAGCATTCGGTAATACCTGCCTAATAAATACTCATACCTTTTACCTAAAAACTACGCAACTGATGCGTCGAAGATCAGTTTTTTAAGGTATAATTTTGCAAGGCAAATTACCATCAATTTCAACGTCTAAAATCTCATTGTAGTTTTTGATCTTGCCTTAAATCAAGGAAAGAATTTCTTAAGGAGATTATCGAATTTAAAATTATAGGCAAATCAAAGACTTAAAGAACCAATTTATGGCGACTGGCAATTACATAAAACCAGTCATTAGCTCACTTATATGTTTATATTAACAATTATTTATTATTTGCAAGAGATTAAACAAAAAGGTTTTGTGGTTTGTTTAATTAAGTGTGAAAATGAAATAGCATTTGCTGGAAATTATATAAATTGCTCCAATGAATATAATACTTATATAAATTGCTTTCAATTGCTTCGATCCATCAAGCTTTGTATTTGATGCGCAAGAATATATACGAAAGATAATGAGGATTCATGAGCTATAATTACTTACGATTAATTTTATTTTATTTCATAGTTTACGTTTGCATTCTCAACTTAAATTATATATTTATTACACTGACAAACAATTTAATGTATGACCAAAGCCATTTACTACAGCAGAGATGTACACAACGAAAAATCGTGCGAGTAGGAGTGACTTCATGATCGTATATAGAGAATTACTCTTTTATTTCGGAAAGATAGCCGATGGTCACAAAGCACGTTTTTAGCATTTTTCTTTGAGCAGATACCGCAATTGCCTCGAATCTGAGTCCTAAATTACCATTACCCTTTTCTAAGAGACCTGCTAATCTTAAGTGATCCTGATGATTGCAGACAGTGACCTACAATAGAATAAAAACATTAAAAATCAGCGGAGTAAAACTATGGCTTTGATTGCTCCCGCCATATTTCCACTTCTGTTCGCTCTTTCGTATTTTTATTTCCTTCTCTTCATCCTTGTCGTCATTCTATATTTATTCGGCTATTAGGTTCGTCCAAAATATACGTGTCGTGTGTAATGTAAACACACAATAAAAATCTTCCATTAGCGCTATCTTATTATGTAAAGTTTTCATCCCACGATACATTGAATATTAAAACAAATAAATAAATGAATTTAATTTCTTTATTTCAATGTAAGCCTTCCATTTCGATTTAAGCCGCTTTTGTAATCTGATGGATCATAAAGGAATAAAGGAATTATGGAATTACATTTTCATTCCATTTCCATTAAAAATTGAAAAAAAAGGGTAAAAATGAACATGCACGTTAATTGAGAGGCATCAGATGGTCGGCCATTACGCTGCTAATTGGCACTTAAAGAGATTTGGGCCTAAAAATTGATTGACTACCAAATGCTGAACAACTTTCGTCTTTGTGCACTGCATATATTAAGACGGATATATATATATATATATATATATATATATTCACCATCATATATGATATTTCTCACGGAAAGATGCGTTAAATAAATGAATTATATATTGTATGTATATTGATTTATAGAACACTTTATATAGTGATTAATTAAAATTAACTATAGAGTTATTTAGATTAATTGAAAAGCGAATTGGAATGTAAACTTTGAACTGGAAATCAATACACCAATTCATCTTTACGTGGATTTCAAAAACTTCTTTCCGAAGTTAATGAAATTGCCTCCCATTTTTAAAGAATATATTTAAATCGTGTTTACTACATCCACAATATATAATGATATAGGCAGATTTTACCACTGATATATATATATATATATATATATATATATATATATATAAGCAAACAACCACAGGAAAAAAAGAAAAAGAAACAGGAAATCCGAGCGCTTTCGTGATATATTCACATCTTCAAGGACAAGAAAGAAATAGTTTAGAAAATATTTTTTTCTTGTCCTTGAAGATGTGAATATATCACGAAAGCGCTCGGATTTCGTGTTTGTTTTTCCTTTTTCCCTATGGTTGTTTGCTTATTAATAAGATCACGTGTTATTCTGTGATTTTACTGCATATATATATATATATATATATATATATATATATATATATATATATATATATATATTGTTATATACTGTAGACGTAACAAAGACGATTTAAATGCATTCTTTAAATCGTCTTTGTTACGTCTACAATATATAACAATATAGATTATTTATATATATATATATATATATATATATATATATATATATATATATATATATATATAATCTATATTGTTATATATTGTAGACGTAACAAAGACGATTTAAATACATTCTTTAAAAATGGGAGGTAATTTCATTAAGTTGCGGAAAGAAGCTTTTGAAATTCACGGAAAGATAACTTGAAACGATAGAAGAAAAATTACTTCTTTCTCCTCTTTTATTCCTCATGAAGATCCGTCGGATGCAATAAAAACCTCGGTATCTAGTTACTAGTCTTCAGTTACTTCCAGTTCTACTTGCTACATTATATATATATATTAAATCACAAAAAAAAATACAATTCTTTTTTTATGCCACTGAAATCTTATTTTCAAGAAATTTTACCTCCATTCACTAACAATATGTTATATAGCTCCTTATTATTATTATTATTATTATTATTATTATTATTAGTAGTAGTAGTAGTAGTATTGTGTGTGTGTGTGTGTGTGTGTGTGTGTGTGTGTGTGTGTGTGTGTGTGCGTGCGTTTACCGGAGCTTCCGTTAAAAAATATTTAATTTTTAAACTCTGTTATCCAGTAGGAATATAATATATATTAACCATTAAGAAACTATTAAAAGACTACATTACAAGCACAAATACTATACACCTCATTACACTAAACTGGGAAGCATTCTGAACAAGAAATTTCCATCGTTTAATGAGTTCCAGCAATCATTTACATTATTCTCAAGTCACAGGAGATGAATTTGCCCTGTTGACAGAGAGAGAGAGAGAGAGAGAGAGAGAGAGAGAGAGAGACTATCCGTTGATACTTTGGATAATTGTACAGGAGAAAGGTTCGTTCTTTGGATAGATATTGTTCCGAAACTAGCACAATGAGAAGGCTCCCATACGAAAAATAATATGTTGGGTACGGGGTTTCTCCCAGGCGTGGCGTCCCTTCCCCTGTTGACCCCGAATGTTGTTAATTTGTTGTTGTTATTCGGTGACCCCGAATGTTGGTAATCTGTTGTTGCTGTTCGGTGACCACGAATGTTGTTGTTAATCTGTTGTTGCTGTTTGGTGACTCCGAATGTTGTTAATCTGTTGTGGCTGTTCGGTGACCCTTCTCGTGAACTATTCGTGGGTGAATGGGTGACGACTATAATTAATACAAATCTGGTAGCGGGGACACGAATATGTTTTCCAAACCAATTTTACTTCCTCCGAAAGGCTGTTTTTGTTGATGTGGTAGCGTGCTCCATTAGCTGGTAGCGTGACAGCTATATCGTAATGTTTTTCCATAGTATGATTACTCACTTAAACCTCAGCTAAGTGACACTGGTTACCGTAACAATTTAAAATATACTTTCAACTGTTTTTTATGAAACAACAAAAATTTCATATTTTAATCTTATGTTCGTTCACAGAATAAATTAAATTACACTTACGTTATATGATAAATAAAAGGAATAGGCCTTGATCGGAAATGAAATAGGTGTAAAGGAAACGGAAATAAGGACTGGGGCCTGAATAGGTCCAGGTAGAACTCTACTGTTATTTCTCAAGAATTACCTGGAGGTTAATTGAATGATTAAGTTCATTTTAAAAGTAGGCCCCTTTTCCCACGGCCTCGAGTGGAAATATTAAAAATAAAAATGACAAGGGAGAGAAAATAAGATTTTTTGATCGGCTGCCATCAACTAATTTCTCCCTCTGCCTGATTCTCTCACTCACTGACTCGAGTTGTGCTGCGCCCCCTTTTCTCTTCTCACCTGGAGAATTCAGATTTTCATCTCGCCTTAGGAAAACACAATCTCATGTCTTTTTTTCGTTTGATCCTGGAACTTACAAATAATTTTAAGTAATGTACATTATATTATGAGTTTCACAAATTCTTAACTGTATTATATTATTTAAGTTATGTTACCTATTTGACAATATTAAAGCATTTTGATATTTATTTCAAGTACTATTTGAAACTAATATTATTCACTTGTTTCATTTATTGAAATGGAGGTGTAGCATCAGGTGACGTATTCTCACACACCCCAGTGGTTGAACAAAGAAACGTTAGATATTCCAATACAAACACGTTGAGACCTGTTCGGATGTTTTCGTGCAGGCAGTCACGTAGCCTTTTCTAGGATTTACGTGAGACCTACTTGGAATTCATATCCTAACTAAATTATTTTTTTGGTTATGTTAAACTTTTACTATATTATTATTAATAAATTCCCAATTTTACAACCCCAATTCCGAGTTTATCCTTATCTAATATCCATCATTCGTGCCTTTCGCAAAGTTGCATTATAGACACCTGGGATATACTGTGTGTATATATATATATATATATATATATATATAACTTTTGTTTAGCTTCCGCCCGAATTGTTCATTCTGACGAAGGTCAAGCGTTTCACTCCACCTTAGACCTGCAGTTTAACGTGGAATCCGAACCACGCCCCATCAGCAGCTCAGCGTCTTAACCACTAGGCCACCTAGGGTGGCTCAAGATTTGTGTTTATCCTTTGGGGTAATTAATTTTTTTCAACTGGAAACAGCTATACACGCTCACCCTGATCTGTATGAAGTGGACGAAAAACCAGAATGCTTGAATTCTGATTGCATATAAGGCCTACTATTTAATCTATAAATATAAGTGTGGTGTGTGTGTGTGTGTGTGTGTGTGTGTGTGTGTGTGTGTGTGCATGCGTAGGCAACTGAGCAAAAGTGAGGTCAAGTGTGTAATAATTCACAGATGTAGTGGAGTATTTTTTTGTGAGGTAACAGTTCTGGCATCTCGGAACATTAAAACAATTATATAAAAATGTAGAAACATTTTTATTGTCATAAGAATAAAAATGTTAATTCTCATTAGGTTCGGTTACGCCCATTGGAGCAATCCAAGAATAAGCACTCCAAATCAATTTAGGGTGCTTTTTCTTGGATTGCGGTCGAACGAGGGTGTTTATTCTTGGATTGCTCTAAAATTCATCAAATAAAACGTTAAAACTAACGAAAATATTACGACTTAACCTACCCAATTGTCAATTTATATATATATATATATATATATATACACACACAGGGTGTCCCATAAGTATGGCATCATAGCAAAAATAATAAAAAAAGGCAAAACAAAAGCTTTTATTTATAGAACGTGCTCAATATGTCCACCATTGTTTCCAATACACAAATTCAGACGTGATACCCAGTCAGCAAGCACACAGTGAATGATGTCAGGAGTAATGGTGTTACATGCCACAATAATGCGCTGCCGCAAATGTTCAACACTCCTAATTTTCTCTGCGTATACCAGCACTTTCAAGTGGCCCCAGAGATAAAAATCTAGTGGCGTGAGAGCCGTGCTTCTAGCTGGCCATTCCACAGGCCCTCGACGTCCTATCCAATGACCAGGGAATTGTTGGTACAGGTATTCCCTTACTTGGGTGCTGTAATGTGCAGGAGCGCCGTCTTGCTGGAACCATGTTTGGAAATTTCCTTCTTCGTTCAAGACACTGGGAAATGCTTCTACCTTGAGCATACGTAGGTAGGTGCCTCCAGTGACATGTTCATCGAAAAAGAGGGGGCCTATGATGCGATCCTTCCAAATGCCACACTATACCATCACCCGAGATGCACCTTGTTCCTTTGAAGAGGTATACCAGTGAGGGTTGTTTTTAGACCAGTAGCGGGTGTTCTGTCGATTTACCTCACCATTTCCATAAAAAACAGCCTCGCCACTGAACAGAATGGTGGACGAGAAATTGGCATCCCGAGCATATTGTTCGTAGCCCATTCACAAAATGTGTCATTTGTGAGCCTGAAGAATGCGATGGATGCTACTTTTCGACACTCCTGTCTCGGCGGACAATCGCCGAAGAGACTTATTTGGACTTCTGTTAAAATGAGCCAGGAAAGCAGTCACTGTATCATCGTCAGTGGGCCTCCTTGAAGGTCCACTGCGTGGTTTATCTTCTATGGATCCTGTTTCCTTAAACTTTGCAACAAGTCTGCTAACACAACTCTGTGTTATTGGCTCGCGGTCTGGATGCAGTCTGTTAAATTCAGCAGCTTTGACTCCGATTTCCTATGAGTAGAATTATCTGGATTCGTTCTTCCTTGCTCACAGACATTATGGCCTGTAGAAAGCGAAAAATATGAATTATGGTTTGTAGAAATAGAAAAATATGAATTTCTTCTATGATGCCGGACTTATGGGACACCCTGTATATATATATATATATAATATATATATATATATATATGTGTGTGTGTGTGTGTGTGTGTGCATATATATTGACGATTCATTAGGTTAAGTCGTATATTTTCATTAGTTTTAACGTTTTATTTGATTAGATATACAATTTATGTGGCAGGATAAATTCATAAACGATGCTTTTAAAAGGATTTGTGAGCAAATCTTCACACAATATACTTTGTAATTATGTTTTTCTAATTTTTTTTATTTCAATATTCCTAATTCTAATTATGTTGTTCTAATTTTTTTTTATTTCAATATCCTTTTTAAACATTAAGTTATTGTTTGCAATATTGCAATATTTCAATATTCAATCTTATTTCAATATTTTTATTTTAATTATGTTCTAATTTTTTTTATTGCAATATCTTTAGTAAACATTAAAATGTTTTTTATTTAAATTTTATATGTTAAAATCCTTTAATTTGGATTGAGGTCGAACTGGGGTGCTTTTTCTTGAATTGGGGACTTTGGGGTGCTTATTCTTGGATTGCTCCCGCCCATTTTAGGCTAGTGAAGGTTTGGTTAGGTTAATTTAGTAATATTAGAGAGTACCTCAATATTTAATGATTTAACCAAACACTGTTCGAGGCCTCACTTCCGTCCGAAACACATATCACGCCCTTTTTAGTTCGATGGCACTAAGGTTAGGTTAAGTTAAGATTGATTAGATAAATTAGTTTTTTTAGATAGATGGATAAAAAAAGTATGGACCCCACTTATGCGGAGATACACACACACACACACACACACACACGTGTGTGTGTGTGTGTGTGTGTGTGTGTTCGTTTGCTGAAAAGCGCCTCGGGCTGCTATGAAAACGGAAAATATCGAAAGCAAAAGTAAATCTTCCACAATGGGCGAAGAAAAAAAATTAGGATTCGATATTTCTTTGAGCTTTTCTACGCATTATATATATATATATATATGATGAATAAAACCACGAAGGGAAAAGAAACACAAAGGGGTGCTCAAGCGCTTTCGTCTAATGACATCCTCAGGATGTTCCTGAGGATGTCATTAGACGAAAGCGCTTGAGCACCCCTTTGTGTTTCTTTTCCCTTCGTGGTTTTATTCATCATAAATATTTTTCACGTGTCACTTTCGTGAAATAATTTTTCATATATATATATATATATATATATATATATATATATATATATATAATTAAAATTAGAAACAAAAATAGCGAAATGGAGTATGTGTTTTGTTTAAGAAATGATTTTGGTTGATCTTATATATGTAGGGAAAAATGATGATGATGTCTGTCTGTCTGTCTGTTCTATGTTGGCTTATACACACCTAAACGGCTTGGGTAATCTGCACCAAATTTAGTATACACATTAAGGGAGAACCAGGGAAGGTTTTGGTAACACTCTCCCCCCTCTCAGTCCCCTGCTAGGTTGTGTTTCGGGGTTTTTTTGCTGCGCAAGGAACAGCGGGCATTGTAGTATATACCAGGTGTCCCCCAAAAATGTCCCTATTTCTAAATAAATGTTCTAAGCTAAAAAGAGGAATCTAAACACAAGGACAAACGCAATAGTACGTAAAACATAAGAGTTTATTACCCTTAATTAGACAACACGTTTAGTGTAACCACCATTTTTTTTCTAACACAATATTGAACCTCATGCAAATGTCTGGCATAATTTTGGAAATAGCTCAGCTGGAATGTTCTTCATTACCTCATAGACTTTGGTCTTTAGGTCTTCAAGTGTCTTAGGTTTGGTCTTTTATGTAACCCCACAAAAAAGTCAGGGGTTGTGAGGTCAGGTGAGTACGGGGTCCATTTTACTAGCTCATGAAGGAGATTAGTAGCCCGGAAAAATGCTTCCTCAAAAAGTTGAGTTTCACAAGCATCCTACTAAAACCACTGTGAATCTTGGGGTAATGTAGTTATTTCTTTTACGGGACAAATTAATTAGTTGTGGTAAGTAGAAATCTTGTGGAAATTTCTTAGAAGTTAGGAAAGGTTATTGCTTTAAGTATGAAATGGTGAAAGAACGGTTTTAATATACAATATTTATTAGTTATTAAGTAATGAAAGATTAGAAGTACGTTAGGGTGGTTCAAAAATATGATAGTTTGATTTTCCGTTTTCCTCAACCTTGCCCTCGTTTCAAATGACTAAAATGAAATGAACACCAAATCCCAGCTGAATCGAAGTATATTTAGAAGTTGCTAGAATATGAACAATATACAGTATATAAATCATGCAGGAAAAATGACATAATTCCTATTCATTAATAAACTTAGACACTAACAACCTGTTTGATCAATTGGTACAGAAAATAATAGCGAATACAAATGATGGGACTCATGAAGACACATTACTGCATAAATTTGCTTTAGAGGATGTAGGATGTAGTTCATCTTTTGTAAGTGTAGAGTTGAACTGTTTAATCAATGCTATGCCTCTCTCTGCGCAATCATTAGCAACTTTCATCTCAATCGCCTTTCCTTATAAATATTTGTAGGCACTGCTGCTCTCCCAGTTGTTTGGGTGTTTCTGAAGAAATTCTTGATAGTTCTTGTCCATTTTTAGCCAGAACGTCGAAAATGTCTGATGTCTTCTCTGTCACATAGAACGATAGAGTATTTTCTGGTTTGAAACACTTTGCATTTAGGTGCTTGAGTGACTTGGCTTTTGCTGGTCTAGTCAGGTTTGCAACCATCTTTATTTTTTCATTAACAGCTACGCGTTTGTCAAAGAACGAAAGTTCCACAATTTCTTCTGATAAATACCAGAGATGTCGTTTGAATGCATTACTAGCAACATCAGCTAGTGGCTTATTGGGATAGTCCCCCAATGAAGATAGAAGAGCTAAATCATTTCTTGAAGCTTTTATTGCCATTGGTGCTTCATGCCAGTACTTTACGTAAATGATTGTAATGAACAAGCACATTTCCTGCAAACTGTTCTCCTCCCGCGCCACATTGGATAAGTGTTAGTTTCTAGCAACCCTTAAATATGCTTCAAAAGGGTTCACATTTTTACTGTGACTTCCTTTACCATAGTGGAACATGGGCGGCCTTGAGGAGAATCATATTTTACAGTTTTATATTTTTCCATATAAAAGTGAACCACCCTAAAATACGTATGTAGGTATATGTAGAATAAAAAACCCAAACCGTTACCTTTCTAAAGAAGAAACCCCAATAATAAAATATACATTCATGATGAAATAACGAGCAAATAAAAATTGGTACACTTTGGGGGGGTGCAATATATATATATTCATCATAAATATTTTTCACATGTTACTTTCGTGAAATAATTTTCATATATATATATATATATATATTATATATATATATTCTTAATACGAAACTAAACTGGATGACAAATAAATTGGCGAATCTGAACATTATCAACAAATATAAAATTACAATAAAAGCGCGGATTTATTTATCTCCATAGCCACTTCCCAAACCATTTCATTGGAAGAATAGTCGAGTAACGAATTTGGAATCTGAGCATATACACGGTGAACCAAAAGTAGGTGGACAGTAGGTTGAATACGGTTTGTGTTATATTATATTATAACTATGGTGTTCATTATAACTATGGTGTTTGTGTTTTATTATATTAAATATTATAACTAAATTTATTTAAATTTTATTTTGTATTATAGTATACAAAAAAATTAAATATGTATTCTCAAAATAAACGTTATCATTTACTGTCCACCTACATTTGGTTCACCCTATATATGCACAAACCCGAAAGAATTTCAGCATAGATTTAGAGTCCGATGCCGTTTGAAAGAAACCTTAGATCCCATTTCTTTGAATTTGGAAATATCTGGACAAAAGAGCTTCCGCCATCTAATTCCAAATATAGTGGCCAAAATCCTCGAATGGAGTGAAGGAAAATGGCTTGAATAAACTTCTATAGTGAGGGAGAATGATAGCCTTTCCTTTACCAATAAGAGGAAGAAAAAGCTTCAATGTACTACGATGTTATTCGTTGAATGAGCTTTCCAATATATTGGACGTATGTTATACACTGAGTAGATATAGAGTCTTCGTATACTGTATTATACTGTATGCAGATATTTACCGTATATAGAAATAAATGCGAATAGAAGTCTTATTTTATTTATGGGATTGTAAGCCAAATATAATAACGATTATACGCCATAAGGTGAAACGTTATACGATCAAATTTTTGGTGCGTATTATTTTTATTTATATGCCCCAACACACAAACAAAACTGCTGTAAAAATACTACTAACAAATACAAAAGTTTAGCAATATGGAATGATCTGTAAAGAAAATTAAACCAAAAACTAGAGAAAATCTTCTGAGGATCGCGAAATGAAAGTCAAAGCGGGTGAAGTTCTCATCGAGTCTTGAGAAACGGAGAGCAAAAATTTGACATTCATAAGACGTTTTCGACTTTCTCATTCAGTCTTTGACCTTTATCTCTCTTTCGAGGGCAAACTGCTCAGGTTCTGAAACACTGTAAAATTTTGAAAGATCTTTCATTAAATTTTTTTACCTTTTTTGCGCTACAGTCTCTCGTTGAACTGAATTTAAATTAAAGGAGACAGAATAAAGTTTTGTGTATAAACAAACAAAATGAGCCGAAAGATAAAAGTTTAGTTTGTAGTCGTTTATAAAGTTCGTCCATTATCCTTCTATTTGAAATACATCTTCCAAAAACAGCAAGGAAAAAAACATCCTTAGAAAAATTCAAGTACTTTTAAAATCAAATTTGAAGATACGAAATGCATAAAAAAAACTGAAAACAATAACAAAAATATAATTAAAAGTTTGCTTAATGCTGAGAACGGGTTTTCAAGTAATTAAAATAAAGCAAATAATTTCGAAATTATGTGATTAAAGATATCATTTCTATTTAAGTTATCAAAAATCAAAAGTTTATTTAGTACTCTTGGAGAAACTTCTTTTCATAGAATTATGTACTTTTAATTTACATTTTTATTTTAAGTGTCTAATCTGAAAAATAAAAATGATTTCGATAAGGAAATTTCCGTGAAATTAACAGAAACCTTTTTACATCGATATGGAAAGATTTTCAAAATTGATTTTCTAAATGTAAATGTAAAGCTATTTTTAAATATAAATTTAGAAGTAAATATCCATTGAATATAAAAAACAAAAAATTAATTAAATCAATGAATGAAATTAATTTAATTTAAGAAGTAAACCTTTTTACTAAGTCTACATTTTATTTTTAATCGATTATACATGGTCCTCTTAAACAAGATGATTTTTATATTCGAGAACCACGAAACCATAGGACAGTCCCGCATTTGATTAAAAAATCCCGCGTCAAAATCCCGCGTCAAAATCCCGCGTCAAAATCCCGCGTTCAAAATGTCCCGCAAAAAATATTTTTAAGCAAATTTTTTAGGGATGAATTGATTTAGAATTTCAATATTATGTATAATAATTTCAATTTATTCACGATATTTAATTGTTAAATATTATTGTAATAAAATTTTTCTAATTTTGTTTGTTGTAACCGTTAAAGAAATCTAGGTTGAATTTGAAAAAAAATTTGGTCTTAAAAAAAATCCTCAGAAAAATTTTGGCCCGCATGGGCATTTGAAAAATCTGGCAACCCTACGAAACCACCCTGTACTTTCAGAAATATATAGTATGCGTGTGCGCGTATCAGCAAAACTATTAAAAACTGCATATGTTTGTGCATAATGTTAAAACATAAAATACGACTTCATTTTTCGACAACAGCAGTATTGAAATGCTAATTTGTGTGAGTTATGACAAAATTCGAACGTTTTCACTGAATATATCATACGAATAATATATACAGTGTGATCATATTTGCATATTTGGCGCAATGAGAATAATCTCCCTTCAGTCTAACGTAAACAAACTATTTCTCAGATCAAAGTCCTATTCCTTTGTGTGGTTTTGTTGTGAATAAGAAGATTCGTATATAAATGATCATTTCGTTCGTAAAGAAATGATAGCATGTTTCCATTATTTTTTGTCGTATGGTAATACACGATTCTTTGTTTATAGACACGAGAACAAATTCCAACACACAAAACTTGTACAATAAGAGTAAATATAACACCCAAGAAGCTCGTTACTCAACGACGTGGAGGTCAATGCGCTCCAAGGGTTACCCGAGCCAGAGCAGAAACAGAGTGAACGGCGAACTCAACTCGATTTCCCCAAATGTCAACGTCACACCGCTCGGAGTCTGCCACCGTAACCACTTTGCAAACGAGCGCCCTCTCGTACAGTATCGTTCAACTATTAGAATAGCAATTAAATTGTGTTACATTCAATTGTAAAATGTTAAGAATAAATTTAAGTACGTTTTTACATAACGCTCTATTTTCGGATAATGCCTCAACTACAAAAAAAATTACTAATTATACTCAAGTTTTTCTAATCTTTTTTATCAGTTAATCCGCAAAAAGGGGAGGGGGGGAATTTATACAATTTCTTTATAAAAGAAATTGTATAAAGGAGTACAAAAGCGAAATTTGGGTCGAACATTAATTCAGTCATTACAGAGCAAGACTGGTAATGTAGGAAGGCATTAAAATAATTCTACAGGTCATCCAAGCAGACATGTTCCGAAAGGCGTCGGAAGTTATGGTGCACATTTTGTGTATATTGAGAGTGGCCGCGCCCAGTTGCAGCATTTACAATGAACCCACGCAGTATTGCTTGAGCAAAAAGTTACATTTATGTTGTGAAGAGACCCTCGAAGGAAAAGTTTATGAGAAGAAACATTATTTGCTTCCCTTACAATTAAATGATAAAATATCAACATGTGTATAATGTTAAATTATAATTTCTATAATTTTTGTTTCCTCACTTCACAACAAATGTCTGCACTTAAACGAATTTTTTTTTTTTTTAAATACAAGCTTGTTCTCTACTTGAAGCGTATTTTAATTTTATTTCAGTTAAATGCAAAAAAAAAAAAAAAAAAAAAATATATATTATTATATATATATATATAGATATATAATATATATACAGGGTGTTTTGAGGAGGAAAGGTCAATACTTCGGGAGGTGATAGTATCAGTCATTGTGAGAAAAAAAGTTCATATGAACATGCGTCTAATTCTGAATGGTTACGGAGATAGAGCTGTTTGAATCTACAAATACAAAAGCATTGTTAATGGTAATCAAGAAAGAGAAACCAATTACTGTTTCTAACATTTAATGTTTAAACCAGGGCTGTGGACTCGAACTCGACTGAACTCGATTGTTTTCGTAAACTCGAACTCGAACTCGAAATAAATTATCGAGTTATCGAGTTCAGAGGTGAAAAAAGTTACAATTTCATCCTACAAAGTTTGTATAAATATTACAAAATAATACATGCTACTGATAAAAAAATCAGAGACAAACAGAAGTCAGAACTAAAGTAAAATACAAACAATAACAATAATTTTAAAATTGATACACCAAGTATATATCAGATTTTATTTAAATTACGCAAAATGTGTAATTTAATTTATCTAAATATTACGGTGGCGTCCTAATAAATCTATCTGGCAAACAGATGATGAAGACGACGCCAGTGATAGTGAACTTGATGCTGGAAACGGAAGCAGTGATAGCGAAGATGAAGAAGTAATGGTCATAATGGCATTCATATTCACCACATGAGATGCGCAGTGCATACCCTTCAATTGGCCATCAAAGATGGACTCCGACAACCTCAATGCACGAAGCTACTAACCAAAATTCGTTTTGTGACGCACAAACTACGGGCGCCAAATCTCCTGTCTGTGGTTGAAAAACGGTCAAAGAAACGTCCGATTCTGGACATGACCACGAGGTGGGGTTCCACTT
The DNA here is from genome assembly GCA_023014485.1 of Bathynomus jamesi. Lineage (NCBI taxonomy): Eukaryota > Metazoa > Arthropoda > Malacostraca > Isopoda > Cirolanidae > Bathynomus > Bathynomus jamesi. The sequence goes on from JAJOZX010001086.1 coordinate 304,764, forward strand.
TCAAAATGATTAAGCGTTTTTTGAACTTCAAGAAGTGATTCAGGATCTTGGGGTAGTGTCTCCAGATCTGCATCTCTCAGATGCTCTATGGGTAGAGTTGCAGCAACTGAAGGATTTGCTAGAAGCCCTATACTTCACTACGATCCGCCTTCAGGAAGAAGCTTTGACTCCTGGGACCTTCATGAAGGAATGGTGCGCCCTCAAACGATCGTTGCGGCGAATCGGCTGTCGTATCGCGGAAGAAATAGTTGAATCAATGGAGAAGCGTGAGGGGTCTCTGCTGGGAAATAAGATCTTCCTCGCTGCGGTGTTTGCGGATCCCTGTTACAGGATATTGCTTTCCCCACAGCAAACATTTCTGGCGAAGGAAGGGATTCGAGAAGTTGCAACGAAATTGCAGTTTTCCTCATCCTCACTACAGAGAGATGAGGACTCACCTCAGTCACCTGATTCAGAATGTCTTCAGACGGCTGAGGAAAACGCAACCGGCGAAGAAGATGAGTTTGAGAAAGAGCTTGATCAGTTAGAAATGAGGAAATCTCCCACTAGAAGGCGGCGTGCGACCGCAGTGGAAAAGTTAACGACAGATTTGGAGCATAGTATCGAGAAGATGATTGAGAAGGGAAGGTTAAAGAGTCCGTCCGTATGGCCCCTGTTAGACTTATTTGAAGAGCCCGTACGAGGGGCATCAAAAACTTTAAATGCAATGCCTGTAACACAAGTGTCAGTAGAGCGTTTGTTTTCTTCAATGCGCTTCATCCTTAGTGACATAAAACAGGATCTGTTGGAAGCATTACTATTTTTACGTACAAACAACAAATACTAAGTACTAACTTTCTCTATAATTTTGTATGATATATTAAGAACAACCTAGTTTTGAGGTAACTTTTTTCAAAATAAAATTATGAAATTGGTTCTATTTTCATTTTAATGCCTATAAATAGCACATATCATTCCAAATTTACAGCAATAATTGAACTCGAACTCGAACTCGAACTTGAACTCGAACTCGAAAAAATTTCTACCGAGTTCGCACCCCTGGTTTAAACATTGGCATTTTGAATGGTACCAGATACAGAAATGAAACCGTCAACGGTATTGCGCAACAGCAGCTGTTGCACTTCCATCGCAAAAACCGTAGACATACACTATATCTGCATATTCGGCATATGTGAAGGTGTGTGACATTCTTAACACTGCTTCAAACACCAAACAATGTCACTCACAACAGTCAGCTGTCTATTGGCTTATGTTACATGCTTACATTACAGCTTACATGGTTCAAGGTTATAGGGGAGGGAAGGGGGAGGAAGAGCTGCTCGCGCATCAGATTCAAACAGCTCTATCTCCGTAACCATTCAGAATTAAACACATGTTCATAAGAACTTTTTTTCTCACAATGACCGATACTATCACCCCGAAGTATTGACCTTTCCTCCTGAAACACCCTGTGTGTATATATATATATATATATATATATATATATATATATATATATAATACAAACCCACAAGAAAAAAGAAAAAATATTTCAAGGTGTTTCGTCTATTCAACAGTACACCTCGTCAGGGAACATTCCCTGACAAGGTGTACTGTTGAATACACAAAACGCCTTGGAATAATTTTTACTTATTCCTTGTGGGTTTGAATCATTCATTCTTTCATGTGTTTAAATGTGAAATTCACCGCATATATATATAATAATATATATATATATTATATTACACATTTTAACTGCAAACAACACACAGTATAATTAATGTAAAGAACGACGCTTGTGTAGAAGAACGTTCCGCACAAGATGAGGAGGAAGCACGAACAAATGAAAAATGAGGTTACCACCCAGTACTCGAACCCGGGATCTTCCGATTGCCGGTCAGATATGCTATCCATTACACCATGGGCCTCGATTAATTAAATGTCGTAATTCTCCTACATACGAGCAGAAACCAATGCCCTGAGGGGGCACCTTCGCATGCCGTAACTATATATACCGGCAATCGGAAGATCCCGGGTTCGATTCCTGGGTGGTAACCTCATTTTTCATTTGTTCGTTCTTCCTCCTCATCTTGTGCAGAACGTTCTTCTACACAAGCGTCGTTCTTTACATTAATTATACTGTGTGTTGTTTGCAGTTAAAATGTATATATAGTTACGGCATGCGAAGGTGCCCCCTCAGGGCATTGGTTTCTGCTCGTATGTAGGAGAATTACGACATTTAATTAATCGAGGCCCATGGTGTAGTGGATAGCATATCTGACCGGCAATCGGAAGATCCAGGGTTCGATTCCTGGGTGGTAACCTCATTTTTCATTTGTTCGTTCTTCCTCCTCATCTTGTGCGGAACGTTCTTCTACACAAGCGTCGTTCTTTACATTAATTATACTGTGTGTTGTTTGCAGTTAAAATGTATATATAGTTACGGCATGCGAAGGTGCCCCCTCAGGGCATTGGTTTCTGCTCGTATGTAGGAGAATTACGACATTTAATTAATCGAGGCCCATGGTGTAGTGGATAGCATATCTGACCGGCAATCGGAAGATCCAGGGTTCGATTCCTGGGTGGTAACCTCATTTTTCATTCGTTCGTTCTTCCTCCTCATCTTGTGCGGAACGTTCTTCTACACAAGCGTCGTTCTTTACATATATATATATATATATATATTATATATATATATATATATATGTATATGATACATGCAGACCGTGCATGGAACAAGGAACTCTTCTGGGATAATTAAATCCACTATAGTCCGAATAAGTAATGGTAAATGACAAATGTATGTATCATAAAAAACTCAGGGGACCATTCTGAGTTCATTCCCATCTTGAAAAGGACATGTTATGTGCCTTGAAAAGTGGACGCTCAATTCTGCCAGTTAAGGTTTAGGTTTTGGTTTTTGGCTAAAATATAATAGTTACCCCTTTTTCTTTGATGTACTTAATCTGATGTGAAGACAGCGAGTCTTTTGCTTATATTGAGGTTCTAAATGTAGCAGGGCTAGGCTGCTTTAAACCCTAGATCCATGTCCCAAAGCTGGATCCTGTCTGCTTTGCAGATAGCTGGTGAGGGAAGCTATATTTATGGGACCTCTTTGCGAGTGACCCGTTGCCCACGTCGGGCTAGCATCATGAAAAAGAAAAACTATAGTATTTGTCATTTACCATTACTCATTCGGACTATAGTGGATTTACTGTATTATCCCAGAAGAGTTCCTTGTTCCATGCACGGTCTGTATGTATCATAAAAAACTCAGGGGACCATTCTGAGTTCATTCCCATATATATATATAATATATAATATATATATAATATATATATATATAACAAAATCAAAAGACGACGTTTCGGGTAAAAAATTCTAGACTTCTTCTCAAGTCGGGATTTTAAATTTAAAATCCTGATTTCAGAAAGCGTAAGAGCATAACGGAAAATTCCTTTTCTTCGCCTCCATCACATGACTGTAATATTTCCAAACACGAAGGTAAGAACCTCTACAAAGGAACGCTATTTTACTGTTTGTTCCTTGAAAGTTCCCGCCAAATTTTGTAGCGTCTCTTGGCCCTTTTAGCGTCACTGAGCCTATAAAAGTGCGTCTACTGCAGGTCGTCCTCATTGACCTCTTCTCGAGTCTTCACTTCACCTCTCGCTTCATTCCTTCGACACGTAACGTCACTCGACCTCAGCCGGCCACTTTCCTTCAAAACTCCTTTCAAGTTTACACGAAGTTGCCCCCGGAAGCAACCTCACTTCTGCAAGATTAAACTTGCGCCATTCTTCTGGTCCCTTTGCCTCGCTCAACATTAATCCATTTCGACCTGCAAATCTTCATTTTCCTTCAACGAGTATTTCATCATTCAAACAGCCTCGTTGGCTCTCTCGTCTTCCTAGTCTACCTCCGAAGAAACCCAGGTCTGTAAACCTCAAGTAGCCTGCCAGCTCATTTGGCTTACTGTTTATTCCTTCGTGCTAAACTACTTTTGCGAAGCCTACAAACTCAATATATCCCCAATCTAACCTAATAGGTTATCTTCAAAATATCTCTCAATACTGTTTGAAGCTAACTCACGCATTTACGACGGCTATTAGGCCTAATTGGTACTCTCGTTACCTCAGTTATTATTTGCTTAATTACTTATTGTTGTGTGTCCAATACTGTATATCTCATTACCTTAATTATTGTTTCTTGTCACTGTTGTAGCATTTAACTCCTATACTACGAGGGTAATTCAATAAGTATCCACACTTTTTATTTTCACAATTTTATTTTCACATCTGATAGATTCTAAACACATCACTTCTCAACATAGTCTCCCTGTTTCTCAGTAGTGTGGGCGCAAAAGGAGAGAGTGCAATGCAATTGAAAATGTTGATCAATTTTGCACAAGTTATGCAACAAAGGGGGAGGGGAAATGTTGCAAGGTATTATGCAACAAAGGGGAGGGGGACTGTTGCAATAACAACAAGGGTTATGCAACTTGGAGGCGGAGTTATCCCCCAAGAGAAAGAGGAGAGAGAAGAAGAGAGGTGTTCACCTGGCAGGAGCCAAGAGCATATTGAGACTTCAACCGAGAGGGCGTTGTCTTAATATGTTCCTAATCAGCCAGCTGGCTTAACCAGCCAGTTGGCTTATCTGGCTGAGTTGCCAGATTCCGTTTATTTATTTAATTAAAGCATATATTCTGGCTTAACCAGCCTGTTGGCTTATCTGGCTGAGCTGCCGATTGCGGTACTTATTTAATTAAAGCATATATTCTGGCTTAACCAGCCAGATGACTTAGAGGGCGTAAATGGTTTGTTCAGGTGTACATTATTGAGTTGCCAGATTGCGTTTATTTATTTAATTAAAGCACATATTCTGACTTAAACAGCCAGTTGACTTAGAAGGCGTAATTGGCTTGTTCAGGTGTACGTTATTAGGGTTGCAAGATTGTAGTATCCACATATATTTGGCAGTTGGTTTAGAAATCCGTTTCAGAAGGCATCCATTTGCTGTAATTAAATGTCGTGTTCAACCAAATGAATTAAATAAAACATCATTACATCATTCTGTTTATTTAGACGAATTAATGGATTCAATTTCACGAAATATATAGAAAATAAATAAACAATGGAATATATATGATCAAAAATAATAATAGCATAAGAAGTACGAACGATGAATATATAATAAAAATAAATATACAATGGAATATATATGATCAAAAAATAATAGCAAAAGAAAAACGAACGAGAAATATATAATCAATAAATACAAAACGTTGTAGTATATCCAGCAATATATTAGTACGGGATATATATATATATATATATATATATATATATATATATATACACAGTTATATTAAATAATTAAATATATTGAAAATAATAATATACGAAACGTATAATCAATTGCATATTAGTACAGGAAATATATATACAATTAAATAATTAAATATATATCAAAATACTTTATGTTCTACAGCGCAAAACGCTAAACTCACACGTAATCGAGTCTAAATTCACATCGTTATTACTTTGCACTACACGGTATAACCGTCTAAGCAATACTTCACCCCTCAAATTATACGGATGCCTATACTCGACATAAATGGCTTTCATATCGTTCAATACTAGTTTTGTGCCCACTTTACATTCGGCTGGCAAGTGATCTTTAAACACGGCTAGAATACAATCAAAAGCACGCACAAAGAGGTCATCGTTAACCACAACATCATTATTAAATACAAGTTTATAAACACTCCTTTCCAATCGAAGGTTTTTTTTCTTACCGTCCCGAGCTTTTCAATCGTGAACTCTTCTTCACTCTGCATAGCGGCAATTGAAATAATCTTCCAAGTCGTAACGACAGCTATTCATTATATAGAGATACAACTATTCAGGGTGAACAGTGTAGGCAAGCTCTGCCCTGTATTGCTCAAGTGCTCTGTACCAAAGTTCAGGATATTTCGAAGAATCTAAACCTTTTAAATATGTATCCAGCTCTAGACCATTCTCGCCTTGTTCATTCTTACATTCGATAAATCCATCTAGCAGAGCGGTGTATGCGTAGTCAAGAACCGTGTCAAAATAAATCATATCCGTAACACGAGCGTCTAATATAGGCTTCAGCTTGCGGAATCCGACGATTTCAAACATTCTGTCGAGGATGAAACGGTTTCGCTTAGGGATAAGAACATTATCAGATACATTCTTCCACATCAGTCGCATAACAATGCATGGCTGATCGTTATTTATACACAACGTGCAAAGAACGGCATATGAGGGGGCGTCACTAATCGGCTCTCTTCTTGTACCAACACCTGCAGGTATTTCATAACAGTCCTCTCCCCACTTCTCAACTATCACGAAGACGCTATTCATCTCCTCAACACATAAATAAATAACATTACGTTTACCAGAGTTTGCTTGCCTACAAGTCGTTTCAAGCACATAGTTAATGGTGCCGGTTTCACGCCTGAAAACGCGCAATTACTTCGTCACGGAGACATCGTACGAGGCGTTGAGAATGCTTCTCAAAGGAAGCCACAGGTGGACGGATCGACTCGACGGGCGGAGTGAGTCACGCTGATGAAACGTGTACGGGTTTGTTCGAACTCGTGTGTTTCGGAGGGGTGAATTACACGGGTGGGCGGCTCGCTGGGGGGAGCGAGTCACACCATAAACTGCTGAAGCGTGTACAGGCTTGTTCGAACACTTGTGCCCCTGGAAAAACAGAATTTTTCGCTAAATGAAACAATACCAGCTTTAATGTTTTATCACTCACCAGACGTTCATTTCCACAAACTAAACATCTTCACAATCCGGTGCACTATTTGAGAGAAACATATGTCCAAATTTATCCTTTTTGTTTAACAAGCGATACTCGTCTCTAAAGTCTGTTAAAAACTCACACAGCCCATTAGCCACAACTTCACTACAAACCTCATGATATATATTAATATAGTGGTAAAAATACTTAAGATTCTCCATGATGCCAAGATTTACATTCTCAACAGTAGGGTACGAGTAGTCGGTATGATGTAACATGACATAATATCGCTTGTCACACCACTCATCAACAAGAATCACTATCCATAACCGTTGCTTATCTTCTGAACGTATTGCTCCTTCTACTTCGCGGTATATGTGAGCTTTTATAAAGGTTAAGTCTACAACATACTTCAATACATCGTTTGAACTACGAAATCCTACAATGCCCTCGCTAGAATACCCGTAGAGTATTTGAACATCTTGGTCCTTCGCACGGTTCAATGTAGCCTTAAAAGTATCAAAGGAGGGGGGGAATAGTGAATTTTTCAGTATACACCACATCTTAGCACTTTGCCGAATACCACTTCATAAACGTTGAACACGCAATATTAAAGGTAGCCATTACTATTTTTCGTCTACGGGGGTGAATACACGTCTGAGCTCAAGGGTATACAGAGGTCAACTGAGCACGCAGGGAAAGAGATATGCTCAGGTAGTGGAAGGAGTCACGTGTCCGATTTAACAGTGGGTGGAGCTTACCTTTTTACTGTAAACACACACGCACGCATGCAAAGGAGAAAATAAAACCTTAATTGAAGCAAATATACGTGATAAATAAACATATCGTTAACAATACACATATATATAAATACAATCAACGATTAAGGTGACTAAAGGGTACGGTATCATAGGTACCAGACACTTGGTAACGCTTCCTACAGGTGTTACGGCATACCTTCGTGCCCTTAAGTTGATTCATACACCCCAGTTTCTGCGCCCGAAAATTGTGCGTCCCCACAGTCAGTTGGAGAGGCTTGTCTCCCTCAGCTTCAAAGCACACTACATCCTTCAACGAGTCAAAGTTAACGACTCGACGGTTCGCATGGTTAAGCGTGATACCCTCAGCCTTCACGATATACTTCATATCATCCCTACCCTCACCCGTACCCCATAGGTTTTTGGCCGTTAGCTCTCCGAGGAATTCCCCAAAAGCAGGCATGTATTCACCTTCCGTCGCTGTGAATATCACTCCATATGTGTCAGCGTACAACACCCTCCGTCCATGAGAGTGCAGTAGACCTCAAAGTTTGATGCGGCGTAGGGCGTTGTGATGCTGGCTACAGGTATGTTTGTAACCCGTGAGGTATCTGTGGCCAGTTCGGTGACGTTGTACTTTATTATGTAAGTATTACCTACATTCACGATCTCCATAACCTCTTTATCGGGAGCGGTGGCATAATCCAAGACTTCACCATAACTTTGTGTCAAATGGACGTTCCCTTTGCCGGTATTCTGTGCAAATTTTCCCCAAAGACTGTTTAGGCACAACTTTGCACTAAAGCGCTAGCCAGGATTCTTAACAATTTGGGATCGGTCAAGCTATATACCTTCATGGGCATGGTAACGCTGAATATAAGCCGTTTTTTCATCTTCGGTATCAACCCCTCGCGGATATCCTGATGCTTCTACTTTATCCTTCAAAAAAGCGTTTATATATGGTGTGAAATGGTTGGGTAGCTTCTGAAACCTCACACCTCATGTATCTTCAATATTCTATACCCATGGCGAACGGCTAGGAGCTCAGGGCTTGTATATACACCTATGATCTTACGCTGGTGGTTGTATGGTCAATCACCGTTGTTTCTCTGCGCACTTCACGCACAGGGGAAACATGAGCTTGTGATCTATAACGACGGGTAAGATCGGCATCCATAAATCGCGAGGGGGAGCACGTCTACGAAAGAGAGTCCAAAGTAGCGCTCATTCAAGTTAGCTGAAAACTCCTCGATGGTTGGTATGGTGGGACCCACCATTTTTTCAGGCGCACCTACGGGGTACGGATTGTTCTTCATCACGTAGGGGTATAAAGAGCAGAAGTCGTAGTAGTGGAGTTTCACGCCCTCCGTAGGCGGAAAGTATAGCTTGAATGGGTTTGTGCGCCCTCCAAACAAGCTGTCACCGCATTTGAGGGGTCCAACCATTGAACGTTTGATGGCCCTTATTTCTTCACGGTACTGGGCATCTGTTTCCATCCGTGCATCATACTTATGCTCCCACACGATTTTGAGTGAACTGGGAGCCTATAAGTTGATCACGGTTACGGGTCCATGCGAGGCTGTCGGCGGGGGATCTTCCATAAAGGTCCCCTGTGACGGCACATTCAGCAGCGCGCGGGCATCCATGCCACCAGCAGCCGTTAAAGGAATACACAGTCTTCTCACCAGTGGCTGGATCCTCACTTAGGCCGTCAACCCAAAAAATACACCATTGACCTTAACGGGTACTTCACCCGTGTTGCACGCATGTTTTATGTATTCCCCGGTATGTTGCTGTAGGTGTATGAGCCAGTAAATAGTCTTGTGCCCATAACTGCGGGGGTTGTTTCTGTGAATGACTGCTAAGGTGTCTTTAGGCATGAAATTATTCTTGAACACTGTAAAACATAATGAGGCGAACGTGGTCGCGACTTGCAGCGGATCGCTTTTGAAACGGGTTATGTACATCCTTCTAAAGGCTTGAAAGCATACTCTAAGTACACGTACGTCATTCACGCAATAACGTTCACATTCATCGGCCATATTGTATGGACTAGCTTCATTAAAACTGTTGTAGTAGTGGTCAAAATCTTCACGCTCACTATCACTCATGTTGGTGTAGTTAAAGTAATGTTTGGGTGGAGGTAGTCTTACATAATTCAAAGTTTCGTTAGTGAGGAATGTGTAAGGGAAATACCCTTTTGAAACTTCAGCGGCTACGCCCATGACCTTGGGCAGCTTTGGTAATTTACAAGGTGTGAACAGCAGGGTTTCTTTAAACTGTACATTACCTCTTATCTGCATCTGTATTTGTTTTTGCCTCTTTTCAAGGGATCACCTGTAAATATCGCAGACGACTCGCGTTCAAGCAGCTCCTTATAAAGGAACTGTGTGTCAAATTTCGCCCCGTTATGGGCAAGAATATACACAATCATTTTTTTTTAACTTGTCCGCTAATTTGACAATATAGGATACAAAGTTTCACAGGGCTGTCGTGTGCATTTTTTAAAAACGTTTGTCCGTTTTCCACATTTGTGGCACTCATCACACTCGATCCCATGCACTCATCACAGATAGTCTGACTTACGAGTAAATGTGGAATACCTCTTTGGTTTCAGCGTTCGTGTAAGTTTCTATATCGTAGTACACGGTTATACAAGGGCTATTTTTAGGCTTAGCATCTTTCATATAACATACATGCTTCACTCCATCCGCCTTATATTTTTCATGACATGTAGAACAGTGAATTTCATCGCATTTATGTTTGAAATTCCCCCAATTATCCATCATGTGAAACATACCGCACTTACAAATCCTCATTTTCCTGCAAGTGCCATTTGATTTATGGAGTCAAAGCATTTATTATTGAAAAATGTACGTCTACACACATTACATTCCCTCTTCTCGGTTTCAACTACACGACTTTCACATTTGGGGCTTTTACACTGCTCACATACCATGTAGCAATCCTTACAATGTTTCACCATATCATCAGCAAACTCGAGACAACCCTTACACAAATCATGATGCCTTCCATATTTTCGACTTTTATCATAACTGGCGTAGAGAGCCCTTATGTTACGGATGGGGAGATACGATGTTCCTGACAATCCTAAAATAAGTAGAGGTCTTGTACGATCTCTCACGCTGCTTTTAAAAACATACACAGTCCTACGACGATCATCCATTCCAAATACGACTATACGTGCATTCATTTCCTGCTCGGCCCTTCTCAGTTCTTCAGGACCCATATTACACTCAAACTCAAGCTTACAATCTGAAGCCAGTTTACGGGCACGCTGCACAACCGTGGGCAGCCAAATTTTTTGCGTCCAAGTATTTAGCACAGTGAACATATGAGCTAAAATTATTGCTATAAAACCACAACCACGATCGACGTTTAAATGCTTTCTGTAAATAACCGGAGAATTGAAATTAAGAGTATAAGGTGTGGCACTATGACCCGCAACCCGGAATACTCTGTCAATATCTACCATGAAGTTGTCCATATTGAAGGATGTACCACTTTGAGAGGCTTGCATTATACGCCCAAGATATATTCTATATCTACAGCCGCCAAACGTCTGAACGGTATTACCACCCAAAAATCGTCCCCCTCATCTGACCCGAACCTGAAGGATAACCTCGTCCGGACTTCACGTTCGTCGCGGTTCTGAAGGGCAAACTCCACAATACGTTCAACTACGCGCCGCAGTCCGTTGGTATACAGGGATCCAGGGTCAACCCTGACCACGTACCGATTTCTAGTCAGGGCAGGGGTGGGGTAGCGGTGCGCACCAACTCGAATGTTATACCATCCTCCACAGTATGAGAAGCTGCTGTGGAGGAAGTACCCGGAACTGAAAATGGGGCATATTTGAGGAAGGTACTATTGTGGGGGTTGTGTCGTAAGACGTAGAGGGTTGGGGCTCTATTACTGGGGGTCTAACAACCGGAGCAATCCTGGCACGCTTTATACCTGACGTGGAGGGCTCTTCATCATGCTTCCGCTTTGAACTGTCGCATGCTACAGGTGTCGCTGGTGAGGGTTCGTCAGCGGGGAAGGGTTCTGTAGCTGCACGGTCATCGGGTTCGTCTGTGATATCGATGATGGGGTGCTGTACATCGTCGTCATTCACGGTTCTGTGGAAGAAGAAAACAAAATATAAGGAGCAGCACTCAAAATTTGTAATATTTTGTAAATGACCCACTTAGGGGTGTGACGTGTTAGAGATGGAATCTGTAGAAAAATTCAGGTTCACAAGCCCCTCCACATGTATTATATCTGGCCCTACAGGATGTGGAAAAACTGTATTTATGCTTAAAATCATTAAAGATAAGGGGGAGATGTTCTCAAAATTTGTGCATAAAGTAATATGGTGCTATTCGACGTATCAGTCAGTGTTCAACGAGTACCAAGATGAAATTTTGTTCCACAAGGGTGTATATGATTAGAGCCCGGATGTTCAGGCAAAATGCCATAAATGCCATTTTTTGCCTTTTTTGGGAGTATGAGTATGATAATGCCTATTTCGTTGAAAATGCATATTTTTGCCTTTTTAATTAGATTATAAAGAAAAAAGACATAAATAGGCATTTATAGGAAAATTATCATGTATTAGTTACGACTAGACTAACCAGGAATGCGCAGATAACGTGAATGAAGATATCGTGGAATTTCATATTGCGGAAATGACGTCATGTATGATTGACGTTATCAGCTGAGCGCAGTATCTGAAAACTAGCCTCGCACGGCCATTTCCTCATATTCGTTGTTCTGCTTCGTGCGTGTGAGGGTGCGATCATCAGTGGTATTTGACTAAACTTGAATGATATTTAGAAGACGTTAATATGCCAAAAGTTAGTTCATCTTCAAGTAGTAAACTGAACCAACATGTTCGTGACTTTGGAAAAGATATCTTTTCCACAGATGGCACAGTGTTATTTTGTAAAGTGTGTGACAAAGCAGTTAATAGTGAGAAAAGGTACTTTGTTTCCCAGCATGTGCAGACCGTTAAGCACAAAGCTTCTGCTGAAAAGATGAAACCAAACAGCCTACAAACGTGTTTGATGACAACATTTGCTTCAACGTCAAGTCGTCAATCTACCTTTTCCTTGGAGCTATGCAAATCATTTATTGATGCTGGAATTCCACTGTGGAAGTTGGAAAACAAATCATTAAAGACCTTTTTAGAAAAATACACAAAACAAATTATTCCAAGTGAGTCCACTCTTCGAAAAAATTATGTGGATACAAACTACGCCTTTGCAATGCAGAAAATACGTGAAGGCGTTGCAGATAACAAGATATGGATTTCAATAGACGAGACCACCGATTCCATGGGTAGATATATTGCTAACGTGATTATAGGTACTTTGGAAGCTGATCAGACGCCGAAAGTTTATCTGCTGACATCAGAAGAGCTGCCAAAGACCAACAGCTCAACAATAGCTCAACTTTTCACAACATCCCTCGCTTTGCTTTGGCCAGAGGGCATCCAGCATGAAAAAGTTCTTCTCTTCATGACAGACGCAGCGCCGTACATGAAGAAGGCAGCAACAGCATTGAAAATTCTTTTTCCACAAATGCTACATGTTACTTGTTTGGCTCACGCAACTCACCGTGTTGCTGAGCAGATACGAGGCTTGTTCCCCAATGTCGACAAATTAATTTCTAATGGAAAGAAGATATTTCTTAAGGCACCATCAAGATGTCATATGTTGCATGAAATAGCGCCTGAACTCGCATTGCCGCCACAGCCCGTTTTGACGAGGTGGGGAACCTGGATCTCGGCTGCGTTGTATTACACGTCAAATTTTGACAAGTTTCGAGAAGTTGTATCAGCACTTGACATCGAAGATGCTTCATCAATCCGCATCGTGATGGACCTCATTGAAGATAGATCTCTTCGCAATGAACTTTCATACATCACTTCCCACTTTGCAAAAATACCTGAGAACATTACTGCTCTTGAAACTAGGAACCAGCCGTTAATGGACGCTTTGAAAATTTTTGAGTTAGTCATTGCAGGCATCAGTCAAGCGCCCGGCGAGAAAGGTGAATCTGTTCGCGAAAAATGTGACCGAGTGATACGAGCAAATGCAGATCTGGAACGACTAAAGAACATTGCACACGTTCTTGAAAGACACACTGATGCCGATGTAGGGGATATGAATCCCATGAATGTATCATGCTTCAAATTTGCTCCTGTTACATCAGTGGAAGTAGAGAGGTCATTCTCGCTGTACAAGCATGTTCTTTCAGACAGAAGAAGAGGCCTAAAAGTTGAAAACATAAAAAAATTACTTGTAATTATGTGTAATTCAGACTAATAATGTGCGACGTAGTCTCAAGGTAATGAAACTAATGATACATTCATACATTATTATATAACTTATTTTGTTTTGTGTGTTTTTGATCGGTATAAAATAAATGCCTATTTTTGCCTATTTTATACTTTTATTTTGCCTATTTTTCAATTTTATAATGCCTAAACATCCGGGCTTTATATATGATGTTACTTCGTTAAAAAGTAATGAGCATACAGTTATTGTAATTGACGATCTCATGTTGGAAATGGATAAAACGTTTGCCGAGACATTTACAGTATTCTCCCACCATCTTAACATAAGCGTATTCTTCACCAACCAGAATCTATTTTTCAAAAATAGATATATGCGCGACGTGTCGCTAAATACACAATATCTAGTCTTATTCGCACAACGTAGAGATGTGTCACAAATTGGGGTATTAGCCAATCAAATGTTCCCGAATCAACGTAAGGCGTTTTTGGAGATTTATAAAGAAGCCACAAGCTAGCGGTATGGATATTTGCTTTGTGACCTTCACCCACGAAACACGTTTAGGATGCTTCTAAGAACGAATATATTCCCAAGCGAACCTGAAACGGTGTACATTCCAGAATGACAAATAGGCTGAAGAAATAGCGTGAATTAATAAAAATCTATCAACGATTGCACCGGGCACTGCAACAGATGTTTGTTAAAAATATCGACTCTGACTTTTTAAAATGTATCTGTGAAATCTGTGTTAATGTTATAAAATGTAATGTGCCAATGAAACCCTCTCCGAAGGCTTGCTTACGTCGTTACAAGAACATAATACGAGCGCTCGCTGATAAAAGTCAAACTGTGGGTAAGAAAAAGCGCATTATTGTACAAAGAGGAGGATCATTCCTACCCATCTTATTTTTAGTTTTAGGTCCTTTACTGACTAGATTAATATAATGAAGAAGGTGGTTGTGATTCTGCACGAGGTGTATGCTTCTTTGCAATGTTTAAAGATTCTAGGCACTACTCTAGAACCCCATAAAAGTAGGCTTAAAAGAGTGAAAAGCGAGTTGCTAGCCCTATTAAATAGTGAAAAGTCACCTGATGAGAAAAGGCTCTTGTACCAAGAGGCTTTGCAGAAATTTCTTCATGAGTACGAAGATTATAAGGATCCGACAGAGCTCCCAGTGGTTATTAGGCACAGCGCGAGTAGCGCTGAGCATGGCGACACAGGACCTAGCCCCGACGTTAGAGTTGACCAACCAAAGAACAACGGGACACAACACATCGAACATGTGTTAAAAAACAGTCTCCCACATATATTGCCGAATAAAGGCTGAAGTCTTTATAATCTATTGAGTGAGGACCCCATCATACAGTGGGCCGATACAGGCGAGGTCATTGTCGAAGGAACAAGGGGACAGGGATCCAATATCGTTCATATTGTTCAGGATCTGGTGAGAAAGTGGGACAGATCCTCACCAACAGGATGGAAGCATATTAAAGCAAGACTTCAACAAATAAATGCGTGACCCGACAATTCAGAGCAGGACAATTCAGCGCCGACAATTCAGCGCCGACAATTCAGCGCAAGACAATTCAGCGCAAAGACAATTCAGCGCAAGACAATTCAGCGCGAAAATACCAACAAAGAAGAAGAAAGAACAAATCCAGAGGGAAGAGAGGCTTGCAACTGTTAGGTTAGGTTAGGTTAGGTTAGGTTAGGTTTCTAGTTTTTGAAATAAAATCTTAATTTTAACAATTCTAACAAATTTTGTTTTTTTAAATAAAATTTTAATAATTATACTCCTTTGAATTTTATCTTCGATTTGTCACTCCTTCGTTATGTCACTCCTTCGTTACGGTATTTATGTCACTCCTTTGTTATGTCACTCCTTTGAAATGTCACTCCTTCGATACAGACCCAATTTAGCATATATATAAATATACAAATTTTTCTCTTTTTTATTTATTGCGATTTATTTTTATTATTTTTAACTAAACTTTTAACTGTACTGACTTGCGCTGAATTGTCGGCGCTGAATTGTCTTTGCGCTGAATTGTCGGCGCTGAATTGTTGGCGCTGAATTGTCCTGCGCTGAATTGTCGGTGCTCCAAATAAATGTCCCCAAAACATTGATAGATAATCTGAATAGGTTAAAAGACCTGGATCAAGTCTCACATGTTTCACAACTGAGTACGCCATCGCCCCCAGCAGCAGCGTCTCTGAAGAAGAGAAAGAAGAGAACAAACGGCCAACCTTATCCACGTGTCTCTAAAATACTCAAATTGCTAACATATTAAGTAAACGCTATTATGACATTTCTAACCCCGCCTCCTATGGTGGCGTCAATAGACTGTGCAAAGGTGTTTACGGAGTAATGAAAAAAGATGTTGAGCGGTTTTGGGGGGAACAGGATGCTTATACACTTCATAAACCGGTGAGAAAAATGTTTAAAACGGCCAAGACAACCGCGAATTCCCCTGAAAAATAAATCACCTGAAACAGTTGCTAAAGCTACCAAAACGTTGATGTTAAAAGAAGCAAGGGTTCCTGGTTCTTTTTGTACGGATATGGGGAAAGAATTTATAGGTCCCGCTTTTCAGAACATGCTGACAGAGTTTAATATCAGCTACCAATGGTAACTGATATTAAACTCTGGAGAGAACTGCTAGTATGGTAACTTACCATACTAGCAGTTCTCTCCATAAGGCCTCTATAGCTGAAAGAGTTCAACGTGCCATAAAGGAACGCATGCATCGCTATTTTACACATAAAAACACATACAAATATATAAACATTCTCGGGTCATTGGCATCATCATACAACCGTTCACACCACCGTACGATCGGCACAATACCTAACGAAGTTTTAGAAAGAGGGACGCTGCCAGAGGTGAGAAGAGATGGAGCACCGCCACCACACTCTACACATTTCAAAATCAATGATTATGTAAGGCTCTCACGTTCGGTAAATAAATTCGCGAAGGGATTTGAGCAAGGATGGACACGTGAGATTTTTAAAGTTCGTGCTATGAGACCTAAAGGCGAGATAATGATGTATAACGTTGAAGATTTGAATGGGGAAGAGATCGCTGGAGGCTTTTACCGCGAGGAGTTGCATAAAGTGACATTTAATTTAGGAAAAAGTGTGTTTAAAATTGAAAAAATTTTAGGCAGCAAAGGTTCAGTAAAGAGAAAAATGTACCTGGTGAAATGGCTGGGTTACCCAGAAAGCTTCAGCACCTATATAAAAGCTGCTGCAATAATGAAGCTTAATTAGTATGCAACATGGCGCCTAGCCACTCCTATGTCACACTCCCGTCTTCTTCTTCTCTATCTGTACATCCTAACAACACCCTCGCTAACTTTGTGACAGAACTCCACGGACCCATTGAATTGGAGCGTGATTCGTATGAGGTGGGTTTATGTGGACTCCAGTTAGTCTCCAAATTTTTAACTCTTGAAAATGAGCAAATCATATTTCTGATCCATAGAAGAATTGATGAGTGCGAAAAATTAAGCATAACTTTAGACAATACTATGCGATCAGTCCTGTTCGTTGAGGAACAGTACTATAGCACAAATGTTTCGCTATGAATCGGGCATTACGACACAGCCATGGACATTGTGACGGGGTTAAATAAGAGTCTTGAAAAGTCGTACCTGACAAACGATTTACTTTTTGAAATCATAAACATAGACAGGCCTGCATGCATATTAAAGTTAAAATCAACGCTTAGTAGAAATACAGTATTAAAGATAAAGAACTGTTCACAATTGTGGCCGAGGGCCGATGTAGCGCAGCTCTCCAAAGAGATACCTTTCACGAGGCACAGCATGACATGTCCAGCTTAATGTATCAATTGAAGATGGAGAAATTGGGTAAAAGCTTTCCACCTCCAGACATGTGCTATATTTACAGCAATATCGTAGAGCACCAATTTGTTGGGGACACCCAGGCGCGCCTGCTACGCATTGCACACATTCCCAAACATAGAAGGAAAAGTTTGAGCATTACATGTGACAAGCCCCATTATGTGAATGTCGCGACTAATCTATTAACCAACATCTCGATATATACAAGAACGATTGATGAAAAAAATTTCCCATTCGGTGATGGGAGCACAACAGTGAAACTACACTTTCGCCGTTTATAATGACCCGAAGGCCTTTCACAGTCTATCGAGGAGTGAGATACCATCGTGGAAGTGAGCTTGGATCCATATTTTCATCCATACCACCGCTCTCCCACTGTTGAAGAAGGGTGCTAGATACCTAGGGAGGAAGGCGTTACAAACAGGGTGGAACTAAACCTAAAGAAGCTTTAAAAAACATTTAAAACGTATACGGGCCGAGATCATCAAAGATGCAAAGAGAAAAATGCGTGGTGGCGGAAAGAAGAGATCTGCCAGGAAGAAGGGGTTACCATCACGTGGTGCTAAACGTAAAAGGAAATAAAAAAAGAAGTGCTCTAAGCGTATGAAACCTATGGCTGATCAATTTTTTAACTGATATAAGCTGAAGATACTACTCTCACGAATTATAGGCTGATTACTAGTTGGCGAGAGAGGTGGCACTATTTCTGACTCGTCATGGCGCGTTTCATCCATCCGTGTAGTTTACAATGCTGTAAATCGGAACTGTCCCTCTTTGATATGCCCCCCAGTCAGGTCTCTATTCAGCATAACGACTTTATTACAATTAACCCATTAAACACAATTAGTTCGCCGAGTGCCCCTATAGAATTCGTGATACCCAGATCAGGCCCTTACTTGTTTCACCCGAGCTGCATGCACATGTACGCTAAACTGCGTACAGCTCATTCTGATGAGTGGACTGCGATGATAGTTACTCTGCGTACCCTGAAACCAACTTTTTATACTCCATATTCAGCCTGTGCGAGGTGTATTTAAACCAGGTTAACATCTCGGCAGGAGCGGGGTACTACCACCTACGAGCCTATCTGGAAAATGTCCTCAACTTTCAAAAGAAGCGAAGGACACCTTTTTAACCGCCGAGGGATATTACCATACTAAAGATGAAAATGGTATAAAGGATAAATTTAAAAATTCTAAAAAAAAAGATATACGAATGTTTTGGACGTCTTCATACAGATTTCACATTCCAGGAGAAACTGCTTATGAACGGGGTGGATATGAAGTTGGAGCTTACCCGCACGATTCCTGAGATCTGCATAAATCTTGGGTCTGATCGAGAAGAGGGCGGGAAACCCGTTGTGATTCAAATCATGGAGGCGTATTTGTGTATACGCCGAGTGAAATTAAGTTCGCCAAAACAAATAGAAATTGAGAAAGACTTAATACACGCCATGCAGTAAAATATCCAATTAACAGGGTACAGATCAAACTATACACGGTGTCCGCTGGGTTGGCATCGAAGCAACTAGAAAACGTGGCCCTCGGAGTCCTACCTAAGACGATATTAATTGGAATGCAGGACCACGCCTCGACGAATGGAAAACATTAAAAGAGTGCCTTTAAATTCGGGAATTTCGGCCTTAAAAATATTACTCTATACGTAAGTAGCATCGCTTTGGGAGGGACTATGATTACTGATTATACATCAGATGCTGTGTTCCCTCTCTGCGCGAGAGCTTATAGTAGTCTGGCTCATAATACAGGTGCCTGTGATGAACTCGGGTTCGGTGTAACGCAGAAAGAATTTGTCGAAGAATTTAACATTTATTCATTTAATATTACGCCTGACTTGTCTGCTGGCCTATAAATGTGCTAATTTACCTCGAATCACAGGCACTAATAGAAGTTGATCGTTTCAGGAACGTGGTCACAGACTTTTAAAATGGACGCGAATACACTCCAGAGAGTAATGAAGAGAGACCGTTTCACAAGCTCAAAATTTATCAGTTTGTTTGCGAAGAATGAAATACTGAAGTTGCCAACTACGAAAAACTATTACGGGATTATCGTTAACACCGACATTGTGGGGGGTGAGGGATTCATTGGTTTGTAATCTATTTTAAAAATAGGGAAAGAATGTACTATTTTGAATCACTCAGCGCTCAGCACTGGAATGACTCTGTGGTTGTGCAGTTTATCGAGCAAATACATGTATCTCAGATTGTATGGAACCCGTATCGCTTTCAAGGATATTGTAGTAACACGTGCGGGATGTACGCCCTCTCATTTCTCATGCACATGTCACGTGGGGAGGGATTTATAATTTTTTTAAAATTATTCGATTTGTGCGACACTGAAATGAACGATAAAAATGTATGCAGACAGATAAAAAAAAGGTTCCCATATGTTAGCACCCGCTGTATTGTGTAGAGGTGTATATCTATATTGTGTAAAGTTATATATACATTTGTGACTGTAAGATGTACCCGTTAAGACTTATTTAATGGACACTGGTTCCGCTTTGTACATGTTTCCTACCATTTAATAAATTAAATGAAAATACAATGTGTTTTGTTCTTAGCCCAAAAAATACTTACATTAGTTCCTCGATGACCTGGCACTCGTTGGACCGGATGTGGGACAATACCTCGACTTCTGTGTTCAGAGCGCTGGTTTGGTTATGGGTTAAAGCATTCATATAATTTATTTCCCTTTCATCAAAACGAAAAGTAGCTATAACACGATCAAGTTCCGCATCGGTCCTATAAAGTTAAGTAAAAATAAAGTTTAATTAAAGAGCTACAATAAGAGAAAATGCAACGAATTTTAAAAATTATAATAAAAAAGCAGATAATTCTTAAAAGTTTTGGTAATTTAAAAATCCTACTGCGGTGCTCTCTTTAAATTATCAAGAAAAGTATTATTAAAGTTTCACCATATATATATATATATATATATATATATATATATATGCCGAAATAACCACAAAGGAAACAGAGAATGGGCAAAACAAGTACACTAATTTACAGCTCAAGAGGAAAATTAGCTAGGTGTGCTATACTCCGTCTGCCTGCAACGGGAGAACTTTCTATAAATTTTTAAATTATCGAGAAAAGTACAAATAAAACACACCATATATATGTGTGTGTGTGTATATATATATATATATATATATTCCGAAATAACCACGAAGGAAAGAGTCAATAATTAAAAACAATGGGATTAATTTTTTTGTTGTAGAAAAATTCAGAATAAAAGGAAATTAGATTACTAATTATAAACGAGAAAGAATACACCATGGTTAGGTTAGGCTAGGTTAGGCTATATTATTATAAACGATAAAGAGTCCTGGGCCGATATTTATATAGGCTAGGTTAGGTTAGAGTATATTATGTCCCGGTTACGTTTAATTTTGTTAGGTTAGGTTAGGCTAGGTTAGGTTACGCTATATTATGTCCCGGCTAGGATATGATAGGTTAGGTTCAGTTGTGTTAGGTTAGGTTAGGTTATATTATAAACGAGAAGGTTAGGTTAGGTTATTATAAACGAGAATGAGTACCGAGATTAATTTTTTCTTTGGAGAAAAACTCAGAATAAAAGAAAATTAGATTACTAATTAAATTATAAACGAGAAAGAATACACCATGTTTAGTTTAGGCTAGGTTAGGCTATATTATTATAAACGTTAAATTTTTCGTTGTAGAAAAATTCGGAATAAAGCTAGGTTAGGTGGAGAGCTGTCTTTAAATTATCGAGAAATGTATTCTTAAAGCTCCATCATATATATATATATATATATATATATATATATATATATATATATATATATATATATATCAGGGTTCGCGCGTCTTAAGATACCTAAGCGCCACCACAGGCGAAAACGTGTTTTTGATGGATATCACTATTTTCACCCTTCCTCTATCGCGTGGTTTGGGTTATAATGACCTTACGACACTAGAAGTATGGTTGAAAACCTTATGAAGCGAACTACTTTTTTCACCTCTATCGCCAGCTGGGCTCTGCCGCCCAGATGTGATGGGCGTCTTAAGGCCCAAATATCCCGTTCAACTGGTGATGGAGGTGGGGGTGGGACGCTCGGTCTCTAGGTGGCGGGAACAGCAGGAGGAGCGCGAGACAATGAAAACATGGCAGCCACGCCGCTCTGCTTTCTGATTGGCCACCCGCTCCACGCGCCGAGAAGGACACGACACAAACATCCCGCCAGTACCTTAAGATTCGCGTTGCTGTTAGCAGGCGTCCTGTGTTCGTGCTCATATTGCTGAATATTGCGTGGATTATTCTATTCACCCGGCTTCTAACTATTATCAACGTGTGCAGCAATGCTTCACCGTGCTAGTGATAGTGATGAAAAATCAATGGAATCATTCTGTGCCAGAAATCGCACCCAAATTTCGGCATAATAAGAAAATAAAAAATAAAAAAAAATATATATAAAATATAAAATATGAAAATCTATTCCAAAAACTCATCAACTTCTTCATTAGCATACTTAGAACTCTAATTTAGCCAAAAATGAACGTTCTAGCTCAATTGATAACAGAGATACTATTGCGGCCTTTTATAAGTTAATTAACACCGGTTGAAACGTTATATCTGGACCGAGAATAAACACAAATTAGTTTTGAAAACGCATTTATCGTGGCCTTTTATAAGTTAACACTGAATGAGCAGCAGAATATAATCACAAATTAGCTACTTACATTTCTGCAAAACCATTAGCGAGAAAATCGTGCTCGCTGCCACAAATTTCTGAAACAACTTGCGTTGAGAGAAGTTTATTCTGATCCACCGCATTGAAAAGGTGGAGCGCAGCTGATGTGTAAAAATCTTGATCTTCAAACAAATCGGGAGAATTGTAGAGGGATAACTGACTCATAGTGTATATTTGAAAAACACTAAGTGAAAAAAACATAAGAACTGAGGCTCTGAGATGAACTGGTCCCTTTTATAAAGGGGGCTTGTGACCAACCAACAACACACGATTCGCGAGCTTCCTATTGGCTATCAGTGAATTTTGGGCGGAACTTAACGCGTAGTCCTGCATAGCGGCCAAACAGTGGTCGTGGGCACCGCCCACAGGGCTGTGATTGGTTGCCCCGTGAAATCTGGGTGCGTGTTAGATATTCCCATTCGTAGAGAGAGAGAAACGCTTCGTTTTTTGATCTTGTATTCGACCGAGAGAGAGAGAGAGAGAGAGAGAGAGAGAGAGAGAGAGATGAGGATGGTTTGTGAATCGGTTTATGGTGCCCTATCTTGAAATATAAAAGTGGAAGGTAATTTCAGATTCAATTATCCGAAGAAAACCGCTTTAAAGTTTATTGTATCGCGGAATTCTTATACGATAAAATAAATAAATTTAAAAATAACAGATGCATGCTGGTTGCAAATCATTAGCCCAAAGTTTACGATCTCGAGCAGATCGCTGATTAATATAATTGTGTGTGTATATATATATATATATATATATATATAGCGAAAGAGAGAGAGAGCGAGAGATTTGTACATATATAGGATCACCTTTGCTTTCAGTACAATAAATAAATTTTAAAAAATACCAAAGATGTGTGATGTAGCGCTTCATTAAACACCATAGTTTATGATGTCGAGAGAATGGAAATAAGATTCGATCGAGGCATTATTATCGAGATTTTAAATCCAATGTTATCTTTCGGTTCTTGGCGCCGCTAAAACTCCCTGTGGAGCAGATGTTTCAAATTTTATTTTTAAAGGATAATATAATCTTTAATATGCGTGTATATATATATATATATATATATACACATCAACATCACCTTATTAATTCACGCATGACGAGAATTAATACAGCTTACCATTCCGCAATTTTCAGAACGTTATTTAATATAATTGTATATATAAATATATCTATATTTTTCTGTATTAACATGCTGTTGATTATACGTTTCGTATATTATTATTTTTTATTTAATTTTTTGATCATATGTACTCCATGTGGAATCCAGTTAGCCACCAAGTTTTTAATTCTTCTTGTACTAATTAGTAATTTCTATAGTAAATGATAAATATTATTTTTCACAGGGTGATTCTGTTGTCTCATTCCGCCCCCTGTATATTCAGAAATCAGGCATAAATGTACGATAAATCCTAGAGATTTGTTTGAGTTATGTAATAAATGGAATTGTTGTGAATTAAAGCAATTTGACGTGATTGTTAATTATAAATTTTTCGCACACCTCTTGTACTAATTTTTTATAGTTTTCAGAATTTTTTAGATGAACTTTTTTCCGGAACTGTACATATATAGGCTTTCTTTGGTTAACCCTTCGATTGCTTCCGCCCGAATTTTTCATTCTGAAGACTGTCAATCTTTTCACCCCACTCTAGACCTACTTTTTAACGGGAGGTAGAGAGAGAGGTAGAGAGCGAGAGGGAAGGAAAGAGAGAGGGAGGGAACGAGCGAGAGAGAGAGAGGAGAGAGAGAGAGAGAGAGAGAGACTGGTTACCCATTTATCTACCATTCGTGAAAGGATGTTTACACTCGACCTTAGATCTACAGTTTAACACGGATCATTAGGTTACCCTGGCTACCAACCGTGGAAGGACGCGCCGCCACCGGGTCTCGAGACTGACGCATATAATCGTGTGTGCGTAATATTTTATGGGCGTATAGACGGGAGTGTACGTGCCAAAACGAAGCATACACTGTGCCAACTGGCTGAGAGTGCTTGGCCGCAGTGGCTGATTAAGCCGACTGGCTTATTAGGGACATATAAGACAGCGTCCGCTCGGCTGAAGTCTTAATATGCGCATGACTCCTGTCAAGCGGGCACCTCTCTTCCTCTCTCTCCTTCTCCTTCTCTCTTTTTCTCTTGGGGGATAACTCCGCCTCCAAGTTGCATAACCCTTGTTGCTCTTGCAACATTCCCCCCTCCCCCTTTTGGGTGGTGCCTTGCAACAAGGGGGTTGGCGCTGTACTGGTGCCAAAGGGGGGTGGCACTCTTGCAACATTCATGAACATTTTCAATTGCATTGCACTCTCTCCTTTTGCGCCCATGCTACTTTTCTCAATAAACTTAGTCCAGCGATCTATAAGCTTCCTATTGCCATCACAAAAGAATGGTTTTGGCTGTGTGCGTAGCCAGTCATGCACGCCTCCTTCATGTCATCATCGCCTTAGAATCGCTGACCTCACAAAGCGTCTTTTAGTGGTCCAAACAGGTAAAAATCCGAAGGTGCCAGGTCTGGACTATACGCTGGATGGTCGACAACTTCAAATTTAAGTTCTTGAAGCATTTTCTACTCTGTACAGCGGGTATGAGGGCGCGCATTGTCGTGTAACAGAATAACACCTTCCGACAATCTCCCTCTCCGTTTTGTGCGAATTGCTTGCTTTAACTCATTCCGAAGCATGTTCGAATACGATGCACTTGTTACTGTAGTTCCACGCTCTAGATAATGTTCAGGATACGGCCTCGTCTATCTCAAAACAGTGTTAGCATAACTTTACATGCTGACGGCTGCGCTTTGAACTTCCTTGCAACGGGAGATGTTGGATGCTTCCATTGCATGCTCTGTCGTTTGCTTTCTGGTTCATAGTGATGGATCCAGGCTTCATCTCCAGTGATAATGCGCTCCAAAAAGTTTACACCTTCATTATGATACCGCGCCAAAAGACGAGAGCAGACGTCCATACGATTACGCTTGTGCTCTTCTGTCAACTGTTTGGGCACCCATCTTGCACAAACCTTGTGAAAGCCAAGAATGTCATGAACTATCGAAAAGGCTGACCCGTGACTGATGTCTAATGAAGATGCAATTTCTTTCATTGTTAATCTTCTGTCATCGAAAATCATGGCTCTGGCTTCTTCCTTCTTGTCACCACTGGTTGATGTTGACGGTCGTCCTGAGCACTGATCATCTGCCACACATGTCCGACCTTCCTTGAACATTTGAATCCACTCTTATACACTTCGCCGTGGTAACGCATTATTCCCATACTGAGCACATAAACGCGTGTGAATTTCAGCTCCTTTCACACCTTCTGCCCACAAAAAACGAACCACGGATCTCCTTTCTTCCAGAGTACAAATTGAAAGTGGCGCAGCCATGCTCACTACTCGTACGATATGTGACAGCTACGAGTAGCCTAAATAAGCCTATACTGTTGCTAGCCAAAATAAGTCTATACTGATGCTAGCCTAAATAAGCCTATAGATTTCAGTTTGGCTCGTTATTACGAGTATATATTATATATACTATATTATCACTAAAATAAAAAGTGCGGATACTTATTGAAGTACCCTCGTATATAAAAGCCATTTCTTATTGTTAATAATCAGTCATTGTAATATTGCACAATTACCGTAAGCATAATTATTAATCACTGTAAACAAATAATTATTTCATTTTTCTAATTAAATGAAAACCCAGAAAGTCATTTGTCTCTTTTTTAAATGTTTGTTTGGCTGAAAGGTGAAACTGGTGACCCATTATCATTTCATTTTATTTTACATATTATAGTGGGTCTACCATTGGGCCACTATATGTATATTGCGTCATAGCTATCGTGGAAATTTGTGCGTAACTATTATTATTTTAGGATCACCTGAAGATCAGGGCCCCCAGCCTCCTTTAGTTAGCCTTATAAGGCTAGCTAACGAAAATATCACGACTTAACCTAACCAATCGTTTGGTCAACTGTACGTCCTTGACGATTGGTTATGTTAGGTCGTGATATTTTCGTTAGTTAGCCTTATAAAGCTAACTAAAGAAGGTTGGGGGCCCTGATCTTCAGGTGATCCTTATTTTATACACGTTTGACTTTTTAGATACGTCCGAGCTTGAAATGTTTTAGAATTAAAGAAATTGTATACACGAAACTATTGTGTAGGTTATAATGTAGGTTATATTACATACGGGCGAGGAGGAAGACGCAATGTAATTAAATCGAACCGGAATTAATCGACTTGTACCAGCCGTAATAGAATCCAATCTTGAATCGATTAACTGGAATAATACCGTATCTGAGTTAATTACGGATCGATCCCAATTCGCGTAGGTCATTATGGTATAGGACTTCTATTTTTAACTTTGCCTAAATATCCTCCCGATTTCGCGGACCTTACATCTTTACCTTCCGAAATCAATGCTTGTTTAAAGGGTTGTCCGAAAAATAAGACATGAATTTGAAGTCTGCATAATGGCATTACTACCTTTACTGTCATATAAATTTAATTAATGTGACCTACCGCATGCGCATTACCACTATAATATGTGTGACTTTGAAAGTGTAGATGCTAAAATATTACGTGTACATAAGTGTAATAATGTAGATGGTATCTCTCCAGACTTTATGCATCTTTTCCAAAATGCAAATGCTTTACCATATTCCAGATAACGGCGAACATGTGTGTCACGCCATCGGTGAGTAACCTTGAAAACGCAAAACGACTGTATATAGTACACTGTATAGAATGCATAATGAAGCGGAATTTCTTTTTATGCAGGAAGGAGGGGCGAATGCCCGCGAAAGCACCACCCTTATTAAAGAAGAAGAGAGCCAAAATCAAGGCCCAGAGTTTTCAAGATGCCTGGACACTGCGTTTGAAATACTGGAGGTCTTAGATAGGGGGAAAGGTGGATTGAGGAAGATTGTTCCAGAGTTGACCGGCTGAGTGAAGAAAATTGAAAATACCAATTAACCCTTGCGTTAGAGTTGGACAGACTTTTATACGTGGGGTTATTTGAAAAATTGAGTGTTTAAACAGAATCCATGCGCAATAAAAGAATTGAAAGCAGCGATTGAACAAGAAATTTCTCAGATTCCAACAGATCCTCAGTCCAAAATACTGCTAAATTTTGTTGTTCGTGTGTAAAGAGTTAGATGTTAGACTGGATCCTTTCATGCATAAGAATTACTTGACATTCACCTTTCACGTCATTAACTATCATTCGAAGGATTTAGTGATGTTGGTGGCCATGATATCCCTTTATCGTAAACAGCAGGAAACCTGTTGGACAGGCCTGTTCCGTCGACAGTATCCTGTAAGTATCGTGAGCTGAGAGGACTTCACACAGAGAATGTTTTGCAATAGGGAACTAATTCTCCGTGTGTAGAGAAGTACAGTAAAAATTTCATGTTTCATTTTCAGTTAATAAAAGAAAATACAATCTTTTAACGTGTCACATGTTTAAAAAATTCACCCGAATACGAGAATATACAGTATGAGTATTACACCATGTTGGGTTGTTTACTTTTCACTCTTTCTTTTACTGATTTAGTCTGATTATATATTTTCTTCTCTTCTTCATTTACTGGATTTTAAAATGCGATTTCACAAATAATTTAATACAGAATGACTCGGCTGTTAGAATAAATAAACTTTTAGAATCAAAATGGGACCAATAATTGCCTGAACTTAAAGCAAAATTGATCCTAATTGATCCTAACGGTAGAAATTAATCTATTTTATTTCATTGGTTTAATGACAAGTAAAGGCTACTCTGTTAGGATACAACTTTCTTTTTCATGAAAATTAAACATAAAATTAAGTGATTTTTTACATAAACTAAAATTCATTTGTTGACTTTAATTTTATTGAAGAGAAAACGTCGATTTGTGAAAACGTTTTTCTTCTTGAAAAATGGTCACAGCAAAAAATCTTAAAATGTTAAAATAAATAAAAATAAAAATAAGTTTTACAAAATTTCTTTTGCCGTAATATCTTAAACCGAGATAAATTATTACTTACAGAATCGGCTTACACCAAAGAAAAAGCCGATTATTTTAAGCTGATATCTCTTTAAATGCAAAAAACTTCACTTTTTTCTACGTGAAAGTCAAAATATGAAAATAAAAACCCACTCTAATAGACAGAGTTTATTTCCACAACAGTTTCGACGCCCACTGGCATCCTCCTCGGGTGGATACAGAAACACGAATGAACCAAAACAAGAGGGAAAAACAGTCCAGGGACCGACCGTTAAGAAATTCGCACCTGGGTTAGATCCCATTCTCCCGACACCGGAAGGGCATTTTCATTAAGTACATTCGCACAAATTTAAAACTATCTTCCTGTTCTAAACATACAGATTCTATTATTTTTATTTTTTTACATAATTATTACATTTATTATTAAATTTATTACATTTAATATTGCATAATTATTTATTACAGACATTATAAATTTATTATTACATTGGTTATTACATTGTTGTTTATTATACAGAACTTATAAACAGAAAAACGAATGAAAAAAGCCGATTAGGAAACAATCCAGAGACCATTGAGAAATTCGCACCTAGGTTAGATACCGTTCTCCCGATACCGGAAGGGCATTTTATTACAGGGTCCGCTTATAAGTACATTCCCACAAATTAAAACTATCTTCTTGTTCTATACATACAGATTCTAATATTTTGACATAATTACTGCATTTATTATTGCATTTACATTTTTTTAACATTTATTATTATTACCTTTACCCTAATTATTAAATTTATAATATTACCTTTATTATTACATCTGTTGCATTTATATTTATTTTCACATTTATTACTTCCATTATTACATTTACTAAAAGCGAGTAAGGAAACAATATATATATATATATATATAAATTGACGATTGGTAAGGTTAAGTCGTAATATTTTCATTAATTTTAATGTTTTATTTGATGGATTCATTTAAAAAATGTCTCCTAAAGATCCTAGTGTAGTTTACGTTCCCCAACTTTGACCTAGTGTAGTTTGTGTCCCCTTTTGCGTCAGGAGAACGTAAACTACACTTGCTCCAACAAAACTATTAGTGATTCATATCAATAAACATAAAGCCATTTAAACGATGATATTTGACATGTTCACTACTTTATAGTTTGAGCGCTTTGCTAACACTTCGCTTCTCTTGGTTTTTAAAAATTATTATATTATTATTATTATTAATGACACCTTTCCAATTACAGCTTCTTCATATTTAGTTTCCTGTGCCTCATTCTTTTCCTTTAAGACTGAATCTTTTCAGTGTGGGAACCACCCACGCATTTGTTAGCAGTTTCGTTTTTAGTTTATATACAGGGTCATTCAAAAGTCAGGTTTCATAGAGAAATACTGTATTATGTAATGATACAGGGAAGTAGTCACATCACATGTTCGATATGGCCACCGTTAACGGCAATGCACTTGTGCAGCCAGCTAGGAATATCACATCAATGCGCTCCTCCTTCGATAACATCTCATAACTCATTTATCTGCAAAATAACAGAAAAGCCCTATGTAACCTGACTTCTGAATCACCCTGTATTAATAAGGCTTATTAATCTGTTTTTTTTTTGCATGTTGTTTACCAACATTACATGATTAACCTCCCTTTTATGTCCAACCCAACACCCCGACCAGATTTTTATTTTCATACTCCTGTACAGTTTAATAAATTTAATACCCCAATTTTTTATTTAATGTCGCCTTCCGCATTTTCTACCATTCTCCAAAAACTGTTTGTTTTGAAATACTTTGATAAATTGGCATGCATATTCCCTAGAAGATAATTTTAATTAAGTAGGATGACGCCATAAGTATATAGAGTATTAAAAAACATTAAATTCCTCCAACGTTAAAATTAATTTGGTAACACACTGCCTCGGAATTATGTGTACAGTATAACAGTTAATGAAATTAGTAGTTTGAAAGATTTCCTGTGAAATTCTCTGTAAGCCAACTGTAATTCCGCAAATGTGTAACGATCTCTTCATAAATTACAGGCGGTAGAGAAATTCAGCGCGAACATTCAGGAGATCAGCGGTCAGCGGAACCCTTTGGATGTTCAAGCAGACCCTTCAAGAAACCGAATTCCCGAACGATGTCTCCTTATGGCTTATGCGAAGAATTTCTTAAAAGCCAGGTATTGTCGCTGGTTACTTTGAGTAGAAAGATACTTTTTTTTCTAGTGTAACTTGAAATTTTAGTAATTTTAAGCAATGAATTCG
Organism: Bathynomus jamesi; assembly: GCA_023014485.1. Classification (NCBI taxonomy): domain Eukaryota; kingdom Metazoa; phylum Arthropoda; class Malacostraca; order Isopoda; family Cirolanidae; genus Bathynomus; species Bathynomus jamesi. The sequence continues at coordinate 335,429 of JAJOZX010001086.1, forward strand.
TGAGTGAATATATTTTTTGCACTGCGAGGTCTATAATAAAGAATATGATAAACTGCGAAAAAATTCTCCAAAGAAAAGTGCGTGGAAAATACACTGAAAATTTCGAGATCCCAAATTATTTTTCGTGTAGTTGGTTCGAGAATGACCTTGTGCAACGACTTGGTTTTTTTTTGAATGGGTACTGAATACTGTTCCTCCGAGAAAAGCCTTAAAAAAAATCCTTCCCTTACCCATTCCTATTTTGTACAGGGTGTAACAAAAGTTTGTTACAGTATGAGATTATTTTTGATTTGTTATGAAGAGAATAAATGTTCAAATTGCGTGTCATTTCGGTGGTGACATGTTAAATCGATCACGTAAGCTACAGTACATTGAACGTTACGTAAACATCCTTATTGATGATGAGATATTTTAGTTGTATGTTGTCTTTTAACTGTTGAATAGTTCGTGCTCTTGTCTGGGCAAGTTTTCGTAACTACTATGATATTTAGCAAGAACAGCTGCGGAACTATTTTTGCCAGTAGAGGAACGAGGATGTCCACTACGAGGTCTGACCAAAGCACTAATGGTATTATTTAATCGCTTCACTATCTTTCCAACTTTGGTTCGGTTGGTCAGGATGAAGTCTGGAATATTATATATAATATATATATATATATATATATATATATATATATATATATATTGCGGCAAAAGAAATTATTTAAAATGTTTAATGTTGAAAATAGGACCAGTAGTATGCCAGAAAAAAGGCCCAGTGCAAGTGTAACATTGCACCATTGCTTGCAACATTGCATGCAGCATTATGAGAGTGTTCACCCCCAAAAATGTTGTTAATATATTGTGAAATGTATATATGTGTTCTCCAAGGAGTAACTTAACGTGGCTGCTTAGGCCCAAATATATATATATATGTAGGTGTGAATGTATGTATAGAAAAGCTTCTTTTATATACAGTATATGCACACACACACACACACACACACACACACACATATATATATATATATATATATATATATATATATATATATATATGGGAATGAACTCAGAATGGTTCCCTGAGTTTTTTATGATACACACAGACCGTGCATGGAACAAGGAACTCTTCTGGGATAATTAAATCCATTATAGTCCGAATAAGTAATGGTAAATGACAAATACCATAGTTTTTCTTTTTCATGATGCAAGCCCGACGTGGGCAACGGGTCTCTCGCAAAGAGGTCCCATAAATATAGCTTCCCTCACCAGCTATCTGCAAAGCAGACAGGATCCAGCTTTGGGACATGGATCTAGGGTTTAAAGCAGCCTAGCCCCACTACATTTAGAACCTCAATATAAGTAAAAGACTCGTTGCATTCACGTCGGATTGAATAAATCAAAGAAAAAGGGGTAACTATTATATTTTTAGCCAAAACCAAAACTTAAACCTCAACTGGCAGAATTGAGCGTCCACTTTTCAAGGCACATAACATGTCCGTGTGTATCATAAAAAACTCAGGGAACCATTCTGAGTTCATTCCCATCATGAAACGGACATGTTATGTGCATTGAAAAGTGGACGCTCAATTCTGCCAGTTGAGGTTTAAGTTTTGGTTTTGGCTAAAAATATAATAGTTACCCCTTTTTCTTTGATTTATTCAATCCGACGTGAATGCAACGAGTCTTTTACTTATATTGAGGTTCTAAATGTAGTGGGGCTAGGCTGCTTTAAACCCTAGATCCATGTCCCAAAGCTGGATCCTGTCTGCTTTGCAGATAGCTGGTGAGGGAAGCTATATTTATGGGACCTCTTTGCGAGAGACCCGTTGCCCACGTCGGGCTTGCATCATGAAAAAGAAAAACTATGGTATTTGTCATTTACCATTACTTATTCGGACTATAGTGGATTTAATTATCCCAGAAGAGTTCCTTGTTCCATGCACGGTCTGTGTGTATCATATATATACATATATATATGTATTTATGTATGTGATCTCCAAGAGGTAACCTAACCTAGCTACTCAGACCCACAAAAAAAAATATATATACATAAGCATGTGGGTGTGTATGCATGTAAATGTGGGTAGCCTAAAATTAAACACAAGAAGGAAGGAGTAGAGAAGTGAGATCCTTTCACTGCGGCGTCTTCAAGCATTTTGAATTCTTCAGCATCACGGTCATCTGGCTTAGAAGACAGCCAATCATAAACGCCTCACAGACAGTTGTATAGGACGTACACAGTTATTTCCTTGTACATACATACAAGGGAGAATTAGTACAGTTCTCTCCCCAAAAAATACGCCGCACACACACTGTATAATTTATATATATATATATATATATATATATAAAATGTAGAAATATCCCCACCTATAATATCAGATCACAACATTATTGAAATAACAACCAATGTAAAATCAACAGGAAAGGAAAGAACATGAACAACAGAGAGAAGCAAATTCGAAATTTTTAATTTTCACTCCAAAGCTATAAACTGGGAAGGTGTTGCATCCAGCATGGAAGTAATAGATTGGAAAACCATCTTCGAGGGCAAGACAACGGAAGAGATGCTAGTGACCTTAGAAGAGAAGAAGCTGGAGATCGAGTAAGACATGTCCCAAAAATACAACAAAGAGGACAGAGAAGCTGGTTCGAGAGACCAAAGAGGTTATTGTTCCGAAAGAAAAAAAGTGACTGCAAAATTGAGTAACTAAAAATAACAACATCAGTAAAATATTAAATGATAAACTGCTGAGTATCGACTGGGTCATACAGGAACTAATTGAGAAGCATACAGAAAAAGACGAAGACGGTGCTATAGAAACGATAAAGATTAACTCAAAGTACTTTTATAATATGCAAAAAAGAAGTCGAAAAACCACTCGACTATCAGACCTTTTTAAAACGAAGACTGTTTTATCTGATGATCTAACAGAAGTATCTGAAATATTAAGAGCTCAGTACGAATCATCTTTCAGTATCCCAAAAACTGACAACTGATATGCGATGGAAACACGTTTTTTGAAGAAGTACAAGGGGAAAGTATAATAGACTTCGACTTTACGACAGATGATATTACACAAGCATATTGGGAAACTAAATGCACACTCAGCGGCAGGACCGGACAAATGGAATGCCACACTGATCAAAAACTGCAAGAATGCAGTCGCTGAGCCCCTATATTAGATATGGAGGCGATCACTAGACACGGGAGAAATACTCGGCATCCTGAAGAGCGCGAACATAGTCCCAATATATAAAGGAGGAGGTCGATCAGAGGCCAAAAACTATAGGCCAGTACCACTTACATCTCATCTCACTAAAATATTTGAAAGAATAGTTAGACAGAAAATCTATGACTTTTAGGAAACTCGGAAAAAATCAAATGATAACCAACATGGGTTTCGGTCAGGCGGATCATACCTATCACAATTAATGGAACACTACAACAACATTATTGATTCACTTGAAAGTAATGAAAACGATGATTTAATATACATAGACTTTGCCAAAGCTGTTCGACAAGTGTGAGTATGGAATCATAATACATAGACTGAAATATATGGGAATAACAGGAAAAGTAAGGAAATCGATATATAATTTTCATAGTGAGCGGCGGTAAGTCATTACAGTACAAGGAGTATCTTCATCAGAATCAGAGGTCCTCAGCTCAGTACCACAAGGAACAGTATTGGCTCCACTACTCTTCATAATCATGCTAACTGACATAGATGAGGACGTTACCAGAGACAGCACAGTAACATCCTTTGCCGATGACACAAAGATCAATAGAAAAACAAGAAACCCAGAAGATGTAGGATCTCTACAAACCGACATGAACAGAATCTATAAGTCTACACAATCTACAGAATCTACGGAAAAAGAAAGGACCTAAAATCCATGGAATATTATACGCAAAATGGACAGGAAATTCAGAGAAATTGTAGAGCAAAAGATTTAGGGGTTGTAATGACAAATGATGCGAAATTTGAAACACAAAATAAGATAGCAGTAAAAAGAGCCAAGAGAACAACTGGGCAGATACTGAGAACCTTCAAACGAAGGGATAGGAATATTATGATTCCTCTATGAAAACACTGATCATAACCAAATTGGAATACTGCTCGGTCGTAACATGACCATATAGAAAGGAAGATATTAGACCGCTAAAAGAGATTCAGAGAAGCTTCACAGCCAAGATCAATGGGTGCAAAGAACTAAATTACTGGGAAAGGTTACGCGAATTAAACCTATATTTACTGGAAAGAAGAAAAGTCACACACACCATTATTTACACTTGGAAAATAATGGAGAAACTAGTCCCTAATCTTACTCTGAACCCTGTAACTCCCCAAACAACATTGGAAAGTAGAAAAGGAAGACTGTGTCGTGTTCCCAAATTAAAGGCTAGAGAGGGAACATCCTTAACCCTGAAAGAAAATAGTTTTGTTGTGAGAGGACCAAAACTGTTCAATCAGCTGCCCAAAGACCTAAGGAACACGAGTGGTGTTGCGGTGGACATCTTCAAAAGAAGATTAGACGCCTGGTTCAGAACAATCCCCCATATGAGCCGGGCGTACCTGACTATTT